>CM050198.1:10042261-10139761 GCA_027475355.1 Coilia nasus
AACGTTACAAATATTAGGCTACATTGTAGGCCACATTGTAGCGAAACTGAGTCTAAGTTAACCCTCTAAGTTAATTGAGAATTATTTTAAAAACATTCTACATAATTGAGTGGCATTAACCGGGTCATAAGCGGACTTGGCGGAGCAAACTTCCCTCCGCTTCGCGTCGGGAAGTTCTTAGGCTCCACCTCGTTGACTTAAAACTGTATAATGCACGCCTCGTCGGATGTTACCCCTTACTTATCAACCCCTCACTTACACTGACAGATGCAGGCAATTCATTTGATTACTGTATACTAAGTCTCTGTTGCATTTAGGAACCATGAGACAGAGAAATTCTGAATTCAACTGAATTGAATTAAAATTTGTCATTACATATAGTATTTTCTAATCATATAAATAAATGAAAATTATACTCTCAGATACCAAGACTTGCCATTGGTCAGCTTACTGTGTGGCTTAGTTATTTAGTTAAATTACCTAATTCTGCTAAATTACCTCAGCGTAACTGAGTGACTTCTGAATGCAGGAGTTGCATGGTGTATTTTGCCACCATAGGACTCTTGCACTAGGAAGTTTACCAAACGCTGTGAGTTAACAGAGGCAGTTTTATCACTAAATCATGTTCATAGAGCTAAACAATCTTGTGATTATTGATTCTTGCACAGAATTTTAAACATGAAGTTATGTATTGTGTATACCTTGGGATGTTTGTTGTCGTTGTCTTATGTTAACTGTTAGTATTGTACCGTTGTTAACACTTTCTATGAAGCTTGTATTCATAAGACTCTATAAGCACATTTATAAAGGCTTATAATGCATTCAGAAACTAGGCAGTATTCACAACTATTTATACATACTCATGACTGTACTCCTTAAGACATTATAATGCTATGTCATAACCCCTATTTAAATTTCAAGTGAAACTGTGCAATCTTGGTTATAAAGCTTCACCTGCCTATAAGTACAGTCATGGGTGTGTATAAATAGTTATGGATCCTAATTCCAACCACTATTAAGCTTTATGAAGGCATTATAACTCTTTATGAATGTGTTTACGGAGTCTTGTGAAAGTGTTACCATAATGTCTAAATGTATTGTAGCAGACAGCAGTATGTTGTTTATGTTTATGTTTATGTTTATTTTTGGCTTCCTGCCCATACGACCACAGATGCTCAAATAAGCTACATAGCTAACTCTGGTACATGACTTGTGCTGTGCATGGCCCTTGTTAACTGAAGTTATAAATTAAACTAAACTAATCATGTTTGTTGTGTGCCACTTAGTAATGGAGTTTAACTCCACAGTTAGTCACTGCACATAGCCAGTTATGGATGATTAGCCTACGTGGTGACATCATTTCACAAACATTGCACCAGAAATGTATTTTTAAAGAAAAAAAACAATACATCACATATAAAGAGGAACTTTTCGAACTTCGAACAGCACCACCGATGAATTATAGTTTTTTTTTTTTTTTCACAGACTTTCTTGGAGCGTGCCTATCAGTCTGGCTCAGCACAGCAGCGAGCGCGGCTTTGCAGTGATGCCAAAGCGTGTAAACGGAAGAGACAAATCCTTCCAGCCAGTGCAAGCACAGACAGTGGCAAATCAATAGCCACACGCACGCACGCAAGCAAGCAGCCGCTACAGTATGTGTGTGTTTATGTGTGTGTGTGTGTATGTCTGCGTGTGTGTGTGTGAGTGTGTGTGTGTGTGTGCTAACTCGCACTGACAGGCTCCACATAGCCTGCCACAACCAACAACTCCCCCCACCCAAACAACAAGGCCTAAAGTAGGCTACGGAAGTTCTCAGCATATTTTTCGAAACTTCCCTCTATTTATTTGTTTACTTTGGACAGGGCCATTTGTTTATGCTTAAGCGTGACACGCAAGAGGCTCAGAACTCCTCGTGCTTACTTCGTGTTGTCGTGCGAGTCAAGTTGAAGCGAAGGGAAGTTAAAACACACCAGCTCACACGTGAGGTAAAAAAAAAAAAAAAGACACCCTACTGCACATATACCCACACCCAACCAGGGGCAATGTTTCCATCCGTAGTGTTTTTGAAAAGTGAAAAAGAAAAGGAAAATAAGCTAAATGTGGCATTTGATTGGCAGGCAGAGGCAGGCGGCAGGAAATGGAGAGGACACAGTTGCCAAGGGGGGCTAGAGGAGAGGGAGAGCAGCGGAGCTCTCCCAATTACCCCCGGCCTGCCCGGCCTGCTGCCAAGCGCTGGCACGCCACAACATTCCCAGCTCCCGGGGAGAGCATGGAGGGGGGTGCAGGGGAGGGTGCCAGCACTCCGTCTCTTTCTCGCTCTCTCTCTCTTTCTCTTTCTGTCTTTCTCTTTCTCTTACTCTCTCTCTCTTTCTATCTCTCCTCTCCCTCTCTCGCCATCCTCCTCTCGCTCGCTCTCTATTTGTCTCTCTTCTGTCTCTATCTTTCTCCCTCTCTCTCTATCTATCTATCACTCTTTTCCCTCTCTCGCCATCTTCCTCTCGCTCTCTCTCTGTTTCTCTCTTTTCTGTCTCCACCTTTTTCTCTCTCTCTCTATCTATCTATCACTCTTCCCCCTTCTCTCACCATCTTCCTCTCACTCTCTCTCTCTGTCTCTCTCTCTATCTATCTTCTCCCTCTCTCGCCGTCTTCTTCTCACACTCTCTCTCTCTATCCATCTCTTTATCTCTCTTTCTCTCTACTCCCACCTCTCTCTCTCTCTCTCTCTCAGTCCATCATGCCTGACACTGACAGTAGAGACTGTCCACTGGCACTAGCACTAGCATCGCTAGCCACATATGCTGCTAACAGGAAAGAGGAGAGGAAGGGTAGAGGTGGAGGACTGTGTCACAATTAGCTTACGAAATGATGAAATTGTGGCACTAAAGTGGAAACACAAAAATTAACTGAATGTAAAAGGTTGAAATTTTTTGTCCAAAAAGAGAGAAAAGAAACAGTGTTTATTGCCATTGCTATTGTTTATGTAATTCAATCAGTTGACATTTACCGAATTACTGATATTTTTACATGTTCTGATTTGGTAATGCAATATCATACTACTGTGTAAGTAATTTGCAGTAAAGTTATTCAAGCCCATTTGACTTGAAGGTACTGTTTTCCTTGAACTTTTCAAAAGCAAAACAGAAGCCATTTCCCAGTCGGACAGTTGGGAGACACACAGCATCGAGAACCCAGCTCGTTTCCTTATTTTTCCTTCTCTCTTTTCTGGCCTGTTTGAATAGCCCTGATTCAGCCGTTGTCAGGGGGCTGCGGCGTTATCTGATGAATCATGTGAAGTGGTTTTGAAATGACAGAGGCCTCTGTCATCTGGTATTATGTGACCCCCCCACCTCCCCCCTTATGGGCCCCTAGAGGAGTATAGGATAACCCAGCCTAGCGTATCCTCTTGCTGTTGCTAACGGGGCCCGGGTAAGACCGGCCGTTGTAAGCGTAAAGTTTTTGTTTTGTTTTATTTCATTGTTTGGGGTGGTACAGTATGTTGTGGCGTATTTATTGCGTAACATTGTAGCCGAGCGTATCCTCTTGCCACTGCTAACAGGACCCGGTTAAGACCAAAAACCCCTGTAAGCGTAAAGTTTTTATTTATTTATTTATTTTTTGTGGTTGTTTTTTTTTTGTGTTGTATTTTTTTGTGGTGGTATATTTTTTGTGGCATATTTATTGCCTAGCGTATCCTCTTGTCATTGCTGACAGGACCCTGGGTAAGACCATAGCCTTTGTGAGCATAAATGTTTTTATTTTACTTTTTTTAACTTTTTTTTTGTTCTCTTTTTTTATGTGGTGGTATGTTGTGGCGTATTTATTGCCTAACATATCCTCTTGAAATTGCTAACAGGACCTGGGTAAGACCATAGCCTTTGTAAGCGTAAAAGTTTTTTGTTTTGTTTTGTTTTTGTGGTGGTATGTTGTGGTGTATTTATTGCGTACTATTGTAGCCTAGCGTATCCTCTTGCCAGTGCTTACAAGCTCCAGGTAAGGCCACAGCCTTTGTGGTTCTGCAAACTTTTCATTTCCTTTTGAGTGTGGTGGCATGTTTATTGCGTAACAATGGACCGCCAACAACAAACAGTTACAGGCGGCCGACAATGTCTGTCTGTATGTCCGTCTGTCTGTCTGTCTGGTGTGGTTGTCTTGGCCAAATATCTCGAGCACAGGACCTCACATACCCATTTGCGACCAGAGATTAGAGTCCCTTGTTCTTTTCTCCCACATCTCCGGCTTCCCACCCTTCCAAGTTAATCCGCCTAGGAATGCGGTGTACCTATAGGCTAACACGTATGTTAGACACTCCTGCTAAAGGAGATACAGAGGTCCATAGCATTAGAGCTGCTGCAATGCATTGTGGTCCCTCTCCCTCTCTAACTCAATCTGTCTTTCTCTCTATCTCTCATTCTTTCTTTTTCTACCACTCTCTCTCTCCTTCTCTCTCTTATTCTCTTTCTTATAGCATTAGAAGTGCTGCAATGCATTGTGGTCCCTCTCCCTCTCTAACTCTCTTTGTCTTTCTCTCTATCTTTCATTCTTTCTTTTTCTGCCACTCTCTCTCTCTCTTTCCTCGTCTCTCTCTTATTCTCTCCCTCTCCCCCTCTTTCTCTAATTTTCTCTCTTTTTGTCTTTCTCTCTCTGTCTGTGTCCCTTTTGCCATCTCTCTCTCTCCCTCTCTCTCTCTGTCCCTCTCTCTCTCTTGCTATCTCTCTTTTTCTTTCTCTCTGTCTGTCCAGGTGGCATAAGACAGACTATAGATGCAAAAAAGGCACCTCCAGAGGGGTGGGAGGGTGGTGTGGAGCGGGTTAAGGGGTAAGGTCTGGGGGAGGCGATGGTGGTGGCGACACTGTGGCGCGCCCCCCCCCCCAGATGTTCAGATCATAAACTGTCCTCAGAATCTCTCTTAATTACAGTATGTGGTTGGGTTAAAGATTATGAGTAAGTTTGGTTATGATAATGTTGGTTGAACAATTGAAAGAACATTAATGCACATCAAATGGGACAACGTAGCTCTGTGTAGGATTACGCACATAATACTACAGTATATCGTATGAGAGCCAAAGAAGGGCATAAATATGGTTCAACATGGTAAGACTGGAGAATAGGTCATTGGCCAACACTGACACACACACACACACACACACACACACACACACACACACACACACACACACACACACACACACACATACATACACACACACATACAAATCAAATGCAGAGTTTGTGGTTGCGTGCGTGCACGAGTGTGTATGTGTGTGTGTGAGCCTGCGTCTCCGCTGACAGCAAAGATTAGCCACCCACCGATTGTCCATACACCACAGCATTCCCAGAATTCCTCCCGGAATGGTCACCCAAATCCTCTGCTGAGAGATGCTTTTGCAGGGAACACTGAGGGCTCCTGTCGGGCTGACTACGGAAGTGGGCGTTTGCTAACTTCACCGACTGACTTTAAAAACAAAAACAAAAAAAATGTGATGTGGGTTTTGTCACTTGCCTGTCACTATTCAGCCCTTAGCAAGATGAAGGTGAGAAGTTCATCTCACTCACAGCGTGTGTCTCAATGACAGTCAGTCTCAGCATTCGTTTCAGTGTCAATTCCTCATAGCATGCTTACGTTGTGTTACAATCACGCACACTCACAGCATATTTTACAATCACACTCACTCATAGTAATGTTATATCCCATTCACCTGTAGCATACAGCTCTGGAAAAAAATAAAAAACCACTGCAAATGTTTCCTAAAAAGCCTCTCTACATGTATGACAGCTATTCCTTTCCAGTGTCAGTTGAATTTGGAATTTGGGAGAAATGTTGTCAGTAGTTTACAGAATAAAACAAAAATGTTCACTTTACTCACACATACCTGTAAATAGTAAAATCAGAGAAACTGATTTAAACTGATGAGCTGTATGTTACAATGAGTCTTACTTTTACCATATGTTTAAAACACACTCACTTACTGCATGGTTTAGTTAAAGGCACTTATAGCAAATGGCAATCAGTACAAGTATTCTTTTTAATGTAACTATCTCAAACCATATGATTTAATCACACTCTTTCATGACATATATTTCAGTGAGATGTACTTACAGAATATCTTTCATAGACAGAAACTGAGATGTTAATAGTCTGAGTGATGAAAAAAATAGATGTAGCAAATAAAGTTGATAGACTTCAAACAAAGTCAGATTCATTCCACTGCTTGTCTAATTCCATCAAACTTTAGTGAAACAAAACATACACACACACACACACACACACACACATAGTGCCCACTTACATCTCAGGTTCATTGAGCATATACTTTAATGAGTCACACAACTTCATAGCACTGTGGTTCGTCTCCAACCAAAGCAATATAATAATTAACATGTATATGTGCCATAACCTTAACCAACCCCCCACACCTCCAGCGAAAGACTCCATGAATGATTGACAGGTGAGTGAATAGTTGTAAGCACCAGCAGGGGTGGGGATCGAGGGGTGTTCCCATATCGTGCATGTCATGACACTGAAGCAAGGGTGAAGCAGGGGTTTGTTTGCTCAAAGGTGACATGCGAACACGCCAAATAACGTCAGGCAGAAACTCTCGAACTTATGGGGTAGGGCCACAGCTGAGGACAACGCCTGAACGTGGAGGTTACAGTTTTTTGCGAATTGTTTTCACACATTTCTCAATAAAGTGTTACACTTTTTCAAAGCTCTTAACACAGTGTGCTTTACCAACACACATCTGAACACCTCAGCTAACATTTCCTGCAAAATGTTAACTTCCTGAACATGAAGGTTAACATGCTATGGATTACAGACACACAAGCAGTGTGAGCTAGACATTGTGAGTCCCCTGGAATCATTTTGGGCCCTGGTCCCAATCATATCAGAAGTCCTTTGTGGGCCTCTCAATGCGGCTGCTCGTTTTCCCACTTGCTATTTTCATGTTGTTGGGGTTTACGCACCAGTCGAATAAATCTGAGGTGCAGGCGCAAACTTTCCCTCCAGTGTCTCACCATGCAGGCTAGCGGGGAGCAGTGGCACATTGGTTAGAGCACCTGACCATGACTGGGCATTTGCCAGCCATGGTTTTTGCTAGCATTTGCTAGCCATGGGGAACCAGGTTCGAATCTGGGCTGTGGTCATTTCCCCACCCTACCCCATCTCTCTCTCCCACTTACTTCCTGTCACCAGCTTCACTGTCCTGTCTGAATGAAGCCATCAAAAGGCCAAAAAAAAACCACTAAAAAAAAAAACATGCAGGCCAGCCACTCCAACTCCACTGTGAAACAAAGCCAGACCCCTGCAGCGGCTTGTCGAAACCTGCTCTCACGAAGACCAGAAAAAACGAAAGAAGCACATACACTCATCTCTCTAGGCTGCTCAGTCGAGTGGAAGGTCAGTCGGTTCGACACACATGCAAAAAAAAACATCAAAAAAAAAGAACATCATGCGCTCACCAGAAATGCCCAGAGGGAAACACCAGCCAGCCCTGGCCAGTGCAGTGCTCACATTTGCCAATCAGTCCTCCTGCCTTTACATCACAAGCACAGGCACGACTCTACTAGCCTGGTAAACCCGCCCCACGTACTTCATTTCAGTTTGTACAGAGGGTCTGGAGCGGAGGCCGTGAGAAACGATTTCTTCCTGGAGGTGTGGACTCTGCTGAAGTTTAAAACAAGTAGCTCTGCCTTTACCCAGTCGCTACCTACGCATTACAACTGTACAACATACAACAAATGTAGCACACAAAGTCAACGTCATGGCTCACAAACACACCCTCTGTTCGCTGATTGGCTAGGAGTAGCTCGGTCCTCTTACATGCTCCTCTACGGCCTCCGGTTCAGACCCTCTGTACAAAATGAAATGAAGTACGAGGGCCAGGTTTACCAGGCTACAACTCTACACTCATCAGTACTCATCACCATGGCAGCCAATCTTTACCTAGGTGCCTCATGCTGTATGAGTCTGTGTGTGTAGGGGGTGTAGGGGGTGTGTGTGTCTGAAGTGTGTCTGCTCCGGGAAACTTACTTAAGGTACATGTACAGTTGTGCTCATCAGTTTACATACCCTGGCAGAATTGATGATTTCTTAACCATTTTTCGAGGATATGAATGATAACTCAAAAAAAAAAAATTCACTCATACCCAAATGATTCTCTGAAAACTGGTTAAAAATCATCAATTCTGTCAGGGTAGGATAAAGTTATGAGCACAACTGTATGAGTCTGTGTGTGTAGGGATGTGTGTGTCTGCGCTTGTTATGTCTTCCTTTTGTAATTCGTTTTGGATAAAAGCGCCTGCTAAGTGTAATGTAATCTAATCTAATGTGGTGGTGTGCCTCTGCTCTCTCTGATTCCAGAAATGGCTTTAACTCACAGCTCACAGTCCCTCTTCCTGTTATGGTTATGGTATGGCTCATGACTATTTCCAAAAAAAAAAAAAACAATACTAATAATTATAAGTTGGTAACACTTTCTATGAAGAACACTTTATGAACACTTTCATAAAGGCTTGTATGCATACAGTACGTAAAGTGTGTGAAGTGTACATAACTATTTGTACATCCTCATGACTGTACTCCTAAGGCTGTACTCCTTCACCTGACTAGGAGTGCAGTCATGAGTGTATAAATTGTTGTGAATACTATTTTCAACCATTATTAAAGTTTATGAAGGCAGTATAACGATGTCTGTGTAGATTCTCTCTTCTCCAAGAAGAAGTCCAGTTGCTTACAACTTAGCTTCTTTGACAAGGCATTATAACCCTTCATGAATGTGTTTATATGAGTCTTATAATTACAAGCTTCATAGAAAGTGTTACCAATACGTTTTATTCATTAAGCGCTTTCACAGAGAAAATTTAGTTCAAAATGCTGGCAAGCCATTATACATGCACTCCCCCTTTCTGTTACGGTTAGTTTGGTATGGTTCAGGAGCCTGTAGCCCTTTAGCGGTCACCGTATCGCCGGCCCTATGACTCGCTGTGACAGAAAAAAAAACGTAACTACAACATTACAACAACATTACTACGTCATTACAGAACGTTTTTAGTAACACATTACAACTTGGTCATTGCCATTCTGGTAACAACAAAGTTATAATAGGGGGTGCCTCCTAAAGGGTTAAAAAAAAAAGTGTCATGACTGGTGGGTCCAAGCATTTACCACATGGTGATGGGGCCTTGTTGGAACTAGTCTGCTGTATTATATAGCAGTGAGGTGTCAAAGAAGCTATGTTGTAAGGAACTTCCTTTTAGACTAGCAATCAGCACTTTCACTGCATGTCCTACTCTACCCAGCAGTGTTGTATAAAGTACTGGAAAATCACACTCAAGTAAAAGTACAGGTACCCCTTCAAAAAATGACTTTGGTAAAAGTCGAAGTCACTGACTGAAATGTTACTTGAGTTAAAGTCTTAAAGTATCAGAAATTGCTGGTACTTAAGTACAAAAAGTAATGTAAAAATAAATTTACTCAAGTAATGTAATTAAAAGTACAAGTAAAAGTTAATAACAGGCAAAGGCAGTCTGAATTTGTAATATTTTTTATATTTTGGTTAAGTGTGAAGGGCCGGGTTTCCCAGATGCATTTCTTAGCGTTAAGAACTTCTTTAGACCCTTCTTAAGGCTCCCGTAAGAAACAACCACGTTTCCCAAAATACTTCTTAGCATTGATGAGTTCAGTCGGACGCCACGTTATACCAGAACTTATTCATATTATGCATATATTTGGTTATGCATATTACCAAAGGAGACCACAGTTTGAAACCTTTCTTTCGTAAACCTTTGTTTTTTAAAATAAGATTAAGTCAGTGCTGAAAATGAGGCATACATCACCCCATCAAGAAAAAAAACATAAAACACTGCTGTCTCCGTCTCCTCTTCCATCAGGACTGAGTGCGAAGCTAGCTTACTGCGTGAAGCCAACAGGTGTAGCCTATTGGTTGTCATGCGCAAGTGGCAACTGCGAACAAGACAGGCACGTCCTGACTTCATTGCAGTCAGTTTTTTTCTTTTTTTTTTGGTAACGAGTAACTAAACGGCACATTGAAAATGTATCGGAGTAAAAGTATGCAATTAGGTTTGGAAATATAGTGAAGTAAAAGTAAAAGTTATCAAAATTTAAAAAACTCAAGTAAGTACAAATTCTTCCAAAATGTACTTAAGTACAGTAGTGAAGTATTATTACTTCGTTACTATACAACACTGCTACCCAGTATGTCTATGCATGTGACAATAAATATCCTTGTATCCTTGTCTATGGGAGCTTGGTCCATCTACGAGCTTGGTGCGACAGCCTATAAACTTTTCCTATATTTCTGTATAGCTGGAGGGATTTAGAAATTGTTTTTTTTTCCCCACATTCTCTGATGTGATAGAGTAAGGTTAAATGGTTCTGTCACCCCAGAACACATCTTTTGAATCTGGGCCAAGTTTGGGCCAGGTTTGTAATAGCAGTAGCACCTTTCCGGGGTCATCAGTCATGATGAGATAGCATAGTCCTGCATTAAATAGCTGACACAAGGGGCTGAGGTCACTGTATCGTTCAGAGTGATTCGTGAAGCCTTTTTGTATCACGTGATTTCCACAGGAGGACGGGCACTTTGGGATGCACCACTCTTAAGGCCACCTCTGCACTGCGGCTCTGTGTCAGCCATTGTGGGTCTTTTTCATTACGTGTGCAAAGTGCGACCTCTAGTGGCCATTATAATTCATTGTCTTTTCATGCTCTTTTTTTTTATAAACAGGCTGTCATTGCCTTACCAAATACAACGCTGTTCTCCCACCTTGTGAAGTATTAGCGCTTTGAAGATGGATTACAGCACGCTACGGCCACTAAATACACTGGGCCGGCATCCCAAACAGGGATTAGCGCAGCAAAGTATCAACGCAGTTCAGATTCTTATGTCAAGCCAGTTGTATCAGTCAAAACCTCATCATCACATAATCTGATCACCCAAACGATAATGGTGTTACATTGGAATCTGTGTCAAGTTTGCTGACACATGCCCCAAGTGTATGTCAACTTTGCTGACACACCTTCAGGATTATGCACACACACACACACACACACACACACACACACACACACACACACACACACACACACACACATACACACACACACACACACACACACACACACCGTCTTACACTTAGCCTACAGTACCTCTCACTGCTCTCTCTCTCTCTCTCTCTCTCTCTCTCACACACACACACACACACACACACACACACACACACACATACACGCACATGCATGCATGCACACGTCCATACACACACACACACACACACACACATACACACACATTTGCATGCGCACACAAAAACACACACACACACACATACACACACACACACACATACACACACATACACACACACACACACACACATACACACACACACACACCGTCTTACACTTAGCCTACAGTACCTCTCACTGCTCTCTCTCTCTCTCTCTCTCACACACACACACACACACACACACACACACACATACACGCACATGCATGCATGCACACGTCCATACACACACACACACACACACATACACACACATTTGCATGCGCACACAAAAACACACACACACACACATACACACACACACACACACACACACATACACACACACACACACACACACACATACACACACACACACACACCTCAGTGCTCAAGATGCAAAGTCCTAAGTTGAATGTGGGACATTTTTCCATAAAATCCCTATATATTCACCATATTATATATTGTATAGGCCTGTATGCCTGTAAGCCAACCTGAAGGCTATGCGCTTATTTCACAGACATACATATGCCCAGCAACTCTAGGCCCACTTCAACAAAACAAGCCATTAGTATTAGATAGGCTGTTCTGCCCTAAGCAGTAATTACATATATTGTCAAATCGAGTTCAGACTGGAAACTGGCTTCATAACACCTTTTTTTTTGTCTTGTGACTAAATCTCAGGCTTCTTGCTATTAAAGGAGAACTTCGGTGTAAAATGAAAATTGGCATGTTAAAACATCATACCGAGTTGGTATGTGTACGGAGGAGCAAAATTGATTTAGCCTGTTGCATTCAGAGTTTAACTATTTTTTATCGTTTGTCCCAGAAGGCTAACAATGGAAGTGGTAGGTGCCCTTAGACGAAGCATGACGGCTACGCTATTTTTAAACCATTAAAACAGTTCGAAGAAACTCCACACTCCATCGGTAGTACAACAAAGGCCCTGACATAAAAAACGAGGCACTGAGAACTTTGTAAGTGTACACAACATTTATTAATAAAACAGTTTTGACAAGCAGTACCTTGCTGTAGTTTCTCGTTGCCGCCATGATGAAAGTCTGCACAGTTCGATTGACGAACACGAACCAGCAGGAAGACTAGGAGGAGAGGTAGTACAATCAACTTGTTTGGACTTTCATCATGGCGGCAACAAGAAACAACTGCAAACGACTGCATGTAAGAACAGCTTTTTAAATAAACGTTGTGTACATTTACAATATTCTCAGTGGTTCGTTTTGAATGCCAGAGCCTTTGTTGTACTACTAATGGAATGTGGAGTTTCTTCGAGCTGTTTTAATGGTTTAAAAATAGCGTAGTCTTCATGCTTCGTCTAAGGGCACCTACCACTTCTATTGTTAGCCTTCTGGGTCAAACTATAAAAAATAGTTAAACTCTGAATGCAACAGGCTAAATCAATTTTGCTCCTCCGTACACATACCAACTCGGTATGATGTTTTAACATGCCAATTTTCATTTTACACCGAAGTTCTCCTTTAAGAAAGTAGATAAAAGCGTCACCACTATTATACCTACAACATCTTTGACTGGGCAGTGTGACAATGTTAAAAGCATTTTACTCAGTTTCTATCTTCATGTAATTAGTGCACTTTGGCCTTGCGGGGCAGTAATCTATCTCAGGAAGCTATGCATGCTCAAAAGCAGACGCAGACAACAGACTTGTAAAAAGCTTTATAATTATTACCTCACTCTCAGAAAAGAAGGTACAGAATTGTACTTTTAGGGGGACAAAGGCTTATCACACTGGCAGTACCCTCACAGGCACATGATTGTACCTTTTAACCACTGTTTTACAACTAGTTTGTACCTTCTCCAGAGCTGAATAGGTACACATTAGTACCTTAAGGTCCACATATTAGCCTTTGGGGGTACATTAATACTTATCGTATGTTAAGATACAGATTTGTACCACGACTGTCTGCCTATTTCTGAGAGTGCTCATATTTATAATACCCTTGACAGATTTTGGGTTTATTTTTGGAGGTGACATAGAAAGGTGGAGGACACCATCAGGGAAGGTATCTGTGCCAAGGGCAGATGTGTGACCAGAATGTCACATGTGGGTGGGCATTTGAGGAGCCAAAATGAAGGGATTTTTTTTTTGAAGGACAGAGCATTTTTGGGGTGGGCAGGGCTTGTCCTTGGGTTGCCACTGCCCACCCCTGCACACACCTTGGTCACCCCCCTGGTCAGAGGAGGTGGGTCCTGTAACTCACCGCACCCTAACTTCATAGAAAATGTACCCCTTTTTTAGCCCAAAGGACCTGGATAACTCGGATGGTGTAGATCTGAAAACTATTCAACATTCTTTTTCTCATAGTGGGGTTGCATGCAATGGTATGTGAAGTGACCACACCAGTCAAAAAACAACCTTATCAGGTGCAAGGTTTAGTTTTAGGTGTCTGTGGTTTTAGAGGGCATGTTATTAACGTCGCAGGATATCCTTCACACGCGTAGCATCCGGAAGGCTGATATAGCACGCTCATTTGCCGCCTCACATAAATTACTGACTCCCATGTAGCCTACAGCCTACGCTGTCCTCACGTAACCCCGACGTTTCTTTCGGCAGCAGGCGCCTACCTTTTTGGTGCAGCGTGTCAAGTTCGCTGACGTCATTAACAATGCAGGACTCACCATCATCTAATAATTTAGAGGCATAGACTATTAAGACACGGGTGGAAAGATTACTCCTATTCGCTCTATTTCCGTCCACTAAAGCTCATTATCGACTTGATGTGCAGTGTTAGATCGACCCTGACAGTCTGATTGGCGAGGGAGATAGACCATAGCCTGCACACAGCGGACGCCGGGTGCAACTGCATAACGTTTCGCGTTTCCCAGCGGTGCGCTCACGTTACCAGGTTCTGGTGCGCCGTGTCTGTCTTTCAAAAGCACTTCAACTCTGTTCAATTGGTGGGGATATTCAAGCGGACAGGGGAAGGACACGTACCGACTCACTATGTTGACGCTGTTGACAGGGATGTACTTGGTGGTGCAGACGGCTACGTCTCAGGTAAGACGCCTCTCCTTGACAACGGTAGCGTTACACCATGAGTGTTAAACAAAGATAAAGGCGATGCACTTTGCGCTCTACAAAGTAGCCTACTTCCAACAGCACACCCTCACCTCACAGGACTGCAGTGGGAGTTCTGTGTCATTCACTCTCTCCACAAATTCTTCCCAAAAAAATGTTGCTAGGCAACTTCTTACCACAGGAATTTCGACTGCAACCAAGTATTTTTTGTTGTTGCGTGTGACAGTTACAGTTGGCATAGATCCATCATTCTGTAACGTGCTCATGCATAATGCAAAATCCGCTGGCCTACAGTAGTAAGGTTCTCTGACCCCGTAATATTCATTAACTTTGGCGGCGGGGGGGGGGGGGCTGCGTATGGAAGGCGCTGTCCCTAGCAGGGTAGTACCATGGATAGCGCATCCTGACACACAGGCATGTGGGCTGGGAAGAGAGTGCGCCATCCACACCCTGCCTGATTATGTAAGGCCAAATTTGGCAGAGAGAGGAGTGTGGAAGACAAATACACACTTACTGAACAGTTGCTAATCGACTTATCCATATTTGTGACCTATTTTGGGGGCAGGGTTGGGTCCTTGGTGTTTTTTTTAGCTGGTCATTCACGTGCAGTTGTCAGAATTGGGGTAAGTTTGAGCAGCTGAATTCACAGAAGACTACCTTATAACCTCTTTTCACACTCTCCTACAGGCTACCCTACAGACCCTACAGAGATAGACAAAAACACTGAATCTCTCTTTGGAATGGACTCTCTCTCTCACTCTCTCTCTCTCTCTCTCTCTCTCTCTCTCTCTCTCTCTCTCTCTCTCTCTCTCTCTCTCTTGGCACACACTCACAGACAGACACACACACACACACACACAAACACACACACATTCAGTCACTCATTCATTCAGTGTCTGGACTCTCTCTCACTCTGTATGTGGGTGTCTTTCACACTGTGTGTGTGTGTGTGTGTGTGTGTGTGTGTGTGTGTGTGTGTGTGTGTGTGTGTGTGTATGTGTGTGTGTGTGTGAGAGAGAGAGAGAGAAAGAGAGAGAGAGGGAGAGAGAGAGAGAGAGAAAGAGAGCGCTCATGCCCTTGTGTCTGCATTACAAAGCAAGACTGTTTTGTGTGTGTGTGTGTGTGTGTGTGTGTGTGTGTGTGTGTGTGTGTGAGAGAGAGAGAGAGAGAGAGAGAGAGAGAGAGAGAGAGAGAGAGACAGAAGTGTGTGTGGCTGTGTGAAAGTGAGAAAGAGGAAGAAAGAAACTACAAACTACAAACTCTTGATCTTTTAAGTTTATGCTACGCCACAAAGGCTGTCTAGTTTTAACAAGTTTACATCCCGTGCCAATAGTGTCTATTGCTTCTTACTCTAAAGTGTCATCTTGGCAGAACAAATCTGCTAATCTTTGTTTAACTGAAGGAGAGATAGAGACAGAGACAGACAGAGAACACAGACTAAAGGAGGAATAATCTATTGTTGTACTAACTGATTTTGGCTTGGCTAAATTGGTCAAATATAGCATTCACAAAACACATCTGATCATGCCGCGTTTTGGCGTCTATGCATAAACTTGACCTTTAATCGAGCTTTTGAGTACTGTTAGCCATATTCGGCAGTGGGAGGGACGTCAGCGGCAAATATACTGACGTCACGGCGCTCCTTCATGGGGAATGTGTTCTTTTTCTCGAGCTGGCTGTGGGGGAGCGCCAACATCCGCACTACATATCCCGGCGCATGCATGAAGCGCTTTGGTGTTGCCGCATGACACTCCGGTACAAGAATAGAGGTGACCCTGTATTTGAGTCCTGAGTGGGAGAGCATAGGTTGTAGACGCACTAGGATAAATCTCTTGGAAACATGGTAAGTAACACCGATTAACACTGAAGTTATGTATTGCGCAAATGGTCTGACTTTGGGGAAGTGGTGCAAAATGTCGGCAATTCACTCCCAATTTCATTGTTATAAATTATAGTCGTTAGAGGTCGTTTGCAGAATGTATTAAATAAAATTACAAATTGCAGATAAATGCAAAATTGTTTTTGGAGATGAAGTGATGGCAGGTGTATTAGTATCACTTACGAGGAAATAAGTTAGTGTGCCAGCATGGTAGGTTAGCGAGCTGGTATTGTGTATGTATGGATGCAGATTATACATGTATTATGTAAGCATCGAGTTGTATCTCGTATGCTTTGGCCTGTAAGTGTTATCACCAAAACACATACCTAGCTACAGGGTGGCTTTAGTCCGTTTTGTTGGAACAGTTACAGTCTGTTGCGTGGCAGTCGCAAGCATCACTTAGATTGCGTCATGAATCATTTCATTCATAGCCACGTTTTTGTCAATAGCAACACTGTAACGGCCTCTTGTAACAGTGCGGTTGGCCTCTAAATAGCTAAACCAGACAGGTGCACACTACTCCCAACAAAAACAAATAGTCATTGTTTTCCCGTGCTACCGTTTTGCTTTGCCATTGAAAGATAGAAGGGCATCGTTGGTGACTGATGTATTGCCCTTGACGCGACTAAGTAGGTCAGTTCGACAGACTGTGAATTTTGTGATTTGCCTTTGTCTCGACAGGCCGAACCAATCCGCGTCCTGGTGACCGGCGCTGCCGGGCAGATCGCCTATTCCCTGCTGTACAGCATCGCCAAGGGAGATGTCTTCGGTAAAGATCAGGTGAGACTGCAAGAGATCTTACTTCGTTGTGTAACAAGGAAGAACTGCGGTCTTGCGATGCAGCTTGTCGCTTCATAACGGCTTGCTGGCATCGCCAGCATTCATTTTATTTTAGAGAAAAACACGCTATTGCATAAAGCAACTGCTTAAAAACCACGTCCTGTGGTATTTGGCGGGTCTGTGTGGGGAAATGAATGAGCGCCGAGGAATGATACAATTTTCCATCGGCACTTCTCCCTCCCTCCTTCCCTCGCTCTTCTCTCCCTCTCAGCCAATCATCCTGGTGCTTTTGGACATCCCGCCCATGCTGCCCGTTTTGGATGGGGTCGTCATGGAGCTCCAGGACTGTGCTCTCCCACTGCTGAGGGGTGAGACTTTCTCCCCTTCACACATCACACACACATACACGCACACGCACACACACACAAACACACAGACTCACACACAAACGCCCTGTCCTAGTTTTCCACCGGTAGAGGCATATGGCTGTGCTGTTCTGTCAGACCGCACACATGCCCTTGGGCGTTTCATGTGCAGCATAATTAAGATTTCGTCTCACTTCCTCGTTCCCTTTTTTTTCTTCTGCTTATTTAATCTTCTGTCCTTTCCCATCTTTGTCATCCTTTCTCCCTTTATCTGTTATCTGTAAAGAGAAAGAGTGTGTGTGTTTTTAGTTCTCCCTCTCATTAGACATTGTATTAAGTTTAGCTGCAGCGCTGTCTTTGAACTTGGGAACAATGTGGCTGCAGCTGCTTCATAGACTCGATGTAGTGTGCTGTGCAGAGCTGTGCTGAGGGGTGCAGAGCTGTCTTGGCAAGCCAGAACCGAGAAAGAGGCGGGGAGGTGTGTCTGACTCACTGCAGCCTCATTGGCCAGCTCTCAGGGTTCCGTGCCAAACAACCAGCCAATCGCAGCAATCGCTGCAAGAACAATAAAAGGTGGTGTCATAGAGACAGAAAAAGAAAGAGCAAAGTGAAGTGGGTGGAGAGGAGAATAGACGAAGAGTCTAGTCGAGTGTAGCATAGAAAGAGGTGTGGTGAAGAGGGGTGGGGAAGAGAGGAGAGGAGAAGACTGGCTGGATGACAGAGGGGTGGTGTTCTCTTTCATCTTCTGAACCTGCAGTTGAAGTCCAGTCCTGATAAGGTGGGATCACCAACTGTACAGATTAACGACTATCTTCACACATAATCTGCAAAGTTTAGCATTATTTTGCACAGCTGAGGTGACATGAAGGTGTACCATAAGAGATTAACGTGGTAGATAAAATACATGCGGATCACACGGTTTGACACTGGCGGTTGTTACACAGCCCTAATCGGAGGTTCCTGCTGAACTTTGACCCTCAACCTTTTAACATGAGGTCAACACGGTTGTTTCATTAGTTTTCCCGTCTATATCTCTCTCTCTCTCCCTATCCCTCTCTCCCTTTCTCTACCTCTCTCCTTCTTTCTCGTCCTCCCTCTCTCCCTTCTTCTGGCTCTTGTTTTGAAAACACCAGTTCCTCTCCACAGTGTTGCCACACTTGTTTGTAGCCGCCATTTTTAATTATTTAACCACCAACGCCGTGCTGCTGATAGTAGAGGGTATGAGTAGAAACATGTGGGAGTTATGAGCCGCAGTCTGCACCATGACTCAGCAGCTCTGATTTTAGAAAAAAAAAAAAAAAAAACGAGGCAGGCAGACTGCAGAGGAAGTTGCCGGACTGAAACTGCTAACGGTATCAACCAGTTGAAACTAGCTGCGGCAGTGCAGCATAGAACCACCCCTCAGTATGAAGACAAACTGATTCTTTTACAGGAAACAAATATAAACCAAAGGGGTGTATTTCTTTGAAAAATAATTCGCGTGTGTGTTAGAGGTGTGAACCTTCACTCATCTTACGATTCGATTCGATTACGATTAGTAAGCTAGCCATTTGATTCGATTCGTAATCTCGATGCATCACGATGCATCGCGATTCTTCACATCAATTTTCTATATTACTGCACATGGCTTTGATTTCATCAACAGGCACACGCAGTCAGATATTACCTTCCTATTTTATTTAATAAAACTCAACAGCCACCAATATTCATGGCAAATTAAAAACATTATGAAATAAAAAGTAACAGCACAGTTTAGTAATACACAAGAAAATACATTATAATCGATTATCATCTGCTATTGAAACGATTATTAATCGTTCATGTCTGCATCACGATGCATCGATTATATGATTAATTTCAACACCCCTAGTGTGTGTGGTGGGTTGGGTGCACGTGACGAAACTGTTTCCTCAATTCCGGAATTCAATACATGTTTGTGTCCAAGCTTGAAAAAAGTTCACAAAACAGTTTGTGCTCACGTTTTCACAATCTAAACTGGAATGTGTATTTGTGTATGTGTATGTATCTAGTATTTAATATAATGTGCATGTGTGGGTGTATGTGAACATGTGCACACATATTATTAGAAGTCCTCATTCCTCATTCTCCGCCCACAGAGGTCATTCCAACTGACAAGGTGGAGGTGGCCTTCAAGGACCTGGATGCGGCCATCTTGGTAGGGTCTATGCCCAGGAAGGAGGGCATGGAGAGGAAGGACCTTCTGAAGGCCAACGTGGCCATCTTCAAGACCCAGGGCGCCGCGCTGGACAAGTACGCCAAGAAGACCGTCAAGGTGACCGCTCGCCCAGACAGTGTGTGTGTGTGTGTGTGTGTGTGTGTGTGTGCGTGCCCGCGCCCGCGCATGTGTCTGTCTGATTGTGCAGAGGCTGCTGCAGTGTGTGACTGCAGTCTGTGTGGGCGTAATCAATCTGGGTGTGTGTGAGAGAGAGAAGAGGAGATAGTGAGCGAGCGAGTGTGTGTGTGTGTGTAAGGGAGAAAGAGAGAGGATAAGATACTATGTATGAGAGAGAGAGAGAGCAAGAGAGAGAGAGAGAGAGAGAGATAGAGAGAGAGACTCTAGAGAGAGAGACTCTGTGTGTGTGTGCGTGCCATTGCTTTTTTCCTGCTGCTTAAACAGGAAGCCATGACCAAGCTAAAATGCAGACTTTTTGGAAGTAGGACAATTTGTGCAGGAAGAAGAACAGTATGTTCCTGCAGTGTCTTCATAGGTCCATGGTCCCAAAGGAAGCCCACACACACATTTCAGTCTTTTCAATCCATTTTGCATCTGTTAGTACAGCAGTAGAAGGACATTGTCACCCAACAGTCTTCCTGTATACAGATGTGCCCAAGTTGTTTGTCTGCACATTACAATGTAATTTAGTCTTGTATGCAGTCATGTAATCTGCACTACAAAGGCAAAGCACAGTAACTACGTGAACATAGAAACTGAGAAAAATGCCTTTAAAGTTGTCGTACTGCCCAGTCCAACATGTTGCAGATGTAATAGTGGTGATGCTTTAATGTACTTTGCAAGATATTTCAGTCATAAGACAAGATAGGTTTTGATTGAATGTGTCCTTACTGCCTTTTTGGCTTTGTAGGGCAGTAATGTGCAGATGTAAATGTGGCTGAGGGTCAGGTGGAGGGCACACATTCGTAACCGCGGACCTCTGGGAACTTCCAGCCTAGCTATAGGTGAAAATAGAACGTTTAATAGGAAAAAGTATGTAAACAGGCTATGGTGGAAACAAACCTGCAAGCCATTGGAATCAGCAGTTAATCAGCTGTCAAAATGGTGTACGGTTATCGTGATTCCCTAAAGGACAAGCAAAACAGAGACATAAATTAAAACCTTATGCTGTGTCACTGGGATTCTGCTTATACAAAACACCAGCAGGTGCCTGATTTCAGTGGCTTGCAGCTGGGTTGTTTTCACCTAGCTTGACTCATTGCCAAGCGGGGAGCTCGAAGTTCCCAGATGTCTGCGGTTACAAATGCATAGTGCATGAGTGTCTTGTGCTACTTGGAGTCATGCAAGGGTCTGACCTGGGCAGAGTTGCAAATTGCTGCCTAATATTGTGAGTGAGTAAGTGTTGCTTGCTCTGTGGAAAAGCCTACCTTAATGACCTGGTGACCTTAATGTCCTTAATTTGAACATTTGATCAGAAAGTATCTCATAGCTTGTTCATTATTTTTGTTTCACTGCTGTGCTCTGTGTATTTGAAAGCATAGCTGATGAGCATTTGGGTATGGCTCAGAAACATCTTGTATTCAGATATTTTTCCCTAAGTTTAACTTCAGTTTATTTATGTAGCACATTTTATACAACAGAAGTGCATACATAGAATAAAACTAAGTAAATAAATCTGACATTATTTAAAATGCACACTTTATTACATTATTATTATTATTATTATTACAATTTAATAAACATACAATCAGAGAAATATTATTTAAAAAATGGGTTATAAAACTTCGAACATTTGTGATGAGAATGCCCCGGTCAGTGGACAGCAGGTGCCTAAATGTACTCCTTGTTTACCAGGTGTCGGTGTTGCTGATTTCCTGATAAATTGTACAATGTCTAGTTGCCAGTTTTGTAACTAGTAATTGGAATTAGAATTAGAATTGTTTAGACTGTAATATTCCATTGGCCAGGTCTCCAGCTGTAATCCACAGTGGAATGGCGTAGTCTAGAATGTTCTAGAATGTTTTTTCCATGTAATGTTGTGTACATATAGAGAGTCTGAGGGCTCTGGCCTTAGACACCTGCATAACCTGATTTTTTTTTGACGTCATAGTAATAATAAAAAAAAAGATCTGGTACAGCAAAGGGAAGGTCATTTGTGACGACCTTACAGTGCAGACTATCTGACGACAGTCCTGATGAACTAACACAAGCGTTCCAAAGGTCCATTCTGGTGTTTGAAATAGTTTAATTACGTCATGTTTTGGATGTAATGACCTTGACCTTACTCAGTTTGTGTAGTACACAACGTTTGAAATAGAGATTCTGTTTGTTCTGTGTGTACTCCCCTGTAGCGGCCAATAGACTGTCAGACTGTGGAGAGGCCATAATGGATTCATCACCTCTGTCTTTCTCGCTCTTGGCTTTCCTCCTGCAGTGTATAAACCATAACTACCATTCTGTTGTCCATCCAGTTGTGTAAAATGTATATATTGACTACTGAACAAGCTTTCTATTTTTTTTCCATATGTTTTTATTCTAGCATGTTGTACCTTACTTTTAATCCCTCCAGATAACTATAGCTCTGTGTCTGTGTGCATGTGTGTGTGTGTGTGTGTGTGTGTGTGCGTGTGTGTGTGTGTGTGTGTGTTTCCTTGTCCTCCACAGGTCCTGGTTGTGGGTAACCCCGCTAACACCAACTGCCTCATCGCCTCCAAGTCTGCCCCCTCCATCCCCAAGGAGAACTTCTCCTGCCTCACCCGCCTGGACCACAACAGAGCCCGCTCCCAGGTATGTGTGTGTGTGTGTGTGTGTGTGTGTGTGTGTGTGTGTGTGTGTGTGTGTGTGTGTGTGTGTGTTTGTGCGTGTGTGCGCACATGTGTATTTGTGTGCACGTGCGTGTTTGTGTGTTGTGTGTTGTATACTGTACATATAATCAGTGTAGTATTACAATGTAATATGCTTATTTTGTGTCCTCTATAAATGCCTTTATAAGACATATATGGTCATTAAATTTAGGAAGACTTACTTTCTGGAGACGAATGCATTTTTAGAAAAAGGACTTTATGACAGGATTTCCTGTAACTATATGGTGTGTAAGCCTTATCCTCTTAGCCTTGGCCCAACCCATACTGCCGGTGATGCCACATTGAATTTAGTCTTCAAGTCAGTCTGGCCAACCTGCCTATTTTCAGTTCTTCCTGGTCCGGAAAAATCCGGAGCCAATGAAAAACGAATGCTACGCATATGTCATCGGAATCAGTGGTCTGATTGGTTGTAGCTCTGTCCAGTAGTGCACAGAGGCATTTGAAATATTGATCCCGCCTCTAAAAACTTTCTGTCTATCAATGGAGCATAGAGAAATGGAATAATTTTGGTCATGAATGTCCATAGCAAGAGATACAGAAGTCCATTTATATTCCTCCGCACCTGCAGGTGGCGATGCGCTGTGGCGTGTCCTCTGACAACGTGAAGAACGTGATCATCTGGGGCAACCACTCCTCCACCCAGTACCCAGACGTGCACCACTGCAAGGTCAACCTGCACGGCAAGGAGGTGGAGGGCTACAGCGCCGTCAACGACGACACCTGGCTCAAGGGAGACTTCATCTCAGTAAGTCACAGATGTGGCTCAGTAAGGCACCACCACTACTATCTCCACCCACGTAGTGCCAGAATGGGGTGCGTGTTTGGCCAGGCATGCTCAAACATACACGAAATTTGCCTCCTTCAGTTGTCAACTCTTGTAATTACTACTGCTGTGCTAAAAAAAAAAATCGATACAGCGATATATATCGATATTTTTAAAAATGATATAATATCGATATTCTGGCTGTTAATATCGATACACTCCCCAGTAGCTACTGCACAGCGAAATGCACTATTGATTCTAAACCAAAATGTAGTAAATGTATTTTGTTCAGTACAAATGTACATTAGCCATATTGTATTCTTTTGCACAAATAGTTTTTAGAAGTTCACTACAGGTACCTAGTGAGACTGGGCACCTTTTCTGTGACATATTCAGTAAAAAGCATTGAAAAAATGCACTTTATTTTCCTGTTCAATAAATTGAACATAAAAAAAATATTTGTCTGGTTTTGTTGAGTGAATGACATTGAGTAATAATTATAAAGTAATATGTATCGATATCGGAATCGAATCGAATTGAATTGCACTGTATCGAAAATCGTATTGAATCGCCATGTGCTAGATGATACCCAGCCCTAGTAGTTACATACACAGCCAATGGATAACAGCATCATAGACGGGCAATTTACACATTGTATCCAGACTCTGCCTGCCTGCCTGTCTCTCACAACTCTCCCTGCCTGTTTCTTTAACTCTTCTCTTCCCCTTCTCATTCTTTCTCTTCCTCTAACCCAACCTCCCCTTCCATTACTCACTCTCGCTCTCCTTTCCCGCCCCCCCCTTCACACACCTTATGCTCCCTCTTCCTTCTCTCTGTCTCCCCCAACTCTGCCTGCCTGACTCTTTAACTCTTCTCCTCCCCTTATCATTCCTTTTCTCTCTCTCCAACACCCCCCTCCTTTTCCATCACTCTCTCCCCCCCACATCCCCATCTGTTCACACACCTCATCCTCTCTCCTCCTTCTCTGTGTCTCTCACTTCTCTGCCTGCCATTCTCCCCTTTTTAATTCAATCTTCTCTTTAATCTTCTCTTCCATCTTTCTCACTCCTCCTCCCTTAACACCCCTCCTTCTCTTTCCACCCCTCTTCTCCTCCCTTCCATCTCTCTGTCTCTCTCTCTCTCTCTCTATCTTTCTGTATGATTTCCCTCAACCTCTCTTTCTTTATACTCTGATCTTTCCTTCTCTCTCTCTCTCTCTGTCTTTCTGTCTGTCTCTCTCTGTCTTTCTGTATGATTTCCCTCAACCTCTGTCTTTCTTTATACTCTGATCTCCCTGATCTCTCTCTTTCTCTCTCTCTCTCTCTCTGTCTGTCTGTCTGTCTGTCTGTCTGTCTGTCTCTCTCTGTCTTCCTGTATGATTTCTCTCCACCTCGCTCTCTCTTTCTTTATACTCTGATCTTTCCTTCTCTCTCTCTCTGTCTGTCTGTCTGTCTATCTGTCTGTCTGTCTGTCTGTCTCTCTCTGTCTTCCTGTATGATTTCTCTCAAACTCGCTCTCTCTTTATACGCTAATCTTTCCTTCTCTCTCTCTCTCTCTTTCTCTGTCTGTCTGTCTGTCTGTCTGTCTGTCTGTCTGTCTGTCTGTCTGTCTGTCTGTCTCTCTCTGTCTTCCTGTATGATTTCTCTCCAACTCGCTCTCTCTTTCTGTATGATTTCCCTCAACCTTTCTCTCTCTCTATACTCTGATCTCTCTCACTCTCTCTCTCTCTCCCCCTCTCCCCCTCTCCCCCTCCCTCCATCAGACGGTGCAGCAGCGTGGTGCAGCGGTGATCAAGGCCAGGAAGCTGTCCAGCGCCATGTCCGCCGCCAAGGCCATCTGTGACCACATGAGGGACATCTGGTTCGGCACTCCCGAGGTGAGACGCCAGAGTCAGGCCGGACGCCTTGTGTCGTATCGTATTGTATCATATCACACACCATGACGTGGCATCTCACCCAGTCAGTGACACAGGGCTGAAAGATCTCAGGCATACCGTAGTGCCCGAAATCAGGCGTGGGACAGTAGGCTACATTTAACAGTTGCTATTACCCAGTCATAATAACTTTGAAACGTTTTGATGATTTCAGGCATAGAATTATTCCCTGCTTTCTTCCCTGGTGGCACCAGTATGAGTGCTTAAAAACAACATGCACACTCTACTTGTAAGATAAAGTCGTTTGTTTGGGTGCGAGTCAAAACCAATTCAAGTGTTAAACTTAACAAAAAATGCACTCTCTTACTTTCCCGTTTTAGTGGTACTGTCTTGCTGGACTATGTGCACAAATGGATCCCACACTGAGGATGACCTAGTGCCAAAGCGCGTCTGTTTGTGGACATGGTCCAATAAAACAGTACACCAAAGACGAGAAAGACGGTGTGCTTTTTAAAGTTTAACAGCAGTCTGAGTCCTGTCATATCATTAGGGCAGGAGGCGGTATATGATGATGTTGGAATAGGTGGACAAACACCTTACCCACTGTTGCTGGGCTGCTCTGTGATATGCTCATTTTCCGCCCCCTTTAATCAGGACAGGACTGAATGTGTCATGTGGAAGTAAGTTACAGTTACCTAAATTTGAATAGTTACTTGTATGCATCCAGTTGATGTGTTTAAGGGATACTTAATTTCTTAATATAGCCACACACTCTACGTTACTTGTTTTTTTAATTCATTTTATATCCGAGGTTCCTTGACAAAAGGCCATGGGGCCGAAACGTCAGAAATAGACAAAATAAAAATGAAGTAACGTGGTGTGTGTGGCTATATTCTTTTGACGTTTAGAATCTGTCTCCTGCATCTACTTGTAGCGGGTTTGACACAACCACTTATGCAGTGAGGCCTTGAGCTACTGTAGCACGAGCAGCAGCATAAGGGGCTGGTACAAAGCTGCAGATTATCTTGATCCCCTTCTAAAGCCTGTGTTGTGGTGGTGGGCCATGCATACTTTACATACACAATACTAGGGAGAGGGGGAGGGGGACAGCCACAGAGAGTCTGTACATGGGCACTCTATACAACGGGCTTAAAGCAACACTAAGTAGTTTTTTTTTTTTTTTTTTAACCTTAAAATAATGTTTCCAAATCGTTTCAGAGGTTCATCAACTTGCCAATGGGTGAAAGGCACTTCTGAATTTGCTTTGCTGCACTAAGCAAGTTTGGAGGAGCAAACCGCCTCTCTGCACTTCTCTATAAGAGACATTTTGCTATTTAGATGGACATCGTCTAGTATAATGACATCTTGAAAATGTTTTTGCATCACAGGTGCTTTCTTGCTAATATTTCATGCTAGTATGTCATTTCTGTTAATATTTCTGTTATTTCAAAACAGATTTCAGTTAATATCTGTTGGACAGCATACACTCAGTGGTAACTTAAGTCTGACATTGAGTGTATTTATTTATTCGTTTATTCATTTAAAACAAAAAAAGATAAGTGATCTTTCGTAAGATTCACAGTCCATGCAGATTGTCAGGCTCCTAGACTATGCCTGCCTAGAGAAAACATACCTGACATTAATATAAACATATTAATCAACGTAAGCATCCCCTGCATGCAAACATCTCATAGATGCACTGTGACACATCCTCAGTGATGTACCCCAAGCAACAATAACATTTACTGCCAAACCTGCCAAAAAACTCCTAAAAGGGTTTTTATTTGTCCACAGTTTGTGAATCATGTAATGAGATGATGGCTGTTCAGCTTTTCTGTGTTGTTATTCATGTTTTTAATGTTAAAAATAGATATTGAGAAAGGGATATGATCTTTGTAGATCCAGTATTTACATTGACAGGATAGGAGGTTATCTAGATTCATAGGCTGCGACACTTGGTATTAATCAGTGTAAGCATCCCACAATGGCTGTTCATCGTTTTTGTGTTGTTATTCATGTTCTTAATGGCAAAAATAGAGATGACAAAGAGATAATCTTCGTACATCCAGTATTTACATTGACAGGAGGCTATCTAGTTTCATAGGCCAGGCTAACGTCCTTGCCAGCCTAACTTTGGTCCTGTCTTGTTCCAGGGCGAGTGGGTGTCCATGGGCGTCTACGCCGGTGGAAACTCCTATGGGGTCCCTGAGGACCTCATGTACTCATTCCCTGTCATGATCAAGGTAACGAAACTACTACACACCTCCATATGAGAAGAATTATTAACAATCTGCTGCATTTTGGTACTGTAGGGCCTCTGTTTTTAAACCCTTGTTTTATCTGGGATTTTGTCTCTTATCACAGGTGATTAAAATTGATCTGTGATGAATCTATGATGATTAAAAGCATTATATATACGTTTATTAGATCATGTAGGGGCTGTAACAAAAGTTGTAGATTGTTTAAATTAAATTTTTATGTTAAAGCTAAAAATGAAAAATTATCTCCAGTTTCCTGTATTCAGGTACTGTAGTACAACTGTGTGGTGGCATTAATTTTTACCTGAAGTTATGATTTCAACCTCTGTTATGTACGAATGTATTTTTGTGTCTTATCATAGGTGATTGAAATGATAAATATTCAGTTCATTAGATTATATACATTACTGTAGACAGTACCACACACAGCAGTGATTTGACTTGAATTGATTTGACTTGACGTGAATTGATTTCACTTTGTTATTAAATGTATATATTATTTTACCATTTCTGCTTTTATGTTATAATGAATAAAATGGCTAAAAATACAATAGAAGGAGCCCAGGCCTTCACAAAAGGTGGCATTTTACGATTCCTGCATCCGCCTTTTTGTTTACGATTCCTGCATCCCCCCTTTTACAGAACAAGACCTGGACGGTGATGGACGGTCTGCCCATCAACGACTTCTCCAGAGCCAAAATGGACGCCACCGCGGCCGAGCTGGTGGAGGAGCGCGACACTGCCATGGCCTTCCTGGCAGCGTGACTGCCCTCCACGGGCCCGGGCTCGCAGCGACCTCTAGACAACACCCAGAAGCCTCCTCACTCACAGCTGTGAATCTCCACATCATGTCGCTGCCGGCCCATATGTGTGTATGTGTCTGTCTGTGAGTGTGTGTGTGTGTGTGTGTGTGTGTGTGATCGTGTGATCTCCAACTGTGTGTTTGGTTGAGGATGTGTGCGTGTGTCTGTGTGGAATTGAGGAACGGCAGTCCTACTTCTCTCAACGTATCTGTTTTTTCTGTGTGTGTGTTCTTCACATAATAGTCATGAACGTAACAAAACAAGACCTTGTAAGAAGACACAAAATAAGAAACTCCAACTCCTACAGGTTTTTTGATCGGGTAGCACAAGTACAGGGAATGTCCCTTCGAATGATTAGAACGCACATAGTGTTCCCGGTCACTGTAACCATACCTGTTGATCAACAATAAAACAAAAACATATGATAACTGTATTAGTGTTCTGTCTTTGTCTTCTCGTCTTTTGTCTTCTCTGTCTTTTGACCTCTCTCAGTGGTGCCATATTCAGACGCTAGGGGGCGATGCTTGCACATTAATCATAAATTATGGGAGCTACCACGTCGCATACTAGGAGAAAAAATGTATAGGTACGTTTTCTTTAAAACACCAAGCAATAATACATTACATGATTGTATTTTGTAAAACTTGCTAAGAGATGAATTTGAGGTCCTGTATCTGAGCGAGAGCAGCTTCTGAAGCAGCAAAGGACACTGCCCACATTGCTCATCCAATCAGAGTTCACGCTTCAGCGTCTGTGACCCACTTCCGCACTAAGTTGCCTCATGCCGAGGACGGGTCGGATTGACGCATTCCGCGGCAGAAGAAGGTGTTGCACAGTGTCTGAAGAAACTGTGCAAGACAAGTAGAGTCTGAGTTGTGCGCAGACGGTCGACCAGTGAGGAATGGGTCTGCTCCTCTAGTGTCTGACGCCTCATTTAAAGTCTGCGTAGTGTCGCGGTGAGCTTTCTCGCCCAAGTAGCCAAGCACTGTCCTTGGAGTTCTCTTGTGGAAAAGAAAAGTAATTTGTACAAGGTGGGTAATAAGCTGACTCCGTGCATGGAGAGTCTTTATTTGTTGGAGGAAAACAGTCGCTTGCTATACGCAAACGTGCTTTTAAATTAATCCCTGCCACTGTCAACTTGCTAGCGCTAGCTTGTGGGATGCAAGTATGATAACGCACCACGCTATCGCCTAGTAATAACACTGTCAAACCTTCAGTACGAGCTACCAGTAACCAGCATATAAACCATAAAATCTAGATTTTCTCTGCAATAGGATACCTTGGTACCACGAGAAGAAATCTGAGCCTTAAGAGATGCAACTTCCCTGAAGTCAACCTGACAGTCTCGTTAAAAGGGCTTGTCACGTATATTTCAGTCTGCAGTGGAATCTGGCAGTTGTGGGTCGAGGTGACACACGCCTTCTCTGCCTCTAATCTACTCATTGCATTGTCACACGTCGTGGCACGTTGAAAAGTCACTAGACTTGCTTGTAAAACGACCCAATGCATTTTTTGTTGTAATGAATGGAGTTAGGCAAGTTAGCGTCCTTGCTGATTGGTCTGTTCTTGGTAAAAGTGGGAGGAGGATGTGGGACAGTGCCCGTTCATCTGTTTGGATGTTGACAATGGGCAGGACCAAATTGAGGAATTGTCCGTTCACTCCTTTAGCAGTCTTTTGACGCAGTCCTTTCTCAGACGACCGGTCACCTGTTCGCTTGTCCCGTTCAGACTCGTAGTTTTCCAGTTCTGTGCAAAGTTAGGATGAAGTAGAGCACCCAGTTAGACCAGTTGCAACTTTTTAGACCACTGCTAGATAGTTCAGCCGCGTTTGACAGTTCCCCAAAACAAAACAAAAAAATAACTTAATTCAGGTGGTTGAACAATGGCATCGTTCGTTCCAGGTAAGTTTCTGGTGGCATTAATTTTTACCTGTAGTTATGATTTACGATTGATGGATCATGAGTCAGATTTTAAGACTTTTTAATCAACAGATCCATGTCGCAACCACACACAGACATCACTGTCACATAGTAATGTGGCCTAACATAGTGTTTTTCAACTATACAGATTGTCTAATGTTGTGGCCCTAATGAAACATATCAGACTTCTTCAACTGAACGATTACACTGCAGAAATTTTCCTTTGTTGACAGTCAGTCTGAAGGTAGACAGCCATTTGTTGACATTTCCAGTGTCTACTATAGGGACTGTTCAGACAATACTCAAATGTCACGGTTGGATTACACAATTAGTTGCAGAGATTTTGTAATAATATTCTACCTCTGATCCTACCGTTGCCTTCAGTGCAGATTTCAGTAAGACCAGTGAGTGATTGCTCTTGGTGCTAAAAGTTTGACATGTTGTGGCATTTCCACTTGAGCGTAGCTGCAGTGCTGAAGGTCCTGCTTAATGTTTAATCTAAAGCTCTGTGGACCCTGTAGCTCACTTTTGTCTGTTTTTCTACACAACACACCAACTGTCTGTCTGTTTGTCCACCCAACACACCGACTTTCTGTGTCTCCATCCCTCCACTTCTGTCTGTTTATTCACCCAACACACTGACTGTCTGTCTGTCTGTCCACCCGACACACTGACTTTCTGTCTGGCTGTCCACCCAACACACCGACTGTCTGTCTGTCTGTCCACCCAACACACTGACTTTCTGTGTGTCCCATTCTTTCTGTGTGACATATCATCTCCTCCACTCTACCTCTATCTCTCTCTCTATCCCTCTCTCTTACTCTATTCCTCTCTCACTACACCCCTCTCTCTGACTTAATCCCTCTCTCTCTCTCTTTCTCTCTCTCCCTCTCTATCGGTCACTCTCTCTCTCTCTCACACACACACACACACACACACACACACACACACACACACACACACACACACACACACACACACACACACACTCACATACTCACTGTCTCCTCTCAACGCTCTACACCTCTCACACCTGTTTTTCATTCCGCCCTTTAATATGTGTTTTCTTTACTCTATCCCTCTGTCATCTCTCTCTCGCTCTCTCTCTGTGTCATCTCTCTCTCTCTATCATCTCTTTCTCTCTCTCTCTCTTGCACTCTCTCTCTCTCTCTCTCCCTCTGTCATCTCTCTCTCTCTCTCTCTCTCTCTCTGTGTCATCTCTCTCTCTTGCACTCTTTCTCTTTCTCTCTCTCTCTGTCATCTCTCTCTCTTTCTCTCTCTCTGCCATCTTTCTATCTGTCATCTCTCTCTCTTTCTCTCTCTGTGCCATCTCTCTCTCTCTCTCTCCCTCTGTCATCTCTCTCTCTCTCTCTCTGTGTCATCTCTCTCTCTTGCACTCTTTCTCTTTCTCTCTCTCTCTGTCATCTCTCTCTCTTTCTCTCTCTCTGCCATCTTTCTATCTGTCATCTCTCTCTCTTTCTCTCTCTGTGCCATCTCTCTCTCTCTCTCTCTCTCTCTCTCTCAACCATTCTTCCCCCACTGTTGTCTGTTGTTCTCTCTTGCTTCCCCTGTCCTCTGCCTCACATTCTTCTTCCACCCCCCTCCCCCCCGCTCCCCACCACCCCTTCCCCTCTCTCCATTACACCCTCTATCCCTCCTTGACCCCCCCCCCCCCACACACACACACCTTTACCTCCCTGCCCATCCCACCCCCCCCCCCCACCACCCCTTCCCCTCTCTCCATTACACCCTCTATCCCTCCTTGACCCCCCCCCCACACACACCTTCACCTCCCTGCCCATCCCACCCCCTCCCCCACCACCCCTTCCCCTCTCTCCATTACACCCTCTATCCCTCCTTGACCCCCCCCCCCCCCCATTCTTCACCTCCCTGCCCATCGCACCCCCTCCCCCACACCCTCTTTCCCTCCCTGCTCCTAACTCTCCCCCAACCACCCCCCACCCCCACCCCCACCCCTCAGCAGGTTTGGGGAAGCCCGGTAGCGCCATGACGGAGTTCCAGGAGAAGATGCGGCAGCAGCTGGAGAGCTCCATGCACACGGAGTTAGAGAAACTCATCTCCACCGCCAGGGACAACCAGGCTAAGGTACACACACACACCTACACACACCCACACACACACACACACACACACACACACACACACACACACACACACACACACACACACACACACACACACACACACGGTACATACAGAAGCTCATCTCCACCTCCAAGGACAACCAGGCTAAGGTACACACACACACACACACACCTATACACACACACACACACACACAAACACACACACACACATACATACAGTACACACACAAGCTTCATGCACACAGAGCTGGACAAGCTCATCTCCACCGCCTAAGGTACACAGCTATACACACACACACACACACATACACATACACACACACACACACACACACACACACACACATACACATATGGTACACACACAAGCCCTGTGCACATGGAGCTGGACAAGCTCATATCCATGACCATGGACAATGAGGCTAAGGTACATACACACACACACACACACACACACATATATGCAAGCATACACACACACACATACATATACATATGCAAGCATACACACACACACACACATATACATATGCAAGCATACACACACACACACACACACATATGCAAGCATACACACACACACACACACATATACATATGCAAGCATACACATAGAGGCATGCAGCATGGACACATAGCAGGACAAACTCATCTCCACCGCCATGGACAACAGTGGCTAAGGTACACACACACACATACACACACACTCTTATACACACACACAGTTTATCTTATGCACACACACACACAGTCAAATGAGTCATGCATGCAGCATGGACACACACTGTAGCAGGAAAAGCATAATCTATGTTCATTGGTAATTAAAAGCTAAAGGTCACAGGTTAATAGGTTATTAAGTGTAAAGTGTGTACTATGTAAGTTGCTGGGACACATTCCCTTTACCATTGGTGGGCTCAGGAACAGCAGTCGTCCAATGGACAGGAAAGGAGAGAAGAGGAAGTCAGCAGTGTATAGTTGAAAGAGGGGGAAATGGGGTGGGGTAACACTGTAAGATCATAAATCACACTTGCATACTCTTGACATTTAATCTATGAGGAAGTTACACACACACATATACACACACGCACGCACGCACATACACACACGCACGCACGCACACACACACATCCGCATCAAAGTGGCTAATCGCAAATGTCAAAACAACACCCCTTGTTCAGTGGCCAGCCTCAGAGAACAGTCTGTGGTGATTTAAATGTTTTAGTATTCTAATGGAGCTGTCTATTTCTGTGTCCAAGACCAGTTATGTAACACACGCATAGACAGACACTGCTGTTATTGTCCATATGAATGTACAAATGACTTTGCACTGACTGTAGGCGAAAAAGGACTAACTTCTGTACGGGCATGTAAAAGTAACAGAACTTAAATATTACTAAAAAGTCAGTGTGGTAAGTAATTATGTATGTAATAGTGAAGGAATTTAGTTGATTTATAGTTAGTTGTGGTTGTCATTATTTGCAGTTCAAGTAACGGTTAAGTAGGTGCTTGATGTAGTGTTTACTGTGTTGTAAGCAGATAAATGTAACAGTATCAGTAACAGAGATCTTCTAAAAGTCAGTGACCAGGAGGATGGTAAACCAGAATGCTTTCCTTAAATAAACATGCTGATAATATTTTGCAGAGCGTGCACAGTGCACACACACTCACACATATACACACACATACACACACACACACACACACACACACACACACACACACACACTCACTCACTCACTCACTCACTCACTCACTCACTCACTCACTCACTCACTCACTCACTCACTCACTCTCACACACACACACACACACACACACACACACACACACACACACACACACACACACACACACACACACACACAACACTCACACTCACATTCACACTCACACACACGCACTCACTCACTCACTCACTCACTCACGCACACACACATACTTTCTCTCTCTCTCTCTCTGACTCACACACACACACACACACACACAAACACACTTTTATGACCCCTTCCTCACAAGAACCGATTGTCTCCTGCAGGTGGCCAAGAAGGACTTTGAGGGCTTTGAGAAGCTCTTCCACAGGTTCCTCCAGGTGAAGGGACCCTCCGTAGACTGGGCCAAGATCCACCGGCCGCCAGAGGACTCGGTGAGTAAACCTGCTCTGAGCTGTCGCTGGGCAGAATTGGGATGGAATAGCACAATGTCCAGCTTACTGAATTGTACAAATGTTCTATCAGTCAATACATGAGCCAATCAGATCAAGGTGTAGAGAGTCATGTGACTTGGGGTGCAGCTAGTTCAGGGGAATTAATAAGTAACCCCTCAAAGCTCTCAAATTCGGTAGGATAGAACAAGATACCATGTCTCACCAGTGTTGTGGAATTATCTGTTACATGGCCTTTATATTGCTATAGTATAGTTGGTAACACTTTCTATGAAGCTTGCATTTATACGACTCTATAAACACATTCATAAAGGGTTATAATCCCTTCATAAAGCCTAAAAATGGTTGAAATTAGTATTCATAATTATTTATACATGCCCATGACTGCACTCTTAGGCAGTGTGCCACTTGAATGTGGAATTGGGCTTATTACGTAGCATTATAATGCCTAAGGAGTACAGTCATTAGTATAGAATGTATGTATAGAACACTTTACATACTTCATGAATGCATTATTAAGTCTTTATGAATGTGTTTATGGAGTCTTTAAATACAAGCTTCAGAGAAAGTTTTATCATGAAATTTATTGTCCTGTGTTCTGTTTTCAGTCTTGACATCTAAAGCCATGGTTTGAGCAATGCTGTTCTCCATTACCTGTTAATGTTTTATGTTGCACACAAGGCTGTTTTTGTTCAGATTACCTCCTCAGAAATAACATTGTCATTGCAGTTAGTGTGTTATACTTTTATCAGTCAGTGTGTATGTCAGTTCATGTGTGTACAAGTGTTACATTTGTCACATGTTCGCAAGAACTTGCTAAGAGGCCTTGACCAGAATTAATAGTTCACTATCTTAGAGTAGTTACGTGTGACGCCTCAGCCACACGGCTTTATGTCAACAGGACCAAGAGCATTACTTACAACATGAATCCAAAACAAAATGTCTGCCAGGGAAAATAGTTCTGGAATGTTCTTGACTCTGGTGTTGCTGAAGGGAAGGGCATGGCCACTACTCCCTGGCCATAGGGGGTACACTACAAAATGGGTTTTAGTGATGAACCTGATTTCGTTTACCTAGAGGTTGTTGTCAACCTGTTAGGAGAAGAGCCTGGGGCTTCATTGTCTTAACTTCCTTCATTTTTATTCGGGATAAATAAAGTTTCTCTACTATTACTACTAACTAAACACATGCCAACAAACGTTTCTTACAGTAGATCAGGTTTATGACTACCACTGAGTTAATAAACCAGGTCATGTCACTTAACCAACCAGCTTTGTAGTATATCCCCTTGGTCTTGCTGACCTTTGTAAAGTGTACGTAGGTCTATAGCCCAAGATCTTATTGCATACATCAGAAAATTTGAAAGGACAGATGGTATCACATACTTAGATTGGATAGCAGATAACAGTTCTGCATTCTAGAGTGTTCCGTTGGTTGTGATGTGACTGTGTTTAATTTCACAATCGGGCCCGGCATTAGGAAATGTTAGCTATGTGGAAGTACAAGTGGCCATTGAAACTACAGACACAATGTTGTGTTCGATGGTCTGTCTGTCATGTGAGCCTGTGAAATCCTACAGCACCTCCTTTATGTGTGTGTGTGTGTGTGTGTGTGTGTGTGTGTGTGTATGTATGTATTTGACAACTGTTGCTGCCAGGACTCTACATTGGCCTTAAAGTCATACTAAGTAGTACGAGGGGCTGGTTTACCAGGCTAGTTTAGTTGAGCTGAGTGCTCTCTGGGGTTGGGCGATTAGCCAGATTCCCAGTCCATGGCAGCAGAGTGGGGTCTGAAAGCACGGTTGGGTCGGGGGGGGGTCATGTGACTTGAGTGTGGCGGTTGGGTTGGAGGGGGGGTACTGAGGCATGTGGGGATTTGGAACAGTTGCAGACAAAACTAGAGACAGAGAGGGAGGAGAGGAAAAGAGAAAGACAGACAGTCAAGGATTGTTTTAGTTGTATTGTGGAAACCAGGAGCAACCGCAACAGTAGTATTTGCATGTGAGTGATTTGCAAGTGTGCATGTGTTTGTGTGTGTTTGTGTGTGTTTGTGTGTGTGTATGTGTGTGTGTGTGTGTGTGTGTGTGTGTGTGTGTTTGTGTGTGTGTGTGTGTGTGTGTGTGTGTGTGTGTGTGTGTTTCTGTGTGTGCGTGTGTGTGTGTGTGTGTGTTTGCTGTGCCTGGTTACAGTGCACACAGTGATGCAGGGGAAGTCCTGTGCAGAGACTGAAGCTTGCTCACATGCCTCCTCCTCCTAGCAGTGCATTGGGAGTCTGCGTTGCTATATTTGGCCTCATAAGCCGTAGTGCTAGCTGGACGGTCCATAACTTCATGTCCATTAACTGTGCGTGTGTGTGTGTGTGTGTGTGTTTGCCTACGTGTGTGTGTGCGCGTGAGCCCGTGTGTGTGTGTGTGTGTGTGTGTGTGTGTGTGTGTGTGTGTGTGTGTGTGTGTGTGTTTGTGTGCGTGCATGCGTGCATGCGTGTTTGGTTCTTACACTGTCGCCAATTTTATGTCTAGTTGTTGCAACTATGTGCAGTAAGATATGGGTTTGCTACATTGTGATATTTCCAATCAAAGTGTCTTACACACACACACACACACACACACACACACACACACACACACACACACACACACACACAAAACCCTGTAATGCTGGTGGTAGTTGGTTGGGGGATGCAGAACACACACACACACACACACACACACACACACACACACACACACACACACACACACACACACACACACACACCCCTGTACTGGTGGTGGTAGTTGCTGCAGAAGGTTACTCTATGAATAGCCTGACCTCCCCAGCATCCCTCCAAGATTACAGACAGACAGACAGACAGACTGTAAGAGACAGAGTTAATGTCAGAGGGGGGGATCGAACAGGGAGTTACCCGTGGAGCCAGACAGTTTAAGGTGTGTGTGTGTGTGTGTGTGTGTGTGTGCATGTCTGGGTGTCTGAGTGTGTGTGTGTGTGTGTGTGCGAGTGAGTGAGTGTGGGTTTGTGCGTGTGTGAGTGTCTGAGTGTGTGTGGGTGTATGTGTGTTGGGGAGTACTGTTGACTGTGAGGAAGACACTGAATATAGATAAAAATTTAAATAAAAATTATTAATTTCACGTCACAGCCCAGTTAGGTTGTAGCAGGTATGCAGGCCCGCCCAGAGAGATGGCTGGGGGCCTGAAAAGATCCAATTATGTTATTATTATTATTATTATTATTATTATTATTATTATTATATTAATAGGCTTTTGATGAGCCAAGCACAATATAGCAGTGCATGTACAGTAGTACTTAGTGTTATTGCATGACACATTATTGTAATGTGTAATGTTATTGTATTTTTGGTCCCCCCTCCCCTCAAAAAAAAAACACTATGTTTTTCAATTGACTGGGCCCCCACCTTGGCAGCTGGGCCCAAGAAGGTTTTCATGTTTACCCCCCTTATGGGTGGCCCTGCAGGTAGGTGTGTGTGTGTGTGTGTGTGTGTGTGTGTGTGTGTGTGTGTGTGTGTGTGCATGCATGTATGTATGTATGACTCAAGATAGAGATATTAAACAGTTTGAAATATGGACAGAGAGAGATGACTGAATGAACTGCGCCTGGCTGACATTTTCTCCAGCAGCTGAGCTGGTGGCCAGTTGAGAGAACAGGCTGGAGGTCTGGGGGTGTGTGTCTGTGTCAGGTGACCTCACAGGCGCGTAGGCAGGCAGGCAGGCTGGGGGGAGGGCTGGGAGGCTTGGCCGTTATGGCCTGTTGTGCCATTCAGACTGCATGGAGCTTCATAGGCGAATGCTTTTCTGGACAGTGCTTTGCTGAGGGAGGAATGTGAAACCCAATCTCGGTACTGATCTTGTACTCCTACCCCAACACACACACGCACACATAAGACACACACACATACACACATGTAAGACCCACACGGACACACACACAAACACACACACAAACACACATGTAAGACACATACACATACACACACACATGTAAGACACATACACACACACATGTAAGACACATACACACACACACACACACATGTAAGACATGTACACACACACACACACACACATGTAGGACACACACACAGTGAGATTTTGAGTTGACAAGTGTCACTGTGGTGTTGAAACTGTGCCTGTTTTTTTTTTTTCTCTTGCGAAACTGTGAACCCATGACGCAATCTTCTCACACACACCCATTACTCTACACACACACACACACACCCAAACCTGTTACTACACACACACTGTACTGCGCACACACACACACACACACACACACACACACACACACGTTGCCATTTCTATGCTTATGGGATACTCCCATTGACTCCCATTATAACTGAAGAATGCTAAACTGTGCCCAGACCAAACCCATCCCTTACCCTAACCTGTCAGTACAGCAGTGTTTTGGCACTTTTTGTTTTATCAGTAATAACAAAATAACCAAGAAAAACAGTGTTTCGATTAGGTATTGTCAGCAAAGAGCAACTCATCTTCACGTCGCGAAAACCCTCACTCCATTAATAACTCCCTTAGCCTGGTAAACCAGCCCCTCGTACTTCATTGTATTTTGTACAGAGGGTCTGGAGCGGAGGCCGTGAGAAACGATTTCTTCCTGGAGGTGTGGACTCTGCTGAAGTTTAAAACTGTGCCTCTGCCTTTACCCAATCGCTAACGCCTGGTTGTCACGTATGCAATTAGCCTACCTACATTAGCCACACTACAATTCAAATGTAGCACCCAAGGTCAATGTCATGGCTCACGAACACATCCTCTGTTCGCTGATTGGATTGGCGTTGCTTGGAGCTCTTACAAAAAAAAAACCCAAAACTGGTTATTAGTCTCCCCTCAGAGATGGTTCACTGCCACGTCTTGTCTTTGAGCCAGACAAATATCATAAGTCACAGCTACACACTAAACCAGCATAACAGCGCACTCTTCCAGCTGAAATGAAATGAATTACCAACCGTGTTATGCAATAGACAAATATTGTATTCACTTTTCAACACACACACACACACACACACACACACACACACACACGCGCACGCACACACACACAGCCTGGCTTGAGCTGAGGACCAGAAGTTTGGCCAGAAAGACTCAGAGAATAAGAATTCCAATTAAAGCATTTCAATATGGTCAGAATAAACAACTGAACATTAATTAGAAAGTAGATATTCTTTGGCGTAGGTCCGGTCATCAGCCTGGGTCTTGCATCGTTGGGATCCGGCAGAACCAGCCGTTGCCGTTTAGCAGAACCCAGACTTTTCCCCCCAGGCGGATGGACAGGGACCAACCTGGTGGTGGTGGGGAGGGAGGAGGATGCGTCAAAACGTCGGCACCTGAAGCAGCGAAAAAGGGAAATTAGACAGGTCATTATAATGCAGGTGGCGGCCGCTGATTGGTCGGAGACAGCGCCCGTCACAGCCATTGTCTTCTTCCTGGCAGAACTTTCGCAGGCTTTCATTTCACTATCAAGTTCACTAGTGCCTTATCGTGTGTCCCCGTACTGTAGTTGCTCTTTTTTGTTTTTAGCAGAAGTGTTGATGTGACATGAAAGAGACTGTGACTGGAAATCAGAGAGAGGAAGGGTGTGTGTGTGTGTCTGTGTGTGTCTGTGTGTGTGTGTGTGTGTGTGTGTTTGTGTGTGTGTTTTGTAAAAATGTTCATCATCACATCAGACATTGGAGCAATGTGTGCTGAAGCAGTGTAGTAGGATCTTGAAATTGAAGGGAAATATAATGGCATAGGGTAGTGTAGCATGGTCATTTCTGTTGAATCTTTAGATTTTTAAATGAAGTCAATATGAAGAGATGTCTGCATCATGAATTAATAGACACGCACACACACACACATCCACACAGGTGTACACACACATTTAATGCCATAACTGACTGAACTTAAATCAACCAGTACACTCCAAAACATACACATCTACACATTTTAAGCATAAACACACACTCCTTTAAACATGTAGTTCTCGTCTCATCTCTGACACCCCCCCCCACACACACATATTTAATACTATATCTGAAACTTAAATCAAACAGTACAGTCCAAAACATACAAATTTGGGCTTGGTAACTCATACCAACCCACCAGCCTACACTTCAAGCATAAACACACACTGCCTTAGACGCATAGTTCATGTCACACACACACACACACATACACATACACACACTTAATGCAATATCTGAAACTTAAATCAACCAGTAGATTTAGATACATACACATCTGGGCTTACTAACTCATACCAACCCACCAGCTTAAACTTTAAGCATAAACACACCCTTAAGAATGTAGTTCACACCACACACACACACACACACAGATACATACACACACATATTTAATGCAACATCTGAAACATAAATCAACCAGTAGACTCACATACACATCTGGGCTTACTAACTCATACCAACCCACCAGCCTAAACTTTTAAGCATAAACACACACTTCCATGTAGTTCACATCACGCACACACACACACACTCTGTCTCTCTCTCCCTCTCTCTCTCACACACACAAACGCATACACACATTCTCTCTCTCTCTCTCTCGCTCTCTCTCTAACACACACACACACACACACACACACACACACACACACACACAGTCTATATTTAACCCCCTCCTCGTCCTCTGTTTGTGTCCCGCAAACATCTGTGTCCACGTGCTCCCCTCCACTCTGAAAGGTCAGAGACATGCCTTCTCTCACTCACAGACACACACACACACATACACACACACACAGACAGACATGCCTTCTCACACAGCCCAGCCACCACTGCTGCTGCACGTTGTGAAACTGCCACTGTGTGTGTCTGTGTGTGTGTGTGTGTGTGTGTGTGTGTGTGTGTGTGTGTGTGCAGCATGTTCCGCACGTACTCATGTACAGAGTCTGGGCTCCGTTTCTGTTCTACACCTTCCTACACAAACCACCGAAGTCCAACACCAAACACCAGTGTGCCTCCACAGAAGGTTTTAATTATGACAATTTAGGCATTTATCAGACACGCTCAGACTTAATCACATACACACACACACACACACACACAGTGAGATTTAGAGTGGAGTCTGGGCTTCGATGGTCCATAGGAAGGGAAAGAACAGAAACAAAGTGTGTGACACCACGGTGCTCCCACAACATGTTTTGGGTTTTTTGGGTACGCACCCTTTATCAGACATTTGAGCGTGCACACACACACACACACACACACACACACATTCACGAAACACACACACACACACACACAGTGAAATTTAGGGTGAAGTATGTGGGTATGCGCCCTTTATCAGACATTTGAGTATCCACACACACACACACACACACACACACACGTAAGACACACACAGTGAGATTTAGAGTGGAGTATATGGGTATGCGCCCTTTATCAGCATTTCAGCGTGCACACAAACACACACACACACACACAGACACACACACACACACACACACACACACGTAAGACACACACAGTGAGATTTAGAGTGGAGTATGTGGGTATGCGCCCTTTATCAGCATTTCAGCGTGCACACAAACACACATACACGACACACACGCAAGACACACACGTAAGACACACACAGTGAGATTTACAGTGGAGTATGTGGGTATGCGCCCTTTATCAGACATTTGAGCGTGCGCTCACACACACACGTAAGACACACACACACACACACACACACACACACACACATGTAAGACATACACAGTAAGATTTAGAGTGGAGTGCGGGCTTTAGTGGTCTGTGGAGAAAGAGGCCCAGTGTAAATATGTGTGATGCTGCACAGACGCTAACAGAATGTTAATCAGATGAGAGAAAGAGTGAGGCAAACTCTTTTAAAGGGAACTGTTTTTATTTTAATGAATACTGACGACCTCCCTCCAGCTGTGTGCTGAATGGACTGTGGGTAGGAGGGAGGGGAGCAGCTCCAGAATGTGTTCCTTCATAGTTTGGATGTCTTCAGTATTAATCTACAATGTAGGAAATTAAAAAGTAAAGAAAAACGATTGAACGAGAAGGCTTCTCCAAACGTTTGACTGATAGTGCACTCAAAACTGTCCTAAACTTTCTCCTCTTCTCCTCCTCGAGGTCAAGGTGAAGGTCAGGGTATCTTCAATGTCACAATGGGGCAATTTGTTATGCAGTCAGCAGAGAAATACACGCACCAACAATACATACAAAATTACAGTCACAAATTACAAATAAACATAAAAACACTGAAACAGGCACTTAAAAACACTGAACAACAACTATTTAGTTACAGTTACAACAGTTAAAAATTAGTTCTTGAATTTGTTTGTTCTACAGCTTTTTTTTTTTTTTTTTTTAAACATATCTACATCCAGATGGAAAAAGGGAGAGGGGGCTAGAACAGGGGGTAATTGGGGTCAGCTAAAATTGACAGAGCTTTTTTCGAGAGACCTGTTTTTTTGGAGAGTGAGAGATGATGTTCAGGGAGGACGTTGGCAGTTTTGCTGCAGAGACTGGCAATGTTGTGGATGCGGTTCTTGTTCTTTCTGTGTCTCCTCCTACTACCTACTACGGCGCAATGGTGGTGGTGCAGGTGGTAGCGGTGCTGCTCGGCAACTGGAAGGTTGCAGGTTCGAGCCCCGCTCTACCTGACCCCATCGATGTGTCCTTGAGCAAGACACTTAACCCCAAATGGCTCCCGGTGGCAGGTTGGTGCCTTGCGTGGCAGTGTCCACCACCGGTGTGTGAATACATGTGTGTGAACACAACGCTTTGAGTGCGCAGAGGGGTCGAAAGGTGCTATATAAATGTAGTCCATATACCATTTTCCCATTTACCTGCAGAGAATGACAACTACTTCTACTACTCAACCAGATTTTTGCTCCCCAATTTAGAGTTTCTTGACCGATTCTACCCTCTGCCTGTCATCCGGTAACCAAAAATACAATTGCTCTTTTTCTGTGTCTCCTGCTGCTGCTACCCACAGATCCAGCCGTACGAGAAGATCGTGTCCAAAGGGCAGGGTGTGGTGGAGAACGGGGCGCTGAACAAGCTGGCGGTGGTGAAGCTGAACGGGGGGCTGGGCACCAGCATGGGCTGCAAGGGCCCCAAGAGCCTCATCAGCGTGCGCAACGAGAACACCTTCCTGGACCTCACCGTGCAGCAGATCGAGGTGAGGCCAGCACTGCCCTACGACAAATGGCCTGGGTGAGGTCTGTTGCTCTGTTGCTCATTGCCTTGCATAACTGTGATTGGGCACAGGTGATGGCCTTGTTGACCTTTATAGGGAAGTATTAACATAAAACACCATTGTGGTGTTCAAGAGATTCTTCCCATTTCTGTTGTGAAACCCTATTCTGCAGTAATAAAAGGGCTGCGTTGTGATTGTACAGAGTGGCAAAAACTTAAAGACCACCCACTCTGAGGCTAACAGGGCTATGTAAATGCATGAATTAGTGCAGCATCACAGCCCTAATTAGGGAATGACATGAAGAAGATATACATGTTGTTTAAACACAATGTGCATAAGATGGGTAGCTTACGAAACATAATAAAAATAATCTTTTAACACAACTGCTCGCAGACCACTTGGAATTGCTTGCGGTCACCAGTGGTCTGCGGAGAAACACTGCTCTAAGCCATGCTGTGTGTAGATATCACACTCAAAGCAGTGTGGTTAACGGGTGGGGCCGTGTCCCCTGAATGTTCACCTCCAGTACCAAACGCTGCAGATTTTGAGTCTGACACTGTGCGTGACTGTGGGAAAGATTATACAGTAGGTATGACAAACATTCAACACAAAGCTATCAGCTATTCCTTTATCATTAAACTCAATACTATCAGCGTTAAGGGTTATCCACATCAGCGTGCTGCTGACTTCTTTTGTGTCACTGGTTTGAGAAAATGCTGCCATATTGCCGGAGCTGTCAGATTCAGCCCAGCAGATTCAGACCGCAGATTTGAACTAGCGAGGTGCCAGGGTGGCAAGAGCCGATTGGTTTTCGACACAACCAATCAGCATTTTCCTGTATGAACTTGGTCATTACTCTGCTTTTCCCTACAAAGGCAAAGTGCAGTAAGTACGTTAACATAGAATTCAAGACTTTGTGAGTCTGAGGGTGCCGGAACAGACACCCAGACACCATATTGCAAGCTTGGTATTGTGTCCAATTATTGGACAACTTATGAATATGATTAATTAACTCAAAAAAGTTGGGTTGTGCTGCTTTACGAAAAGAAGAATTCTCAGCTGTTACGGGCGGGTGAGAGCATGTACTGTATACCAGTATTACCACTGTGTACGAGTCACTACACAACATCACAGTTCTCAGCTGCAGTCTTCCTCTCATGCTGTGTCATGTTTGTGTGTAAAACAGCCTTGACTGTGAGCCCTAAACATACAGCTCTGGAAAAAAATTAAGAGACCACTGTAAACATATCAGTTTATCTGATTATTATTTATTAACTATTTATAGGTATATGTGTGAATAAAGTGAACTTTTTTGTTTTATTCTATAAACTACTGACAGCATTTCTCCCAAATTCAACTGACACTGGAAAGGGATGACTGTCATACAGTACATGTAAAGATGCTGATTTTAGGAAAGGTAGGAAGTGGTCTCTTGTTTTTTTCCAGAGCTGTAAGTTGATAGTATGATCATATGTGCTTCTTGTTCTCATGCCATGGTGCAGTTGTCCTTGACCCCTTGCTGCTGGGTGGACTGTGTGTGCTCTCCCCAGCAAGACCATCGATTGAACTCTTCGTAGGCGACCTTTAGTCTGGTCGCAATGTTTGCCATGAGAGGTGATTCAACTTCGCCCTTTAAATGTGTCAAATGTCAAATGTCAAAATGTGCCGGTGTCACAAACACTTTATTGTGAATGCCAACTGCTCATGTACTTTATGCACACTTATAACAGAATAACGGGAGTCCTTGTTATGTTTGTGACGGTTACGTTTAAAATGCATTTTATTTGTTTAAGTATTTTCAGCACTAAGCTGGTCCTGCAGGTGTGTGTTTAGAAAGACTGTTACCTCTATCTGCCCCCCCTAGTGGCCACAGTGGGATTTGTTTTTTTCTGCACACACACCTCACAATGCTGCCCTCTGCTTTTTATTCAGCTTTAGCAGGATGATGCCATCTTGCAATGTATATATATAAAAACTTTGAAGTTTGTTACTTTGTTGTTTGTTACTTGTTTGAACTTTGAAGTTATAAAGAAGTTTGTCTGTTGTTTGTTAAGTCATTAATTCGGCCATTCATTCATTCATTCATTCATGACCACTAATGTTGCCTTTCTTTCACTGCCTCCTCTTTTGTGCTTTACTCTTTGAATTCCTCCTCTCCTCTGCTTTTCCTCCTGGTTTCTTTTATTATTATTTTTTTTACTTCATAAATGAATTCACAATTTACTATATATTAATACCTCTACCTTGTCTTTATTCGTCATTTTCCTCCTCTTTGTTGCCTCCTTCTCCTCTCTCCCCCCTTACTCTGATCCCTGTTTTTCTGTCATCCTTCCTCTCATTACTCTGCTCTTCTCATCCTCGTCCTTCCTCAGCATCTGACACACAAGTACACTATTAGTAGTACACTACAGACTACACTGTAACATACTGTATGTTGTTCTATATTGTATATACTGTATATATCACACTTGCTGCTCCTTGCACTTCTGATTAGAGGCTAAACCACATTTCATTACCCTGTATTTATACATGTGTAATGACAAAGTTGAATCTAATCTAATAAAGACGTATGACGACTCACGGTCATCTGAGTTTAAAATATCAACGTTTAAAAAAATGGAACACCGCATGTAACTCTAGCACTATCAAACGAACCCTTGACATCTCCAGCAAGCGCTTGGATTTCGGAATACTAGCCATGCTTCTGTCATTTAGGAGGTGGGAAAAGCATCCCAGTCTGAACGCCCCCCAAGACGTGTAATGCATCTCCTCATCCCTCTTTTCTTCTCATCCCTCTTTTCTTGTCCTCCGTCAGCACCTGAATAAGACCTATAACGCCGACGTGCCACTGGTCCTCATGAACTCCTTTAACACAGACGAGGACACCAAGAAGATTCTGCAGAAATACGCCCACCACCGCGTCAAGATCCACACCTTCAACCAGAGCAGGTAAGCAGACCTCACCCTATACACACACACACACACACACACACAAACACACACATTTTACCACTACGTCAAGATCCACACCTTCAACCAGAGCAGATAAGCACAGCTCACCCTACACACATACACACACACACACACACACACACATTCCACCACCGCATCAAGATCCACACCTTTAACCAGAGCAGGTAAGCACACCTCACTCTATATATACACACACATATGCATCCCACCACCAAAGAGCGCCCAAATCTAAGAAATTATTATTACATTAATCTGATGCTCTTATCCAGAGCGACTTACAGTTATTTCGGTACAGGGTACAGTCCCTGGAGCAACGTGGGGTTAGATGCCTTGCTCAAGGGCACTTCAGCCATGGATGAGGGTGCAGGAGAGCATTAGTTATTTACTCCCCCCCCCACATTTTTTCCTGCTGATATGAGATTCGAACCTGTGACCTTTCGATCCCAAGACCATCACCATTAGGCCACAGCTGCCCCAAACATTTTTATGGATTGAGCATGCCACCATTTTGAAATCATTTTTGTTGTTATTTGTGTGTAATCTCCTAGGTACCCACGCATTAATACATGTCTGTTACATGTATTATAAATATTTTACTAACACACTTTTTGTTGTCATTGTTTCTTGTTGTTGTTGTTGTTTCTATGTAATCTCCTATGTACCCATGCATCAACAAATGTCTGTTACACGTGATAAAAATATTTTACTAACATACCTTTTGTTGTCATTGTTTTTTGTTTTTGTTGTTATTTGTTTGTGTGTAATCTCCTAGCTACCCGCTAAAAAATATTTTACTAACATACTTTTTGTTGGCATTGTTTTTGTTGTTGTTTGTGTTTGTTTGTTTGTGTCTTGTCTCCTAGGTACCCACACATCAATAAATGTCTGCTCCATGTGATATAAATATTTTACTAACATACTTTTTGTTGTCATTGTTTTTGTTGTTGTTTGTGTTTTGTTTGTTTGTTTGTTTGTAATCTGCTAGGTACCTGCACATCAACAAACATGATAGAAGTATTTCACTAACATACTTTTTGTTGTTGTTTTTTAGGTACCCGCGCATCAACAAAGAGTCTCTGCTGCCCGTCGCCACGAGCCTGGGCCTAACGGGCGAGAACGCGGAGGCCTGGTACCCGCCGGGCCACGGCGACATCTACGCCAGCTTCTACAACTCGGGCCTGTTGGACCAGCTCATTGCCGAGGGCAAGGAGTACATCTTCGTCTCCAACATCGACAACCTGGGCGCCACCGTCGACCTGCACATCCTCAACCACCTCATCAGCCAGCCCGCCGAGCGACGCTGCGAGTTCGTCATGGAGGTCACCGACAAGACGCGCGCCGACGTCAAGGTGAGCACATATTCATTTCTTACCGCCGGCAGGGAGGTTATGTTTTTGCCCGCGTCCGTCTGTCTGTCTGTCTGTCAGTCTGTCAGCAAAATAACTCCAAAACGTATGAATGAGTTTAAAGGGGTTTACGAATTGTCCTCAATCGTTTGCACCAGCGACATCTGAAAAAGGAACTGAAAAGCAAAACAGCTGACCCTTTTTTCCATCTGGTCTGGACCCTGTTTTCCGAACTAACCTCCCCTCACCAACACTGTCCTGTACCCTGGCTTCACTAACTTTGTTATGCCTTTACTTACTCTGTGTTCCTCTGCACATCTGTAAGTTGTTTATATCTTATTTGGATAAAAGCATTTGTTACGCAAGGCACATCTGTCTCCTTGTGTGTTACATTCTTGTGTAAAGTATAGGCTGCTCTAACTTTGCCATGCCTTTGTTTACTCTGTGTTCCTCTACACTTATGTCAGCTTGTTGTGTCCTCCTTTTGTAGGTCGCTTTGGATAAAAGGGCTCATTTACACCAAACACTCTCCGTATACAGCGTGTGCCCATTTTCTGTCTGTATTCGTTTAGAATGCATGTTAAGAAATTTACACCGCACGTGTGATCTGAGCGTATTTCATCACTATACAAACATATTGTACACGGTTACGTGCTGTACACACTCAAGTCCGTGTGAATGAGCCCTACGTGTAATTTAATGTAACGTAATGGTCTTTACAGGGTGGTACGCTCACCGAGTACGACGGCAAACTGCGTCTGCTGGAGATCGCCCAGGTGCCCAAGGCCCACGTCGACGAGTTCAAGTCCGTCACCAAATTCAAAATCTTCAACACAAACAACCTGTGGATCTCCCTGCCCGCCATTAAGAGACTGCAGGAGCAGAACGCCCTGGACATGGAGATCATCGTCAACCCCAAGGTGAGAAAATGGGCTAGGATTGGATGACGTTATACTTAGGGCTGGGCAGTTCATCGAAAAATTAATCGAACCGACAGTCGTAACCGTTAATTGGCAATGATCAAACACAGGCCTACTAATTGTTGTTAATGTAATTATAATTACTGTTATTATTATTTTATCAACTTATAACTTAAAAACTATATTTACTATATTCTGTGCATTCTACTGTGTGTGCTCATGTGCTGTTCCTTGAAAGCACACAAGTTGTCATGAGATTCTCCTGCCCAATCCAGTCAATTAAGGATGATTTTGAAAGTTGAAAGTGCTATTGCATCAGTGTTTTAATTAGATTTCACGAGCAAGTATTTTGATGTGTTTGTGCCCACCTCTAGTAACCATTGGGATATGTAACTGTACCAGATTAATAATAACTAATTAATTAGTCAGTTTTAGTCAACTCTCAAATCAGGGTCCATCGTATTTACTTTCCCACTCTCGCTCTCCCTTTGTCACTCTTTCTCTTTCCCCGCTCTCTCTCTTTCCAACCTCTCCATCCCTCCACTTTACCTCTCTCTCTCGCTTTCTCTTTCCCCTTCTCTCTCCCTCTGCCTCCATCCCTCCACCTTACCTCTCTCTCTCTCCCTCGCTCTCTTTCCCCCTCTCTCTTTTGCCCTCTCTTCATCCCTCCCCTCTACCTCTGTCTCTCCCTCCATTGCTCTCTTTCCTTCTCTCTTTCCCCCCCCTCGCTCCCTCTCTCCATCCCTCCACTCTACCTCTCCCTCTCTCTCCCTTGCTCTCTTTCCCCCCCTCGCTCCCTCTCTCCATCCCTCCACTCTACCTCTCCCTCTCTCTCCCTTGCTCTCTTTCCTTCTCTCTTTCCCCCCCTCGCTCCCTCTCTCCATCCCTCCACTCTACCTCTCTCTCTCTCTCTCTCTCGCGCTCTCTCCCTCCCTCCCTCTTCTTCCTTCCACTCTACCTCTCTCTCCCTGGCTGCCTCTCTCTTTCCCCCTCTCTCTTTCCCCCTCTCTCTCCCTCTCCCTGTCTCTGTATCTATGCATCTCTGTACGTATCTCTCCCACCCTTGCTCCCTCTCTCTCGCTCTCTCCATCCCTCCCTCCCAGACGCTGGACGGCGGTCTGAACGTGATCCAGCTGGAGACGGCGGTGGGCGCGGCCATCAAGAGCTTCGACAACGCGCTGGGCATCAACGTGCCCCGCAGCCGCTTCCTGCCCGTCAAGACCACCTCCGACCTCCTGCTGGTCATGTCCAACCTCTACAGCCTGGACGCCGGCTCCCTCACCATGAGCCCCAAGCGGGAGTTCCGCACCACGCCGCACGTCAAGCTCGGAAGCTCCTTCACCAAGGTAACCACAGATGGGTAACTGCCAAAAAACTATGATTTTCAGTTAAAAGTAAATAAATAACTTTTAGTTGAATTTGGAGACTCAGTCAGCCTAGTGGTTGAAAATCAGGAACAAGGTTTATTCTTAACAAGATGGAGACAAAGACTAAAACATGACAAGACTGACTACACACACACAGGACTATACGAGATGAGACTACGTGACAGGACCATGACAAGACTAACTAAAACAGTGCTTATTTTGAACTTTATGTTGTAGACAGCCAATGGGTGTACCCAGGGTTACACCCCAAAATTAATATGCAACGGTCTTTGCAAAGTACTACAGTATACAGTGTCTTCCTAATCAGGTCAGAGAAGGTGCCAAACTCGTCTGTATGTTAATCAACAGGCAGGGACAGTTTTTTAAAAGCCCACCAAATGGTTGAGAAAACCAGCTGTTCACACCTCCTATCTCACACAGACACACATACACAGCTTTGATCCTAATAAGGAAAGTTCCTAAAACAACCAAGGGATTTGAAATAATAATAAAATGTTTTAACATTAAAATATTATTTCCAAGATTATTATTATGACTCAAATACTATCACAGTTGACTGGTCCTCAGAATATTTTCTATTATTATTCTATTCTGTGCTATTATTCTATTATTATTTTCTATATGTTATTAATGTTAGATGCCATCACCATCTGCACGGAAGCGGGGGGTTGGGTGAGGTCTGTCAGGCCTGTCCAAAAAGATGGCTGAGCCACTGAAAAGAACCTAATGGAGCCCCCTCCCCTCAAAAACCCCTCCGATTTTCAATTGACTTGAATTGACAGACACGTATGACATCCACATCCACATACATACTACAGGAGTAAAAAAAAGGAAGACATCAATTGTGAGCCATACCAATGCATGTCTTCCTTTGTGCAGTACAAGTGCTAAATTACTTTTCTGTGTGTTAAAGGGTTTTAGAGTGTGATGTGTATGTGTGTGTGTGTACCAGGTCCAAGACTACTTGAAGAGATTTGAGAGTATTCCAGACATGTTGGAGCTGGACCATCTAACAGTGTCAGGAGATGTCACGTTTGGAAAGCAAGTCAATCTCAAGGTATCATTTTTTTTTTTTAAACTTTGGTTAGGTGTTATCATTTGCTGTCTTCTGTTCTATGCAAATGTTCTTATTTGCTGTCTTGAGTTTAGTTTAGGGCGAATGTTCTACTGTGCCGTGTAACGTTCTAACGTTCTCCGTCCAGGGAACAGTCATCATTATCGCCAATCACGGAGATCGGATCGACATCCCGGCCGGGGCGATGCTGGAGAACAAGATCGTATCCGGAAACCTGCGCATCCTCGACCACTGAGGTCACCTTAGCAACGAACGAAGACGAGAAACCACTCACACACGACAGCAGTTCTTCTCACCATGTGTGTGTGTGTGTCTGTGTCGCCAATGCAACACAGGAAGATCTTTCGTGTTTATCACGTGTCTTCGTGTTTTTTTTTGTTTTTTTTTATCGGCCCGTCTGTTTCAACAACCACAAAAATCCGTTAGAATTACACTGTTACACTACTGCGCTTAAAGAACTGTGCAGTGTGCGTGTGTGTGTGTGTGTGTGTGTGTGTGTGTGTGTGTGTGTGTGTGTGTGAGTGTGAGTGGTTCATTTCACTCTTGGACGACTGTTATGGTCAGTAATGCTCTGCTGCTGCTGCTGCTTCCTTAACATCTCCAGAGCTGGCCAAACAAACAAATAAACAAACAAACAAACATAGCAAGCATTTCCTATACTCACATTGTGTGAAAAGTTACTGTCTATTCTAAGGGCCAATGGGGCCTTACGGTTGTTGCCACACCCTGAAACTAGCACTTACGATCGATCGATTGGTAGTCTTTTGAGTCGGTCAGGCCTGTGAGATGTAACGAACGAGACTACCTCTGAACGCTTCCACGGGGGGCAAGTTCCTCTGACAACTGAGCGAATGTGTGACTTAGGATGTGGAATGAATGAGTGAATAGTTGAATGCATGAATAAATGAGTGCACCACTTCTGCTGTTACAAAAATGCAAGATTGTGACCGTATGCATGTATATATGTATGGATGCATGTATGTGCGTGCGTTCGGGCATATGTATGTATGTATGTATGTATGTACGTATGCATGTATATTATATATGTATGTATGTACATTAGCATGTATGTATGTATGTATGTATTTATGTATGTATGTATGTATGTATGTACGTGCGTATGTATGTATGTATGTATGTATGTATGCATGTACGTGCGTGCGTATGTATGTATGTATGTGCGTATGTATGTATGTATGTATATATGTACATGCGTATGTATGTGCGTATCTATGTACATACGTATGTATGTATGTACGTATGTGCGTGCGTATGTATGTATAAATGTATGTACGTGCGCATCTATGTATGTATGTATGCATGTACAGTACGTACGTACGTATGTATGTATGTATGATCTAATGTGCGTATGTATATACATGCGTATGTATGTACGTGCATGCCGTTACAGCCACCCTCAGCCCCTGTCCTTGACCTGCTGACGCTACCGTTTGAACCAAGCTCCACTGAGCTTGATGCTGTTATGAGGTTTTGTGGCAGCCAGCACCTCCACGTGCCTGAGTTCATTATTACATCAATAAAGATGCAGTATGCGGACTCAACATCCTGTTCCTGTGTGTGTGTGTGGTGTGTAAAAGAAAGAAAGAAAGAAAGAAAGAGGGGTGTATATTTGGTAGGTGTGTGTGAGAGAGGGAGAGAGAGAGAGTGTGTTTGTGCACAGTTAAAAAAAAGGGTAGTGTGCGTGTGTGGTTCGTTCTTAGCCAGTTAGCTAAGACAGCTATGGAGGGGTATTTCAAATAGGTAGGTTATTGACTAACCCAGATAGTCAGTAAGTGGTAAACCTTTTTAATAGACTGTTTTATGAAATGCTATAGCAGTGCTTCTCCAATAGTGGGGACCCCTGGGGCCCCCTGGGGGGGCGCGTGTGACCCCGGGGAATATGCTTTTTTTGGCCGTACTAGAATAAAATGTAATTGCACATTGATCACAGTAGCCTAAAGTTATTTTTTTGTTATAAGTTGATCTATATTTTTTGTCTTTAATGTTAATAAGGATACAGTGTTATGCAGGGCTGTACTTATAACAATTTTATAGACGAATGATACTATTATAGTCGCATCGGAGAGTGTGTGTGGGGGGGGGGGGTAATAGAAAATAGGTTGATCTATATTTTTTGTTGTCTCTAATGTTAATAGAATGTTATGCAGGGGTGTACTTAAAACAATTATATAGACAAATTATACTATTATAGTCGCATTTGGGGGGGGGGGGGGGGGGGGGGGGCTGCATCTTGTATGTTGAGCTGCATCTTGTATGTATGAATTGTGCTATTCAAGTAAATATTATTATTATTATTATTATTATTATTATTTACTACTTTCCACTAAGTAAATGGGCTCATTTGAGTTGGCTGGTTGGTTGGCTTAGCGGTTAAGTCTTAACCTGAAACATAAAACAAGATTGCAAGAGATGTGCCGGTGTAAATGGGTGGAGTGTAAACAACAGGCATCAAAGCAAATCAGAAAGCAGCTGCCTTAGGGCTCATTTCCACCGCCTCGTTCAGCGCGTAGCCGTGTTCAGCGCGTGGGCGTATAGGTTTGTATGGGGACAGAATACACTCAGAACACGCTTGCGGCGGGAATGATCTCATCTGCTAAAGTGCATTCTAAATGAATACGGACAGAATACGGCCACGCGCTGAACACGCAGAGAGTGCGGTGGAAATGGGCCCTTACAATTTCATGTTGCAACGACGTTTTGTTACGATGTTACATTACATTACATTACACTTAGCTGACGCTCTTATCCAGAACGACTTACAGATATTTACAGGGTTTCAGTTACAGTCCCTGGAGCAGTGTGGGGTTAGATGCCTTGCTCAAGGGCATCTCAACCAAGGGTGGGATTCGAACCGGCAACCTTCCGATTGCAAGACCAACTCCCTTACCACTAGGCCACAGCTGCACACGATGTCATGGTATCAGTGAAGTCTGGATGAGATTATAGCAGCTTTTTTCTGATTGGAAGGCCGTCCTCTAGCAAATCTCATCTAATCTCATTTGAAGCAACACCAAGTCATTTTTTTCAACCTTGAAATAATGTTTCGAAAGTGATTTCAGTGGTTCATTACCTCGCAATAGGGTGAATGGCTCTTCTGACTTCGCCTTGCACCCCTCCATGGGCTATAACTGCAGTATGCAAGTTTGCAGAAACGGGTCACTCCGATCTGTAGTTCGAATGACAGGTAGGAAAGACAACTCCGCTTCCAACCTGTAGGGGGCCTGAAGACAAAAAGTGCTTTAGCGTTGCTTTAACTTAAGGTTAAGCAAGCCAGCCAGTCAGTCATCCAGCTGAAGTTGAACAAACCCAGCGACCACAGGTACATACATCCTGGCAGCTGTCTTACAACATACACAATATATACACAATGATATACTTTACATAGCATTAAAACACTACTTTTTGACTTTGAGCTTAAAAAAATCATGTTCAGATGGGTATTCCAGACAGTAGATTTAGTAACTTACCTGGGTATGTTAACACAACACAGAGAAAAGTGGTAACTCTACTAGTAGAAGAGCCCTTGCCTTAGTTTTGCTAAAAGAATGAACCCAGAACACCCCTCTATTAGAAGAGTCACCACTTACCCTGAGTTAACTTAGCTGGGTGAGTCACTAAACCACCTACTGGGGAATACCCTCCAGCTTTCACTTAAACATGTTTAAGCAGAGATCAGTATTGAGTTCAACAGGAGTCAGTGGTGAAGTGCGAAAAGTCCAAAAATAAGAGTCGTCACGAGGTCACAGGAAACGCTCCTAATAAGCCAGGCTGCCGCCTGCAAGCCGGTGAAGCCCATCATTGATCAGGTGCGGCCCCGCCCCCCAAGCACACCTGAGTCTAGTTTGGGGGGACCACACACAGAAACGTAAACACCCAACACAGAGTAGGCCCAGCATAGCCTGGTAAACCCGCCCCTCGTACTTCATTTCATTTTGTGCAGAGGGTCTGAACCGGAATCTCTTGAGGAACATTTGGCAAGTCGCAGAAAGTACGATCCAATCAGCGAACAGAGGGTGTGTTCGTTAGCTGTAACGTTGACCTTGTGTGCTACATTTGAATTGTAGTGCGTAGGTAGGCTAATTGAATACGTGACGACCAGGCGTTAGCGATTGGGTAAAGGCAGAGGCACTTCAGCAGAGTCCACACCTCCAGCAAATCATTTCTGACGGTCTCTGTTCCAGACCCTCTGCACGAAATGAAATGAAGTACGAGGGGCGGGTTTACCAGGCTAGGCCCAGCGGCCGTCACAGGGTGAAACACATTAGCAAACAAGTGGCACACGGAATAATAATAATAATAATAAAAAAACACAAAGTATATAATTTCTATGTTTATTAGAGTACAGCATGCTTGCTTACATACCGGTCGTGTGGCAGTTAAGGCATATTTGGTGCCCACAACTTAACAATCATATTCCACATTCTGAGACACAAACAAATTCAAAAAAGATTGAAACTGCACACACACAAAACATACACTCAAAACTTAAAATTTCCACTCTACCTAAGAGCTGTTGAGGAGACTGGACAGTGGATTAAGACATGGGTTTAAAGGAGTGCTCTGCATTTGACAAGAGTGTGTTAGGTCTGCCTGAGCGACTGAAGATCAGGTGTGTTTTTGTATTAAGTTTAAATATATCAGGTGGGGGAGTTAAACTTTTTTTTGTCTTGCCGTTATCTGCTCTGAGTTTCAGAAAGAAAGGGGTCAGACAGAAAGTTAAGGACCTAGTGCAATAATTAAAATTTAAATACAACTTCACACTTCTTAACATCCCATTTTTGTACTTACGGATCCAATTCGATTTTTTTGTATCCAAACATCAAGGGTCATCCATCATTCAAGGAAGTACGACTTATTTAACGTAATAAATAAAAGCAGCCTTTAAAAACGTTTCCCTGCTCTGTGTATTTTACATGGGGACTGAGAGAGGCACAGACAGTACAGGGTCCAACATTCAGAAAGCGCAATACTTTCCTACACAGTCCTAGCAATACTACATGTGCCCAATGTGTGGCCAATCTTTAGATACATTTTTATATTTTCGGAGATATACATCTTTGAAGATCAATATTAGTATGTAGTAAGTACGATTTGGATGCAACTTCTGTGAAATGTCCCTTGTTGCGATAAGAAAACAGAACAGCTGTGATGAAGACAAAGAAACACAAACACACACACACACACACACACACAGTTGCTTTCCCCTCCTTTCCCCTAACGGGTGAGATGCTGTAGAACTAGCAGAGCTAGTGAATGTCACTAAAGAGTGAATGTCACTAAAACCTAAATGGTGTCCATTCCCACTGCATGCACTAGAATTACTGTACACTGTACATCGAAGATGATCCTACGGGAGGTTTTTTTCCCGGGTAAACAATTTAGTAGCAAATAATTAAATGCATACTGGGGTGAGAAATCCTCTTCAAACGTGCTACAAAATACTCAAAACACCGTCTCTCCTCACCTACCACTTCATATATACCTGTAGAGCTGCGCTCTATTCTTTTGGTTTTGTATACTGTAGGTCAACTAGTCTCACACACAGCAAACTGCACCCCACAGAAAAAGAAACGCTAGGTAAACAGCAGTCCTATTAAACAGGAAGTGCTTAAAAAAATAAACAACCGCTGAAATGATCCAATGTGGTCACCCATTCACTGTATACTGCACTCTACGGAGAGAACAAAATAATGTATCTCACATCCTATATATAGGACACTCTATAGTGAAGAAGTGAACCTTTAGGACACAACAGAAGTCCCTCATAACTTCAGACTGGAGTGCGACACTAATCATGAATCTAAACGTCAACACAGTGGCAGTAACGCAGCACAGCCGAATACAAAATGTTCACCCGCTCACTATATGGAGTGTAACCCAGTCTAGCTCACACCGTACACAGGACACTATATAGTCAACACTTCAGACATATGGCATACAGTATGACTCCTTGGTAAAAATAGGACACTATAAAGTGAACAAGTAAACATTTAGGACACAACAGAAGCCCCTCATAACCTAAGATTGGAGTGCAACAGTTGGTAACACAGCACAGCCGAATCCAAAATGTTCACCTGTTCACTATATTGAGTACAATCCAATCTAGCTCGCACCGTACACAGTGTAGTATATAGTGAGCATTTCAGACACGGCATAGGTCTCCTTGGTGAAAATGCCTGTTCCTCTCTGAGTAAAACCCAATGTAGCTTACACTACACATAGGACACTATATACTACACACGCCATAGGTCTCCTTGGTGAAAATGCTGTTCCTCTCTCAGCACAACCCAATGTAGCTTACACTACACATAGGACGCTATATACTACACACGCCATAGGTGTCCTTGGTGAAAATGACTGCTCCTCTCTGAGTACAACCCAATATATAGTAAACACTTCATAGGTCTCCTTGGTGAAAATGACTGTTCCTCTCTGTGGTAGGAGACCTGGGTTCCTGCACAGGCCCACAGACAGACAAACAAACATGGCGTCTCTGTTGTTTGAGGTCTGCATTCTGCATCGAGACAGCGCAAGTGCGTCAAGCATGAAGAGATTTTCCCAAACCGCTTCACGGCTCTGCACCTAAACCGCTTCACGGCTCTCCACACTGTAGCATAACGTCAACCTCTAACAGGTCCACAATGCTATCAGCCTTATAACACAGCTTGAGTTCGTAATGATGTTTACCCACGTTTGTGATAATTTAATACGTTTTTGAAGAGATTTTCCCACACCGCTTCACAGCTCTGCACCTCAACACACCGTAGTATAACGTCAACCTCTAACAGGTCCACAACGCTAACAGCCTAATAACACAGCTTCAGATCTGATCATAATGACATTTACCCACGTTTGTGATCATTTAATACGGTTGCACCTCAACACACCGTTGCATAACGTCAACCTTGTAACAGGTCCACAATACTGACCGCCTAGTAACACAGCTTGAGATCTGATGACGTCTGAATGACGTCTACTCACGTCTGTGACCATTTATTACACTGTTTCTGACTTTGAGTACTCACAACAGAGACACATGCCACGGGTTCGGCCCTCTGCTTCCACCAAGGCACTGAGGCAGAGAGGAGACATGTCTGGGTGATAAAGAGACCTTAGGTGAGTGTGTGGCTGTCTGCTAGATAGATAGATGCACTGCACACTATGGCACCAAAGCACCTCTGCGTGAATACCAGAAGAATATTTTGTCAGACCTTTAAGTCGTTTATGTCTCCCACTACCATTGGATAACCTGGCTCTCCACCTCTGTTTGGATATTCCATCTGACTGTGTGACACAATTATAGTGACTGGGTTACTGTCTTCAGTTCTGCAGTGCAGTGCAGGGGAAGAAAGCTAGCCATGTTGCACTCTCCATCTGACCTGATGGCGACTGTCAGAGAGAATCATGTTCAAGGATTTTAATTTAGACATGTAGGTTAGCTTCAACCGGAGACAGTTACTGAGAGAGAATATTATATACAAGAAAACATACAAAAACAAACTCTGTTGTATTTTTTTGTCTGTCTGTCTGTTTGTCCGTCCGTGTGTGTGTGTGTGTACCACTAAAGCATATTTTGGAATAAGCTGTTAAGTGTAACTTAACAAAGTCCAAAAGCACCTCCCTTTTGCCCGTCTTCTCCTTTTGTTATTCTTCTTCCTCCTGATCCGCCTGCCATGTTTTTTATCCAACTGCTTCTCTCTCTCCGTTCATCCTCCACCTCTCAGCCAGGCTTCCCTCCCCCTAGTGGTTAGGGCGAGCAGCAGCAGGGCACGCAGGCTCAAGGGTCAAAGGTCAAAGATGGGGGTCGAGAGGTCAAAGGTGAAGTGAGGGAAGGGGAGGGGAGGGGGTGGTCAGACGGCAGTGGTGTCCCCGTAGTCCAGGTTCCAGCGCACGTACTGCTCCAGGGTCTGGGGGCTCACGCTGCGCTTGATCTTCTTCAGCGACTCCACAAAGTCACTGAAGCGGATGTTGCGCATCTGGAGAGGAAGGGGGAGGTACACGACGGGGCAAAGTCAATGCAGAGGCCTTCTGTACTGGGTTGTAAGCAGAGTGTGAACGGCCCTCTCCTAATTGGGGGTTACAGTGGTCCCTCGTTATTCGCGGGAGTTGCATTCTAAAAATAACCCGCGATAGGCGAAATCCGCGAAGTAGTCAGCTTTATTTTTTACAATTATTATAGATGTTTTATGGCTGTAAAACCCCTCACTACACTTATACACTTTTCTCAGACAGGCAAAGTTCACAGTTGCCAACATACAGCACTTCAGAGTCACACAGCTAGCGGTGGAAGATTTATGTAAATTTTACAAGCTGAGCGCATTCTGTACTGCACAGGAGATTGCATGCACTAAAAAAATCCGCGAAACAGCGAGGCCGCGATATAGCGAGGGACCACTGTATTACCAACTTTTTACAGGGGTACCATTTACATTAACTACATTAACTACATTAAGTATTAACTACATTAATATGTTGGTACCCCCCAACCCTTGTGTTTTGGCCTGTTTAAGTGGTACTGGGTCTTGATCAGGGGATACTGCACCTCCCAGTACACCCTGTAATTCGAACTATAGTTGTAACTAAATTCTGACTTGTAATAGTATAGATTTTATTTCAAGATGGTTATTTATTTAACTTATTAGTTACATTATGCTTACATTCAACACCGTTTGAACAATAGACTTTATATTTGATACATTAACATCAATTAGTAAGTAATTCACGGAGCAGTCACTCCTTTTCTGTATGTGTGTAGTCTGTTTACTTTGTGATCCTCTACACCTCTGTTAGCTTATTATGTCCTCCTTTTGTAAGTCGCTTTGGATGAAAGCATCTGCTAAGTGTAATGTAATGTAATGTAATGTAACGTAACATGCTTAGAAACCAAGACTGACTTCATTGGCAGACATGTTCCTCACTTTGGATAAAAGCGTCTGCTAAGTGTAATGTAGTGTAGTGTAATGTGATGTAATGTAATGTAATGTAATGTAATGTAATGTAATGTAATGTAATGTAATGTAATGTAACAAGCTTAGTAACTGAGAGACTGAGTGTAATGTAATGCAACAAGCTTAGTAACTGAGAGACTGACCTCATTGGCAGACATGTTCCTCACTTGCTCTGGTCGTAGCTCTGAAAGAACACGGCACATTTCACTCTGACAAGATCGGTCATAAACCATCAGGCTGTACTGAAACTAAAGTGATTTGAAGAAACTTAACTGAAAAGACAGTATTAAATACTACTACTACTAGTAGTCATAGGAGATAAGTTGTAAGCAATTGGACTTCTTTTTAGAGCTTGAAGACGTTTCAATGAGAATCTACAGACACTACTACTAGTACTACTACACTACTAATACACTACTACAACTACTACTACTGCTACTACTGCTACTATTACTACTACTACTACTACTACTACCACTACTACTACATGTAAAGTTTTGGCAGACTATGTGTAAAGACAGTAAGGCAGCAAAGAGATTGCCAGGTCACCTCGAATGGGCCCAAGGGCAGCATCCTTAGCTAGTGACGTCAGGTCACTTCCTGAGTAGCCATCAGTCATCCTAAAACACACCCAAACCCAATTAGCACAACACTGTGTAAGCACAAACATATTTTAGTGCACATACAGACTTTTACAGTTGTAAGAAGACAAGCACATTACCTACTGCTGAACATACAGACTGGTGTACCAGACAGATGATAGGCATATACATTCTAGTACACATGTAGATTAGTACACTGACAAGATGACAAACATACACATGATGGTGCACGAATATCCCAATCTGCTACAACGACAAAGCATCACAGCATTAGTAACAGCAGATGTAAAATTGTCCAGCAGAGGGCGTTTCAGCACCTAAGACAGCAACCCAAGTGGGTCCTTCAGTGAAACACGAGTTACAGGCCACCAGGGATTCATGAAGTGCTTGAACACACTGCCCAGACAATGGCAAACACATGGCAACATTCTTCAGTAGGCAGTTGTTGGCTGCAGTCTTTGAAAAGTCTTTGAGCTGTTACAGCTCCACACTGCTAAGGCTGAAAATTACTGAAAATAATGACTTTTGGTAACGTCGAAGTTGTTTGAGTTTGAAGTTTCCAACAGTCACTCTTCTCATTAATTGTCCAGGACGTGTGGGGCTGGCAGTTGGAACGACCCACTACACAATGTCAAAATGTATCGGAAATTCAACTGTCAGCTGCACACTTCCTTGATCATTAATGTAAAGAATGACTTTTGGAAATGTCAAACTCAAACAACTCCACCCAGGAAACAGGCTGATGGCTGATGGCGTAACACAGACCAAGCAGTTAGTGTCTGTTGTTAAGCTGCTTATGTTTGTTGGTGCAGGCAGTGTGTAATGTATGTGTGTTGCACTAATTGATGTCATTTACAGTAGTTGTACTAATTGTGCACTAATTGTACTAATTGGGCACCCGTAGTTGGAATGTAGGTATCCGAAGCGGAAACCTGCTTTGGAAGGGTTAAGAAGCTTTGCTTTGCTACGTTGTGAGTGAAGAAGCTTTGCTACAATTTGAGTCACATGAGTCCTTTGAACACAGCACAGTGTACAAGCGTGCACAGACACATCCACAGACAAACAGGAAGTGAATGCTCTGCCTGTAATGTGAGTGTGGACAGGACACTGCACCTGAGTGTTCTGGTGTTACCTAGCAAGCTGGAACCCAACCCAGTTAACACTACATGCCCCCACACACACTACCCAACCCAGTTAACACAACATGCCCCCACACACACTATCCAACCCAGTTAACACAACATGCCCTCACACTAGGGCTGCACAATATATCGAACATATCGTGATATCGAAATATACAATATCGTGATATACATATCGCAAAACATGGCTTAACTGCAATAAATGGGACGTTACTGTAATATGTTTCACGCTCCAAATATGAAGATATTTGGGAACTCAAATGAAGTCCTCCTGCTTTTGATATCCACCCAAATATGGGCTGTGCACTGGCTACAGCCTAGTGGTGAAGATTAAGCTGAAAGATGTTAAAACTATATTTTAAAATGTAAATGTTTATTTATCGCAAAACATATCGTCATCGCAACATTCAGCAATGTTACCACATATCGCACATTTTTCCAATATCGTGCAGCCCTACCCCACACACACTATCCAACACAGTTAACACAACATGCCCTCAAACACACTACTGACCCCAGTTAACATAAGTCAGTCATACACAGGCTGAATGCTCTGTAATGTGAGTGTGGACGGGACACTGAGCACATGTGTCCTGGCGTACCCTGGCGACCTGGGACACAACCCAGTTAACATAACACTCTCACACACACACTACCCAACCCAGTTAACATAACACTCTCACACACACACTACCCAACCCAGTTAACATAACACTCCCACACACACACTACCCAACCCAGTTAACATAACACTCCCACACACACACACTACCCAACCCAGTTAACATAACACTCCCACACACACACTACCCAACCCAGTTAACATAACACTCTCACACACACACTACCCAACCCAGTTAACATAACACTCTCTCACACACACTTCCCAACCCAGTTAACATAACACTCTCACACACACACTACCCAACCCAGTTAACATAACACTCTCACACACACACTACCCAACCCAGTTAACATAACACTCTCACACACACACTACCCAACCCAGTTAACATAACACTCTCACACACACACTACCCAACCCAGTTAACATAACACTCTCACACACACACTACCCAACCCAGTTAACATAACACTCTCACACACACACTACCCAACCCAGTTAACATAACACTCCCACACACACACTACCCAACCCAGTTAACATAACACTCTCACACACACACTACCCAACCCAGTTAACATAACACTCTCACACACACACTACCCAACCCAGTTAACATAACACTCCCACACACACACTACCCAACCCAGTTAACATAACACTCCCACACACACACTACCCAACCAAGTTAACATAACACTCTCACACACACACTACCCAACCAAGGTAACATAACACTCTCACACACACACTACCCAACCAAGGTAACATAACACTCTCACACACACACTACCCAACCCAGTTAACATAACACTCTCACACACACACTACCCAACCAAGTTAACATAACACTCTCACACACACACTACCCAACCCAGTTAACATAACACTCTCACACACACACTACCCAACCAAGTTAACATAACACTCCCACACACACACTACCCAACCCAGTTAACATAACACTCCCACACACACACTACCCAACCAAGTTAACATAACATGCGTGCACTGACCCACCCACAGACAAACAGGAAGTGAATACTCTGTCTGTAATGTGAGTGTGGACACTGAGCCCATGTGTCCCGGCGTTACCTGGCGAGCTGGCACAGCTCCTTCTGGTTGAGTGGGTTGCCGTGCCTCCCCAGCAGATTCTTCAGCAGCTTCAGACGGGTCTGTGGAGACGCATTACAATTACAGGGGATTACTGGGGGGGTACGGTACGCCCCTCGATCAAGAGCCAGTACCCCCCAAGAGACAAAAATAGCAGGGTACCAACATGTTAATGTAATTAAAGTAAAATGTAAAATGTAGTGGACCCCCCCCCCCCCCAATTATGGCAGGCTAATATACACTCTGTGCCACAGTTAAACCAGATAGGATTAAACACCAAAAAAAAAACAAAAAAACACACAGCTGTATTTATAAGTGTAGGTGTATAGGTGTTTGGGTATTTCGTAGCAATTTACAAATATATAGTAGCACAGACTATCTACTATAGTTAAACCAGATGGGATTAAACACCAAACACACACAGCTGTATTTATAAGTGTAGGTGTATAGGTGTTTGGGTATTTCGTAGCAATTTACAAATATATAGTAGCACAGACTATCTACTATAGTTAAACCAGATGGGATTAAACACCAAACACACACAACTGTATGTATCAGTGTAGGTGTTTGGATATTCCGCAGAAATTGACAAAGACAGAGTGGCAAATCCTATCTACTATAGTTAAACCAGATAGAATTAAACACCAAACACACACAGCTGTAGTTATAAGTGTAGGTGCCTCAAGGGTATTTCAGGGGCATTTACAGAAATAGTGCAGTACATGCAGTACTGACAGAGGGAGGAAAATCGTCTGGGATGACAAAGGAAGAAAGACATAGTGTACACAAAAACACACCTCTTCAGTTGGCAACGCCACATAGATGCGCTTAGCAAATCGCCTGTGGGCAAAACAAATAAAACAATTACATGTATTATCTTAATAAAACAATTACATGTATTATCTTAATAAAACAATTACATGTATTATCTTAATAAAACAATTACATGTATTATCTTAATAAAACAATTACATGTATCATCTTAATAAAACAATTACATGTATTATCTTGAAGGTACAATGAAAAAGTCTACTCAATAGTCAGTTCTAAGTTCAAGTACAAATCAAGAGGTATGGTGAGGCGAAATATACAGTGCTTTATTGTCCTAAGGGGAAATACACCCTGGGCTCTGAGCCACTGCACAGAGGCCCAAAACAAACAGAGAACAGAGAAAGAGACAGAGAGAGAGGGAAGGAGAGAGAGAGAGGGAAGGAGGCCAAAGAGAAATAAAAAACAGAGAAGGAGAGAGGGAATGAGCCGAAAGAGTAACAGAGAACAGAGAAAGAGGTAGAGGTAAAAGAGAGGGAATGAGCCCAAAGGAGGAGGAGGGGTGGATGAGGGAGGGGAAGCCCTGGCCCAGTACCTGAGCACAGCCTCATCCAGCTCCTGAGGGCGATTAGTGGCTCCCATCACCAGCACCCTATCATCCCCACCAGACTGCACCTACACACACACACACACACACACACACACACACACACACACACACACACACACACACACATTAAGACAACTAATCATACTACAAGCAAGACAGGCCAGTGTCCACTCAGCCTGTGCAGGGGTCACAGTATTTCCACCAAAACCAACACTGAACATTAACACCAACATGTTTTTTATTCTTTCACTTCTGGCATACTGTTAATATTAATCTATTGCTGATCTATTACCTCACCAACACACACAAAGCATTGTGTCCTTACCATAGACAGATACAGAGGTTATTCTTTTGAGATCTGTGGTCCTTACCCCGTCAAACTCGATGAGGAACTCTGTTTTGAGGCGCCTGCTGGCATCATGCTCCCCCTCTCGCCTCTCGCAGAGCAGACTGTCAATCTCATCTGCAGAACACAACAGGCATTAGTAATCACCCACAGATCAGCACACGGCAGACTGTCAATCTCATCTGCAGAACACAACAGGCATTAGTAATCACCCACAGATCAGCACACGGCAGACTGTCAATCTCATCTGCAGAACACAACAGGCATTAGTAATTACCCACAGATCAGCAGACGGCAGACTGTCAATCTCATCTGCAGAACACAACAGGCATTAGTAATCACCCACAGATCAGCAGACGGCAGACTGTCAATCTCATCTGCAGAACACAACAGGCATTAGTAATCACCCACAGATCAGCAGACGGCAGACTGTCAATCTCATCTGCAGAACACAACAGGCATTAGTAATCACCCACAGATCAGCAGACGGCAGACTGTCAATCTCATCTGCAGAACACAACAGGCATTAGTAATCACCCACAGATCAGCAGACGGCAGACTGACAATCTCATCTGCAGAACACAACAGGCATTAGTAATCACCCACAGATCAGCAGACGGCAGACTGACAATCTCATCTGCAGAACACAACAGGCATTAGTAATCACCCACAGATCAGCAGACGGCAGACTGACAATCTCATCTGCAGAACACAACAGGCATTAGTAATCACCCACAGATCAGCAGACTGTCAATCTCATCTGCAGAACACAACAGGCATTAGTAATCACCCACAGATCAGCACACAGCAGACTGACAATCTCATCTGCAGAACACAACAGGCATTAGTAATCACCCACAGATCAGCAGACGGCAGACTGTCAATCTCATCTGCAGAACACAACAGCCATTAGTAATCACCCACAGATCAGCAGACGGCAGACTGACAATCTCATCTGCAGATCACAACAGGCATTAGTAATCACCCACAGATCAGCAGACAGCAGACTGACAATCTCATCTGCAGATCATAACAGGCATTAGTAATCACCCACAGATCAGACTGTCTCATTTACATGGAAAGCCAAACAGACAAGCAAAAGCAATGACATACAGAGCAGTCAAAATACAGTGAGTTACTGTAGTTAGTTCAGTGTTCACTAAGTCCTTTTAGGAGTATCTGTTAACTGACTAACATGAGACAATGTTAATGTAAAAAATGTAATGACACAGACCAACTAAAAACACGGAGCCGTTTATGCGTTTAGAAAGAAAGAAAGAAAGAAAGAAAGAAAGAAAGAAAGAAAGAAAGAAAGAAAGAAAGAAAGAAAGAAAGAAAGAAAGAAAGAAAGAAAGAAAGAAAGAAAGAAAGAAAGAAAGAAAGAAAGAAAGAAAGAAAGAAAGAAAGAAAGAAAGAACGAAAGAAACTTACCAATGAAGATAATGGATGGCTGTAGTTCCCTGGCCACAGCAAACAGGGCTCTAACGAGCTTCTCCCCCTCCCCAACCTACACACACATACAGGCTCAGTGTCAGCACTTGGACTCCTTTTGTACTACTCTTTAGTAGTACTAATCCTGTACTACTCTTTAGTAGTACTAATCCTGTACTACTCTTTAGTAGTACTAATCCTGTACTACACTTTAGTAGTACTAATCCTGTACTACTCTTTAGTAGTACTTCTCCTTTTGTACTACTCTTTAGTAGTACTAATCTTATACTACTCTTTAGTACTACTAATCCTTTACTACTCTTTAGTAGTACTAATCCTGTACTACTCTTTAGTAGTACTAATCCTGTACTACTCTTTAGTAGTACTAATCCTGTACTACACTTTAGTAGTACTAATCCTGTACTACACTTTAGTACTACTAATCCTGTACTACTCTTTAGTAGTACTAATCCTGTACTACTCTTTTTGTACTGATTCTACCTCTACCAATCAGTATGCTGCTCACCAGTTGTACTCAAGTCTGTGTTATCTGTTGTCTGTCTGTCTGTATACTTAGAGTGTGTGCATATGTGTCTTTTTATAGCATAGTAGTTTTGTAGTTTTTATTAGTACATTATTTATACTTTTATACTTTGTGCTGTGTGCACCTTGAAGGGAGGCTTTAAATCTCATTGTACTGTGTATAATGACAATAAAGGCTTTCTATTCTATTCTGCATTGACAAATTTCCTCTAATACGGCAGTGCATATTGCTGAAGACATGCAGGGACTGTGACACAAGGATCATTTGCTTGCTGCAGTTCTAAATGTATTCACTTTCACCATGCATAATTTATCTACAAAGCACTGGTGTATTTAGCATAATTTACAGTCCCCCAGATTGCCAACAGCGAGGATAGACATACACAATCTGCAGAGGCAGACAAACCGGGTTGAGAAAGTTAAAGTCCTGCCATGTATTCCTTTTGCCTGTGCTCTTAAGTTGCTTATCTACCTGGATGAGGAGTTACGCTAATTAAGATCAGCTGATTCATCGAGTTGGCTGGAAAAAATATGTGGCAGGACTTTTACTTTCTGAACCCGGGATGTCTGCCTCTGACAGTCTGACTCTAGCTGCTATATACTGTCATGTGACACATCTCTTGAATCTCGAGTGAATTACACTAGTCTAATTCACAAGTATATTACAGATCACGGCTATCAGAAGACTCAAACTGAAATATCCAAAACAGAAAAACATGAGGATGTCTTACATATTTTGAGGTAAGGCTGGCAGCACTGATGTTGAAAAAGGTGGCATTCGATTCCATGGCGACTGCTTTTGCCTGGAGGTATAAACAAACAGGCTGTTAGTGTCGACGATTCAGACACTTACAATTGATTCATTGTCCTCTGCAGAGGGTAGCTCCAGATCTGTAATGGTGCTATACAGATGTACACAGAGGTACTTTGTGTATGACTGTGACCTTTAAATCATTTCCTGACCCACGTAAAAACCCACATGGTGTCTTTCAAAAACACCTTCAGGGACTTTATTTGTCTTTCAACCTCCCTTTATTTGTATATTTCAAAGCCAACCCCCACTAGGCCCATTGCCTAAATTTTGAGTCAGATAGGTGGATGTGCTCAACTTTGGATGTGCAAAAAGAACAATAACTAAATCAAGGGAAAAAAATAACTCTGAACTAATATGTCTTACTAGCATGCCATCACTTAAATAAAAGGTGAGGAATTTTATTTCAGAGTGCGTTTATTTTTCTTCGATTCCATTGGCTAAATTTGCCTTTGGCTAAGCTAATGCTCTATCATGAGTAGCACTCCCTCCCTCTGATTGTGTGAACTCTTACCAGCATGGTCTTGCCATTGCCTGGTGGTCCAAAGAGGAGAAGGCCTCTGGCAGGCGCCCTAAGACCCGTAAACAACTGCGGAGAGAGAGACAGAGAGAAAAAGAGAAAGAAAGAGAGAGAGAGAGAGAGTGAGAGGGAGAGAGGGATGACACAAACAAACCCTAATCAGACACTGATACGGTGAGAACGTACTGTAGCAATAAGATACTTTTGATTGATATAGATATTTTTGAATTTAGATTGACTCAAGCTCAAGGTCTCTCTAGGTCACAGGCATACTGTATACACCGCTTGTTTTTGGAGCTTAAGGACGTTTCACCTTTCATTTCAAAAGGCTTCTTCAGTTCTGGCCAGAGGAAGCCATTTGGATGAAAGGTGAAACGTCTACAAGCCCCAAAAAGAAGTCAAGTTGCATCTCCTTTGACCACCGTGACCTGGATGAATTAGAATCTACACAGACATAGACATTTCCATCATCAACATCTTTGGCCTTCCCTGCTGTGCCTCACCTCTGGCCGTAGTGCGGGAAGAATGACGATCTCCTGCAGGGCCTGCTTGGCCAAGTCCTGGCCGGCCACGTCGTCAAACTTCACAGAGGAACCACTGGAGGACGGTTACACAGCAATCAGCAATACAGTCACAGAGCAAAGGAGAGGAGAGGAGAGGAGAGCACAGGAGAGGAATAGAAAGGAGAGGACAGGAGAGGTGAGGAGAGGAGAGAAGGGGAGAGAAAGGGAGAGAAAGGCAGAAAGGGAGAGAAGAGGAGAGGAGAGGAGAGGAGAGGAGAGGAGAGGAGAGGAGAGGAGAGGAGAGGAGAGGAGAGGAGAGGAGAGGAGAGGAGAGGTGTTTAAATTCGTCAAAAAGGTCAAAAGTTTGAGAAGAACGTATTTTCAGTGAACTTTCAAATCAGAATGCTTTTGTGCCTGAACATTCCTGATTCTGTGACATGTGTACATGAAACATATTGCGATGTGACCAGACCACTGGAATACTGCTGCAAGCTGCACAATTAACTGCAGCAACCGCAATTATTTAAGAACAACAAGCGGGCTCTACTCCTAAGATAAAGACATTTGTTCGCATGCGAGTCAAAAACCAAATCAAGTGTTAAACTTAAAAAAGTTTGTACATGGACCAATAAAACAGTGTATCTAAAAGAGAAAGAAAGTGCGATAAAATAGTATACCTGTGCGTTTTTTTTTTTTTTTAAGTTTAGCATTTGCAATTAATTCGCCTGGGCCTCAGCCTCTAGGTAAGATATGATACCCTCACCTGTCTACGATCTCATTGATAATCAGGTTGGCCAGCTTGCTGTCCACGTTCTTGAAATTCTTCATGTCGCGCTTCCGTGCAGGAGTCGACGTGGGTGTGGCCGGCTTGCCATTTCCACGGTTACCTGACTTCCCCGCTGGCCCCTTCACACACAAATATAACATACACACACACACACAAACACACACAGACAAACACACAGACACATACACTTTAGATTACCTGTGACCAATGCGTAGTATTGTAGTATCTCATAGTAAAAAAAAAAAAAAAAATGCATTCTATGGAGGGGCAGCTAGTCTTGGGATCAGAGGGTCACAGGTTCGAATCCCATTCCCAGTAGGAAGAATGGGGGTGGGGGAGTGAACACCAGGGCTGGGTATCATATTCTAGGACATGGCGATTCGATACGATTTCCTATACAGGGCTCATGATACGATATGATATTTCGATACAGTGCAATTCAATTCGATTCAATTCTGATATCGATACATATTACTTCATAATTATTACTCAATGTCATTCCCTCAACAAAACCAGACAGATATTATTTTAATGTTCAATTTATTGAACAGGAAAATAAAGTGCATTTTTTTCAATGCTTTTTACTGAACATATCACAGAAAAGGTGCCCAGTCTCACTAGGTACCTGTAGTCAACTTATAAAAACTATTAGTGCAAAAGAATACAATATGGCTAAAGTGCATTTGTACTGAACAAAGTACATTTACTGCATTTTGGTTTGGAATCAATAGTGCATTTCTCTGTGCAGCAGCTACTGGGGGGTGTGTTGATATTAAAAGCCAGAATATTGATATTATATCGTTTAAAAAAAATATTGATATATATCGCTGTATCGATTTTTTTAGCACAGCAGTAGTAAACACCTCTATGCACCCTTATCTATGGCTGAAGTGTCCTTGAGCAAGGCATCTACAGTAACCCCACACTGCTCCAGGGACTGTAACTGAAACCCTGCACCTAAATAACTGTACGTCGCTCTGGATAAGAGCGTCAGCTGAGTGTAACGTGATGTAATAATATGGAGAGCATGGATAACATGCCTGACTCACCCTGTGGTTGCTGGCAGAGGCGGGTCGGGTGCTGGGTCCGGAGGTACCACTGGTGTGCTGTGGCTTCTGGTTCCCTGAGGGACCCCCACCTCCACCGGGCTGGGCCTTGGGCTGCGCTTTGGGTCGAGGAAGCACCTGGCTGATGGGCTGGGCGGCGGTCTCCCTCTTCTTGGGGACGGCCCCGGTCACTAAAGTGAAGTAAGTAAAGTAGGGCTGCTCAATTAATCGAATTCTAATCGTGATAACGATTTCAGGGCCAAACGATGTCAAAACAAATAAAATCGAGGGCAACAATGTTTTTGTCCTAATTATTTTCCACTGTTTGTACTGTACATTAGATACAGTATACATTAGACATTTCTACTGTTTGTACATTAGACATCAAAGGAGACTTACTAATATTTACGAAGAAAGGTATTAGGGAAAATCCGAAGGTACAAGAATGTTTTTTCGAAATGTTTTTCCAATACATTTTCAATAAATGAAGCATGTTACTGAGGAAAACAAAATAATCGTTTGAATAATCGTGATTTCAGTTTTGGCCCAAATAATCGAGATTCAGATTTTTTCCATACTCGAGCAGCCTTAAAGTAGAGTATACTTTATTGTCCCCAAGGGGAAACTCGTCTTGGGCTTCACAGTCACTGCATCCCTCACTACGTGCACATGGTAGGTTTGGATTGGATTGGGATTGGATTGGGTGTTGCTACCCAACGGGTGGTCTGTCCCAAAATCCAAGTGCACATGGAGGTCGTGTAATCGGATAATGGTCAGAGATCTGGCAGTTTCCGCTACGCTAGGTGGCGATGTATTCCTTTCAACAAGTGGTGTTAGAACTACTTCTGGTTGATGGCTGCTAAAAACAAAATAAACAAACTATCTGGCGGCATACAAGCAAAGATGGCATTTGAGGAGGTTAACAGAGCAGCATTTGCATACATGTTGTTGTGCATTCTCCTTTGTTTGGAAGTCCGTATGAACGAACAAACAGCGTTTTTGGTTTCCTTGATATGACACGAACTGTGCCTTCAGCGTTTGATATTACAAGCAGTGCATTTCAGTGCATGCGCAGTACGCGAATCCGATATGACCCCATGCACAAGGCAGCACCAAGCGGATTAACATCGGCTCAAGCCAGGGGTTTTAATCAGATTCGTGAAACCAATCCCTATACGATCTTTAGCCTGTGCACATGAATTCGATACGATCCCAATCCCTTTCCAATCGGATTCAACTCGTCCATGTGCACGCAGTGACAGTCTTACACAGCTCATCCATAAATGGTTCAGATTGTCAGTGTACACTTTACTGCCATACATTACATGCTCTACATATGTTATGTGAGTGTGTTGGTTTGTGCCCATGTGTCTGGAGCCATGCATTCCCCCAACATACGTGGCCCTGTGGGGGACGCCCACCTGAGTGTAGACGGTCGTTACAAAGGGGCTGGGTCAGATTGTCAGTGTAGACTTTACATGCTCTATATGTCATGTGAGTTGACTGGTTTGGGCCCGTGTGTGTGTGACCATGCTTTCCCGAAAGTGGCCCTAAGGTGAGACCCACTATGCCAGTTTGTGAAATCCTTACCTTTTCTGAACACTCCACTGGAATACTTTACATGTTCTACATGTTATGTGAGCATATTGGTTTGTGAGTGTGTGTGTGTGTGTGTGTGTGTGTGTGTGTGTGTGAGAGTATTGGTTTGTTCCTGTGTGTGTAACCATGCTTTCCCGAAAGTGTCCCTAAGGTGAAACCCACTATGCCAGTTTGTGATCTTCCCTAGCTTTGTGTGTGTGTGTGTGTGTGTGTGTGTGTGTGTGTGTGTGTGTGTGTGTGTGTGTGTGTGTGTGTGTGTGTGTGTGTGTGTGTGTGTGTGTGTGGGTGTGTGTGTAACCATGCGTTCCCGAACGTTCCCCTAAGGGGGGACCCACCTGAGTGTAGATGGCCGTTCGAGTAGGGCGGGTTCAGATTGTCAGTGTACAGGTCTGCCTGAGAGAGCCCTGAGCACAGCTTGGCTACAGGATGGGCGAGGGGGGTCAGGACACCCAGGACAGACAGAGAGAGAGGACAGGAAGAGGTGGAGAAACAGAAAAATAATGGGGATAGGTATTGAAAACCATAAAAAAGGGAAGAGAGAGAGAGAGAGAGGCAGGGAGAAAGAAAGTGAAAGAGAGACAGAGAGGGAAAAAGAACAAAAGAGAGAGAGAGAGCGAAAGAGAGAGAGGGAGAAAGAAAGAGAAAGAGAAAGAGAGAGAGAGGGAGAAAGAACAAAAGAGAAAGAGAGAGAGGACAGTAGGAGAGGAGGAGAGGAGGATAGGGGCAAAACAAAACCACCAACAAGCAATGTAAAAGATGCAAGCACTGCAGGTTACATCGCATTAAACAAAGATGGAGAATAAATAAATAAAAGTAAATAAATACAGAAGGATGCATGTTTTCATGCTAAGGTTAGCCACGCAATGATTTAATTCTGTTTGAGTGCATGCAGTGAATGAGGAGAGTGGTGGTGTGGAGGAGTAGCCTCGTAAACCAGCCTCTCGTACTTCATTTCATTTTGTACAGAGGGTCTGGCCTTGCTGCACAGCCTGCACTGAGAAATTATTTCTTCCTGGAGGTGTGCACTCTGCTGAAGTTTAAAAGAAGCAGCTCTGCCTTTACCCAATCGCTAACGTTTGATCGTCTCCTATGCAATTAGCCTACCTACGCACTACAATTCAAATGTAGCACACAAAGTCAATGTCATCGCTCACGAACTCTCCCTCTGTTCGCTGACTGGCTCCGATTTGCTTGGTCCGAATATATGGCTATCAACGGCAGCAAGGCCAGACCCAGACAAAATAAAATGAAGTACGAGGGGCTGATTTACAAGGCTAAAGAGGTTCGGACCCAGGCAGGCACGATAATGAGCTAAAGAGAGCAGGCAGCAACAGCTCCGCACAAGTTCGAATTTTAACCAGGGAGTGTGACTGACTCTCGACACTAGACGAGGAACGATGGATCCATGTAGGTCGTGCTGGTCAAACTAGGGTGGTTGGGGGGGGGGGGGGGGGGGGGGGGGGGGGGTGATGACAACTGGCAATCAACACATGCGGACAAATATTCACATCGAGCCGCGGCTCTGAGTCAGCGTCGAGCAGGGAGGGGGAGGGAAGGGGGGAGGGGGTACAGGAAGCAGAACTGTTCCACATTCCCAGCATGCTTGAGGTGAGCAGACACTGAGCAGCCATTCTGGTGGGTGTGAAAGTGGAAATATCTACTGTACTAAGTGAGCGGAGCTTCATGCGTTTACATAGTCGATCAATACAGGTTACGTGTAACGTTGTAGCTAATGCCCTACTAATGCCTGCATCTAAACAATCAAAGTTGGCTTGAGTTTTCACAAAAAATAAGCAAGACGCCAAGGCACTCTTCTTAAAAATAAAATATAACCATTGCAACCATAAAAATAAAACCATTGCACCACTTGTTCAGTGAATTGTGTTTCGGCCACCATCCAGAGGCTCTTGCCAAAACATGCTGGCATTGTTTTTAAGTTCGACCATGAACTAGCTTCTTTATTAAAGTGGTTTTATTGCTAAGAAGAGTGCCTTAGTGTGTTGCTTGTTTTTTTCGTGATTACTGACTTTTTTTGCCAAAGAGCATCTTCAAATTACCCCCCCCCCCCCCCCTTTTATACTTTCTGAACGCCACAGCCCTCCAGCGCCCTTCCCCTTTGATATAATTGGTTTGGGTTTTATCACTATACAACAGATGTCCATAACATTATTCAGGTCAAGGACCCTTAGGCTGATTAGAGACAGGTTTAAGATCTCTGCTCTGAGATAATGTAAATAGGGTTATGTGACGTGACAGACGCATCACTGCGTTGCTGAGATGTGGCCGGTGGTCTTACCCAGTAGGTCCAGGCGATCCTTGGACATGAGGAGGTTGGTCTTCATCTTGTCCTGGAGACGGCGGGATTTGTCCACCTTCTCGCCTGGGTGGTCGGGGAGGCCAGAGTGGTGGAAATGAGATGCAAACAACAACAAAGGTGGTGAAGGTAAGACTCAGAAATACGTACAACTAAAAACTCCCTTTACCCTTTACCACTTACCTTCCAAACTCTCCCGCCACCTCTACCTCTACCACTCTCACTGTCTCTGTCTCTGTCTCTGTCTCTCTTACATACACACACACACACCTACCTACATGTAATGGACAGCAAACTTGGGTATCTTGAAGGGCACTATATAAATCCAAGGTATAATAATAATAATAATAATTATTATTATTATTATTATTATTAGAACAAAAACTGTAAACTGATATGAGGCTGTGCTTAGCAGTCAGAGTAGCACTGTCTTCACTCTATGGAACCATCTACCCCTCAACATCCACTTCATGCACCTTCACTGGGCATGTTTAAAAACATAAACACACCCCACACACACACACCCCACACACACACACCCCACACACACACACACACACGCACGCACACACGCACACACGTCTATATGAAATGTAAAGCAACCATGGGTATCTTGAAAGGTGCTATATAAAACCAAGTTATTACTATTATTATTACAAGTTATTACAAGTTATTATTATTATTAATTATTATTATTATTATTATTATTATTATTATTATTATTATTATTATTATTATTATTATTATTATTAATAGTAGTAGTAGTAGTAAAGGCAGTGCTAGAATATCTACTGTTTACACAATTCTGGTGCACTGGTCAACTGGTGCACTGTTCTTGTGATATTATTATCATTATTATTATTACATATATAATACATGTAGCAGCACTGTAGTATGAGTGGTTCTAATTCAGTATTTACACTATTTACTGTGCTACTGGTGGGAAGGTTTCGACAGGAGAAGCGATGACTAACCATTTCCGGTCACCTCAATGGCGATGCCCTTCTCCAGCTCTGCAATGCCCTTCTTGTACCACTGCACCGCCTGCTCCTTGGGACCTACAGGTTCCGCAGACACAGTAACAGTTAGAACAGCTAACAAGTAAGAACCACCATCACTGACCAAGAAAAAAACATTATTCTCCATCACAGGAAAATACTGTCTGTATGACAGCATGGCGCCCCTAGTGCCAGAAGTGGCATGTTTTGCAGGGAATTGTTTTTTACTGAACTTATGACAAACTCTAAACGTTATAATTTGTACGTCAGTGTCAATGTCAATTTATTTATAAAGCACTTTACAAACAACGCAGAAGCAATGCAAAGTGCTGTAAGAGCAAAACACAAACAAAAACACAGCAAAGGAAAAATATAACTGAAAACCAACACACGTTACAAATATATCACATTACAAGACGTAACAGGCAAAGCCGCCAATAGCATCATTACACAATACTAATACTTTGTGTGTTTAGCATGCAAAATTACTCGAGGAATAATTGCAATGGTGGCCTATGACGGTGCAACGCTGTGGTATCACTGAACAGCTGTCATGCCACAGGATTTCTGCAGCTCCATTCTCAGCAGTGGGGAAAACCCCCAGTAGCAACCAGCAGGTTTTAACACTGCACTGCACTGCACTACCAACCAGCCAGCCACACAGTACAAGGGTACATACAGCTCTGGAAAAAATTAAGAGACCACTGCAAATTTTCCTAAAATGAGCATCTCTACATGTATGACAGCCATTCCTTTCCAGTGTCAGTTGAATTTGGAATTTGGGAGAAATGTTGTCAATTTACAGAATAAAACAAACATGTTCACTTTACTCACACATATAGAAATAGTTAAATCAGAAAAACTGATCATTTTAAAGTGGTGTATATTTGTGGAAATGCATGCGTGTATGGGTGTATGTCAATATTTTATATTATTGTATTTGTGTACATTCTGTTCTTCTGTGTTTTAACAGGGCTTTTGGTAAGTGGAAGGCAAAGTATGCATTTTTTATTGTAAAAAGCTACTGTGCATATGACAATAAAACCTTTTAAATCTTAAAGTTGCATGTGTGTGTGCTTAAAGAGGATTATGTTCTTTCTTTTTTTTCTATGTGTGTGAAAAAGATTTCGGGGGGAGCAAATTCTAGCTAAAGATAGAAAAGCCCAAAACCAAGACACATTACAAATGATGTAACATGTAAAAAAGCCAATATCTGTATGAGAACAAGCCCCTCCAGAAACATCCCCTATTATTTAGAATGCAGAATTAGAATTTAATTTAGAAAGAGAAAAGCACTCAGAGAGCGCAGACCTCCACCAGGGCAGCTTAGATCACCACCATCACTTTTACGTTAGCCCATTTTTGATCTACCCTGAAAATTTCATCAAAACCCATCCATAACTTTTTGAGTTATGTTGCTAACTAACAAACAAACGGCGATGATTACATAACCTCCGCTGGAGGAGGCAATTACTATCTTAGCAGAAGACAAGGGTAGGTGTGGGATGACTTGGTGGAAGTTCCCAGAAAATCTTTCTTAAATTAAAAGAAAAAAACACATAAACAAGCATGCTATAACCAATTAATCTCTGCTGCAGAATTAGCCTATACTCTGAATGTGTTAAATTGATGATTCATCCAATTGTATAGAACTTATTAAATCAATACAAATTAATTTAACTCATATAGGCCTCTTTCCCTGCTAAGAACTGTTACGTTGTTGACATTCGGCACTTATCCTAAACCTTTGCCTTTAAACAAACACATGGCAGGCAGCTGTGGTTGTCCATGGAAGCAATAAGCATGCAAATACCAGCCAGGGTAAGTGGACCAACCAGTTTATAGCTGTGTGACAGCATCCTTAAACACACACACACATACATACACACACACACACACACACACATACATATATATATATATACACACACACACAGTAAGTGGATCATGTGCGTTTGTGTGCCAAAGAAAAGACAGAAAGAAAGAGAGAAGGGGAGAGAGAGAGAGAGAGAGAGGGAGAGAGAGAGAGACGAAGAGACAGAAAGACAGAGAGAACGAAAGACAATGTAGGAGAGAGAGCCTGTCTGACCTGACTGTGCATTAGTGAGTATGCATATTTATGCTTGTGTATTACTTACCATGCACCCGTGTGTGTATGCTTATTTTTCTATGCATGACTCTGTGTGTGTGTGTGTGTGTGTGTGTGTGTGTGTGTGTGTGTGTGTGTGTGTGTGTGTGTGTGTGTGTGTGTGTGTGTGTGTGTGTATGTGTATGTGTATGTGTATGTGTGTGTGTGTGTGTGTGTGTGTGGGTGGGTGTGTGTGTGTGTGCGCGGGTGTGTGTGTGTGTGTGTGTGTGCGCGTGTGTGCGTGTACGTTGGGTGGCCTCCTCTTGCCTACATGCTATATAGTGGGGAGAAAGTGGGGCCCTGCAGCCTCGAGAGTCTTTGTTCGGCCATGTTACCGGCCACAGTCCCTGACTGTAGCCACACAAAGGGACTCAGCAGTCAGTACAGTAATGAGGCCAGAGACTGAGGCCCCCTCCAGCCCCAAATCAGCTGCACTATGGCTTGTTCACTAACTGCAAGGCACACAGGGGGTTATAACACCCACACAAGTACATGTCGTCAGTAGAGCAGGCTTTGATTCATGAATTCATCCATACATCTATCTATCCATCCATCCATCCATCCATCCAGCCATCAATCCATCCATCAATCCATCCATTCATCCATCCATCCATGTATTTATCCATCCATCCATTCATCTATCCATCCATCAATCCATTCATCTACCCATCAAGCTATTCATCGAGCCATCTGTGTCTGTGTGTGTGTGTGTCCGTTTTCTCTCCCTGAAATTACTTTACACTTAGCAGACACTTTTATCTAAAGCGACACAAATCAAGCTACAGATATGCAAAGGCAAACAGAGTAAGCAAAAGTATCACAAAGTAAGTGCAGACAGGGTACAGGACCATGTTGGTAAGTGGATGTTTGTTAGGACAGTAAAGGGCAAAGCCAGATGGTTCACTTGCGAGGGTCGCACTGACCGGGATGGGCCATAAGCCTTTATTGTTGCCTTCAGGTAAGTAGGGGTGGACACCGAGATTACTTTGTAGGCTAGAGTCTGTGCTGAATTCAACCAGCCACTGAGAGCCAATGCAGGTTAACAAACAGAGGAGTGACATGCGCCCTGCGTGACAGCACTTTAAAGGAACTTCCTGAAGTCAAATGATGTGTGAGGTGAGGACTGCCTGGAACATGCCCTTTACCTCTGTCATCATTTGAATACCAGCTCAGAGTCTGGCACCGTAAGCAGAAGAACAGATTTCAAAATCAGGCATGGTGAACCGTTACACAGAAAAATCATTAACTAATTTTTATTGTTTATGATTATGAGGTCATGAAGCTCCATGCCCAAGGCTGTGTGTGTCTGTGTGTGTGTGTGTGCGTGTGTGTGTGTGTGTAAGAGAGAGAGAAAAAGACAATGAGAGAGAGAGTCCACACGTTTTAATTCCTGTCCTTCTCTGTCATTGCAAGTGTCTGAACGCACCTTATATTTGCACAAAATGTCCACAATTACACAATAGCCACTATGCTATATTAATACAAAGCAATAGGATTTTTTTCCCTTTTAAACAACTTGTTTTTTTTCAGGAGAGGGTTATAGTCCCACTCCTAAACTCTATGCCCCTTACTAAACTACATCATGATCTCTGTGTGTGTGTGTGTGTGTGTGTGTGTGTGTGTGTGTGTGTGTGTGTGTGTGTGTGTGTGTGAGAGAGAGAGAGAGAGATAGAGAAAGAGATGGGGTACATCTTTACACTCCACTGGTGCCAGAAACAATCCCTGTCAGGGTGCATCACTGGGCCAACACCCGGCTATTGATCGCCCTCCTCTCATAGTGACACAGCTAAATGAACACCCTCATACTGCTGCCCACTTTGCGGCACGGGCCTGTATTTGTGACCCTAATGACTGTAGTCTGTTACTTTACATGTCCTAACAAGGAACTCTTAGCAAATATTTTTCATTAGCAAAACATAAATAACAATTAAAAAACAACAAATAAAATGTCTACAAAGCAACACTGACCAACCATTTGGCTATCTTTCAAATGTCATTACATCCACAAACAACACTGGCTGTACAAATGTACAATATGTCATAACTGTAGGCTAAATGTACGAGTCTATTTTTAAAAACAAACCACTGAGTGTGCCTTTACACACTGACTTATTCTGGCAAGTATATCTGAAATTTATAACAAGGGTCAGGACCACTGAAACTGGATCGTCTCTGTAAATAGTGCATTCTCAGATATGAGTCATTCGCCACCAGGAAAATGGTCCTGTTCTCTATAACATTATTGTTAATTTTGACCTTAGACACAAAATAGGCTAGTATTAGGTTATATATAATTTTCCAATGAAAGGTAATTGTTATAAGGTGCAACATTTATCTATGAGTGCCACAAAATAAAGATTGTGCTGCAACTTTGCTTAACTTCAAGTTACGAGTTGCCTTGCTTTGTTTTAGTGTAAAGAATTTGGTCATGCCCTTCTGCCATACATAATGAATGTATTTTGTCAGCTGTTATTTGTTACATTTACACAATGTAACTCTAGTCCAAGTTGTTCCGGAGACTACCCTTTTTTTTCCTCAAAATATCTGCTCGCAGCTGGACAGGGCTGGCAAATTTAACATCACTATAGGCAAGAGATGCAGTGCCTTTTCTGAATCGAAGTGGCTATTGGTATGGCAGCTTCTGTGCCCCTAGAACTGGTGTTATTGGTACGGAATCTAAGGTTAGGGTTAGTATTGATTTTTTATCTGATAAATATGTGGGAACCCTGCCTGATTATGGTAAGGATTTCAAGTTCTGGACGTATAACTTTACATGTATTGGTCTGAAAGAATATAGAGTATAGGTTCCGAACCAATATCCTTACATCTACTGATACGGAATCCCGGACCCATAGCTACTGCCCTTCTGAATAGCATGCTAACATGCTGCACTTCATTTCAGCCATGGGGACATTCCAAAAATGTGGGTTTAGAGACGGACTAAGAGAAGTTAACTCACAGAAGTAAACCATGCTTTCTTGAAATACCTCCTTGTTTGTATAGCCTATATTAAATACTCCTTATAGTATATCATTCCATCCCAAAATAACAATTTTACTTGTCCCATTCCCCTTCATGGTATACAACTCAAAACTGTGCTATAGACCTAAAACTGGAAATGCACATGGGAAGTAGCCTATGATAAATGTCATATGTTAATAAAGTTCAAGTACCTCAGTTGAGACTGATTATTTGTGGTTGTTATCACCAGTGCTGCTACAATAGTCCTAACATAAGTTTTGTTAAGCATGTCCAAGTTCAGCTGTATGTATGCAAGTAAAAGTGGTTCGCCAGGCGTATGTATGTGTGATAGAGGAATGTGTCACTGTTCATTTTACAGTGTTGACTGTCTATGCCACTCTAGACCTGTCAGTTATCCTGACGGGGAGGCTTTTGTGAGACAGCAATTCAGCCATGGACTGGCCTTTCAGTAGCTGCCTCTCTGCATGACAACAAATACATTCATTCAACGCATTTTATCAGTGGGGACAAGAAGTGTGCCTGTCGGGCAGTACTTCTGTCATGGTATGGGCAAGGAATGCATAACACAACGCAATGTCACATAACAGTTAAAACGCCTATCTAAAACAGACCAATGCTTTCAAATATAAGGTTACCATCCCAGCCCTAGGAAACCGAATATACTTCCCTTTAATTGGAAATTGAGGTTCTGCAAATGCGAAACAAACATTCTGTGACAGTTTATTACTGAGTTGCACGTACACTATCTTGCTAATTCATGCAGGTGAAGCTTGTTTTTGAGCATCTGGGGTCTCGAGCTAGGTAACGTCAACTCGAATGACAGGGAGGTCACGGTTACCAGTGTACACTACATAGCTCATTTGACAAACGAAACAGCAAGATTGATTACCTTTATCATCCTCGTCGATTTTGAGTGCAACTGATATATACTCGAAAGCTTGTTTATGGTGATTTCGAATTTGCTCACTGATGTCATCGTGCTCTTTGCAACTCCGATCCTCTGGTTTGGGTCTTGCCGCCATAGCACGGGATGTCCGTTTGAAAAGCCAGACGAAGATTCCCCCAAACTTCAAAACTACAATTCTTGTAAACGTAAGAAAAGCCAGTAATAACACCGAAAAGTAGTAAAAATGTCGCTTATGAGGCAGCACCTGATTGCAGGTGTCGCCGTCGGGCGAGGGCCCCGTATCGGCTGTTCCCTTTTTCTTTTTGCCTCTTCCTCCTGTAGAACTCATTCACCTGATGCGGAGTCGTCTCCATAACATAACTGACTACACTGATGATAGCTGCTGTGTTTGACAGACGTCCTCACAGCCTTTAGATACCACAATCAAGTTCAAATCCTCCGCTGCACCTTGGGTTGTTGTGTAGGCATATACTCTGAAAGCGGAAGTGAATTCTGAAGGTGGCGTACAGAACACGTGATCTTTAACACGTAAATTGCGTAGAAACCAACAACAAATATGGCAGACGGTGAGTAGGTTGTCCCTTTAACAAACATCTTTTGTGCGTTTTCAGTGCAGTTTTGTATGGCACAGTGTAGTTTACTATTGCTCTTTCATCATCGTGCATATGATAAGATCATTTTCGGTACAATTCTGTCATTTATTTTCTATTAGTTAGTGTAGTTTGCTCCAAGGATAGCGTGCCAGCTAGCAGGCAGAAGAAGTTAGCCCATTGAATCCCGCCAGGTTAGAATACAAGCGCGTACATTGACCAGCCAAATACATAGCTATCAGGCTGTAGTGTTAGCTTAGTGAAATCACTTTAACTCAAACTTTAACGTGGAGTCCTTTAAGATTCGGTTTTAAAATCACACCAAATCCACGTGCAGTTTATATTGTGCTAAGGCTCAACTGGCGGGATGGTTGACATTTCTATTTCTGGCTTCGTTATTAGCCACAGTTACACCGCTAGCCTGATAAGCTAACAGAAAGTAGATCACCATTAGCTAGTCACTGCCAAGTTTCATTCATTGTGTTATTTTCACTGTCCTCTGATATTTGCTATTTTCAGATCACACAGATGCCGATCAAAGCATGGAGGGCAGCACACCGGTAGGAACACTCAATTCCTCCCACTTGTAAACGATAGGGGTTGTACTTATGTTAGGTTGTCGTCCACCCAAGTACTACTACACAATCACCCGGTTGACCCCTTTTGTATGTAGACCCTACTGTTCGTTATCTCTTACTTGGTACTGTGGTGTTTAGGTGGCAGAGAGCCCTCATGCAGAATATGGGTTGACAGAAAACATTCAGGTGAGGTTTAGCAACACCTTCTGTGTTGGCAGATGATGCACAGGGGTGGGTAATCTGCCTTCAGAGTGTAAGAGGCCAGACCACATATACAAGTTTCCAGACATTCTCAAAGCCATCTCAATCTAATCAGCCCAACCCTTCTTCAGCCAGGTAGATTATGAGCCAATTGGGGAGATTATCTTTGTTGGGTCCCTGGGTAGGGATGAAAATCGAAAACAGGTTCTTGTTGAGAACAGTTTCCCTGTGTTTCAATTCCTTGGAATCGTTTGGCAGTTTTGCAAACGATTCCCTTATCGATGCCACAGAATAATTGATGTTGTATTTATTTATTTTTTTTACAGAGGAATATTTATTTTATTGCTCTTATTATCTAGGCTGCGGGCCTCTCTTGACCTCACTGTTGGGTTTGTAAGGTCATGTTACTTCTAAACTAAACAAAGTTGATGCTAATCGACCTGTTTGTTCTCCTATTTTTCCAAATGAGAATCGATAAAGAACCGAATCATTGAGAAGAATCGAAAATAGAATCGGAATCGTAAAAAATCTTATCAATTCCCATCCCTATTCATGGGTAAACCCTACACGTGGCAGGATTTGTACTCTATGAAGCTAAGGATTACCCACCTCTTACAGATGCAATACATGGCTCAGCTATAGCTTTTTTATCGTGTGGTATATGGCGTGTTGCACTGTGTGGATATATATATGTGTGTGTACCCTATGTATGTACAGGTGTGCTCATAAATTTACAAACCCTGGCAGAATTGATGATTTCTTAACCATTTTTCAGAGGATATGAATGATAACTCAAAAACTTATTTTTTCACTCATGGTTAGTGGTTGGCTGAAGCCATTTATTGTGAAACACCTGTGTTTATTTTGATCACAGTGACAACAGAAACTACCCAAGTGATTCACTGAAAAATGGTTAAAAAAAAATCATCAATTCTGCCAGGGGTTGTAAACTTATGAGCACAACTGTATGTATGTGAGTGAGTGAGTGAGAGTGTGTGTGTGTGTGTCTCTTTTGTATTGTAAAAGTGTCTTCATGGTTTGTTTCTTGTCGCCGTTGCAGAGGATAGTGGAGAACGAGAAGGCCCACCACGAGAAGATGGCCAAACAGAAGCTGGATCTGCAGACCCTACAGACGCTGCCCACGCGAGCGTACCTGGACCAGACGGTGGTGCCCATCCTCTTGCAGGGCTTGTCTGTGCTAGCTAAGGAGAGGTGCGTTAAACCTTTTTATTATATTACATTACATTACACTTAGCTGATGCTCTTATCCAGAGCGACTTACAGATATTTACAGGGTTTCAGTTACAGTCCCTGGAGCAGTGTGGGTTTAGATGCCTTGCTCAACGGCATCTCAACCATGGGTAGGGTGGGATTCGAACCAGCAACCTTCTGATTGCCAGACCAACTCCCTAACCACTAGGCCACAGCTGCCCCATGCTCTATCTGTGTTTGCCCCACTGCCTCCTCCTGTGCATTAGCCACAATATAATGTGCTGTTCAGTATCCCCATCCATGCCCCCTTTCCTATTATTTTCCTGTATTTGTTTATTTTTTATTATGCCCTTGTATATACCCCCCTACTTCTTTAGCTATAGCTGTTTTTTTTGTACTTGACACTTTTTTTACTTTGTATCTTTTTTACTTTTTGACACTTTCATCTCGCACCTTAGTGGATTTGCTGCTTAATTTCGTACAGGCAGCTGTTCAGTGACGATAAAAGCTCTTGAAGTCTTCGAAATTGCAGGACCTTGGCTTGAAAATTCAAAAAGATACAACATCCTGGTTCCCTCACCCACCCTTCCCTGAGCTCCAAAAACAACCCTTCTCTTCCCTTTACCTTCTTCACATTCTACAGACATGCTAGTGTACACGACGGGGCGTGGGTGATTTGTTATATATTTAGCTTAAAAATCCTGGTTGTCCATCACTGTATAACACTTATGTTGGAGCCTCTATTTTTTTGCAATGTAGCCTATATGTGATTATGCATCATCTCGCAATCAGTTAACACTTTATTTGTTGTTGTTGTTGTTTACTTGTTTTAGTGCATCTGCATGCAACATGTAATATTATATACTTGCACTGTACATGCCCAACACTAACCCTGTGGTACAGTGTAAGTACTCGATGTTCCATATTGTTACACTGTACCTAATTGATGAAACAGGGACAGTAAAATAAAGTGTAACCCTCAATCATACTGTCCATGATGATGATGATGATGATTAATCATTCCACATCAGAAACTTGAGCTGTTGGAAACATGGCATTTTTTTCTCAACTTCAAACTTGTATTGATGTTTGATGGAGTACAATACAGTGTAAATGTATGTGTAGCCTAGTAGCTAGATCAGCACATAATTTTCCTTGTTTTCTGGTTTTCTAATTCACAGACCTCCACAACCTATTGAGTTTCTTGCCGCTTTTCTCCTGAAGAACAAGTCACAATTTGAAGATCGGAATTAACATGCACTGGGATTGGAATTAATTGCCTAATAAAGCTAGATGACGGATTGGTATTTTTTGGTTGTTTGTTTTTTAATTGATGAAGTGGCTTGCATCTTTTGGCCCGGTTCCTTCCAAGTTGTACGGTAGTTCTTTTGTCATTTTTTCATTTAAATAAAACCTTGTTTTTTGAGCAGTACTTTTAAGGCTTCAAGATTGTCATTCCAAGAGATGCATGTGATAAGGCAACACAGTAAATAGACACATTAGTTTTGTATAATACAGTTGAATAACAATTTATTACACCATAAAACACAAATTATTACAAGACAGACCAAAAGGAATTCCCCCTACATAGGACAACTTCATTTGCAACAAGTAAGTGTTTGGATATAAAATCAATTAAAATATTACACCTTTTTTTAATTACATTCTATAAAATATATATATATATTCCTCTTCAATACAAAGTCTACATACTCTCAAAGTTAAAGCAGTCAGTTCAAACAGTAGATTGCCATTCTGAGATACAGAGGTACCCTTCGATACGGCTTCCTTTCCGATGACACCAGGGGGCATTCCGAACAAAAAAACCAGGTTTAGTAACTTACTGTGGTATGTTAACTCAGAGCAAGTGGTAAATCCCCTAATATAAGAGCCCTCTGCATTTGTTTTGATAGGAGAATGAAGCCATAAGACTTCTCTATTAGTAGATTTACTCCTTACTCCAAGGTAACTCACCTGGGTTAGTGACTAAATCACGTTTTTGGAATACACCCCCTGAACCCGAAATACCCTGTTAGCTTATTGGCCATAAGTGAAAACCTTCTCAGCTGCAAACCTGAATACAAGCTGCGGATACCATGGTGGGGGTGGAAAAAGAATTATAGTAACAGGACACTTGTTAAACCCAATGTCATTTTGATGATGTTGCCCGAATGAGATGCAGCCAATGTTAAAATAAGCACTGAGAGAGCAAGGTAACAACACAAGCAGTGTATTGATGATTTTAGGGTATGCTTATTACTGGCACAAGGTATATATATATATCCTTAGCATGCCCTCCAGTAAAGTAAGCTGTGATAACTGTTGAATGGACTACAAAACATGGATTATGCCACCGTTTTCTCTGGGAGACTTATAAGGCAAGGAGACCATCAGTAATAGGGTATCTAAAGATTATGTTGATTCCACCTAGACTTCGTCATGGATTTTAAAATTCTACCGAGAAGAGCATCATATCCAAAATGTTTAAGCTGTTGTGTTACAACAGATATTCAGTAGTTATCCTGAACAAATGTCATAAGAGATTTAGAAATATTCAAAATATGACGGTCTGAAAGTTTGAATACTTCAATCAAGTCAGCAAATTCTTCCTAATCACAAATCTTACAGAGTAGAGACACCACAGATCCTACAGGAGGTGGAGGTACTTTTAAATTTCTTATATAAGAAAATGATTCCTGTTAAAAAATAAGGGTCTGTTTTTATTCACCTAAATAAAAAGAGGAGTGGTGGCAGAGATTTCATGGCCTGACAACTTGAAGACTGCACTGTTGTTTCACAATCCATTTACATGAGCGTTAAACAAGCAAACAAGCAAGATCGTTGCGTTGCATTGGGTTGCGTTATGCAGTAACACCGAAAGAACTTTTCTGTACCTGTTGCAGCCACATAAGACAATTAAAAGATTATGATGAAGGAAAAGTGGGTATATATATGGCACAACATTTTTGTGTTTGAATTTTTTTTTTTCTTTTTAAGAAGTCAGCAGTGCTCTACACCAGCAACGATTCTGATTCCTTCTCTCAGGCCAAAGTCCCGGAATATCCTTGTTTACACATTTTTAATTAAAAAACAAATGCCACAAGTCAGTAGAGGTGGTGAAACAAGAAGGGGGGGGGGGGGGGCAGGGGGGGGTCACAGCAAGCCACGAGACAGAACACCACCACGGCCTCGTGCAGACTCTTTGGGCTCCTCAGAATCAGTCCCATGACACACACACACACCCCATATGTTGTTCAGCGATGACCTTCTTAAAGGATGGGGTGGTGGCTGGGCAGCGGGCTGTCTGGGTGGGAGGGAGGGGGGGCCAGGTCAAAGGTCATATGTAGTACTGGTGGGCGGCGAGGCTGTCCATGAAGGGCTTCACCAGGTTGTCGGTGGAGAAGTAGAAGACCAGGCCGAAGGTGATGGAGATGGGCAGGGCGGGCAAAGCCTTCTTGAAGATGGCCAGCAGCAGGAGGGTCAGGCAAAGGCCCTGAGAAAGCGATAAAAAACAACAAAAAATATAAACAATAATGTCATTAGTCATTAGTCAAACTTACATTACATTTCATATTTGCCAACAGTTTTGTCTAGAATCAACTGCAGGTGTCCACATATTGCACTGTAACTTCTGCTAATGTGAGAATGGCCAGCAGAGGGTGCTGTACAGGTTGTTTATGGTCCATAATGTATTATATGCAATAGTGTTTCTGACCCAAAACCTGTCAAAACCTGAGGGGAAGTAATTGCATTGTAGATTTACATAATTCTTTTGTACTCAAAGGCATTCAGAAACAGTGCAGTCTGTACAATTATACAGCAGAAAAGTATTGAAACTGCACAGCCTTGATGACTTCCCTCATCTGACAATAATCTCCCTCAATATGACAAATCTCAACAAATACCTCCCAAATACGCCACTTCACTCAGTGAGTCAATATGAATGTTTCCGTTTATCTACCTTAATTCCACAGGCAACAACTCCGCCTTTCATCCATCTCCAACACAGAAAAAAATCCAGATAATTCATCTATTCACTGCCATCTCACATGACTCTGAGATCGCAGTCCCAGGCTATGAGAGAGACCTCAGATGAGATCGTAATATCTCCTTGCACATCATATTCACAGGGGGACATTAGTGGAGCTCTCCGCAGTGCCCTGTCGGATTTCTCTGGCGCTACTGGGCTATAACATACTGTAGCTTGCCATGCGTAACTCTGTTCTGAGTTCCTTTGCGAAACTGTTCAAACACACTGCGCTACATCCTTTGTATGAAATGTGCTATACAAGTAAAGATTATTATTATCAGGGTTCCCACTCTTTTTCACTGACAAAATTTAAAAGCTTTTCCATGACTTTTTCGTGACTTTTCTACAGTAGAATTTAGCATACTTTTAGGGCTAGATATGAAATGTTTAACATTCAAAATACTGTCAATGCATTTATTGTCGACTCTAAAGGCCTAATGATAACAGAACACTGTAGCTGCGTTAGGGAGAAACTAAAATTCCATGACTTTTCCAAAACTGTCAGTGAATTTACAGAATTCCATGACTTTTCCAGGCCTGGAAAATTACATTTCCAATTTCCATGACTTTTCCAGGATTTCCATGACCGTGGGAACCCTGTATTATTATTTCTATTATTATGATATTAACACCATTGTGTGTGCTCCTGAACAGTAATGCCAAGTTGTGCTGTAGCTTTATAGTACTAGGAGCTACAGAAACGGATTCCTTGACCGAACCAGAGTGGCAGCAGCTGTGCTTAAACCATGCGCCTGCCTGCCAGGGTTTTTTCCATGTTCATCTACAGTGATTATGATCAGTGGTAGAAACTGCCTTTTGTAAGGAGGGGGAGCCATTATTTACTCACAGTGGTCAATATCTCTCTCTATTATATTACTATAACTACTGTAGCAGAGGGAGCTCAGCTCCGGCTGGCTGTATTGCTGAGGTGAGGAGGGGGGAGGACCTGAGCTGCGGAGGGCTCCGGCCCAATTTAAACTCAGGTTATGACAAACAATAGATTTCAATGAGCGGCGCAGGCAAAAGCAAACGGGAATCGTAATTGACAGGCCATACTGCAAACAACTGAATCGAAACTAATAGTATGTCAGATACGCAGTGCGCCGCACTTTGTCGAAGCCGGAGTGCAGAGCCCTTAAAGCAGTAGCCTGGTAAACCCGCCCCTCGTACTTCATTTCATTTCGTTCATTGCAGAGGGTCTGGACCGGAATCTCTTGAGGGGCATTTGCCAAGTCGCAGAAAGTACGATCCAATCAGCGAACAGAGGGTGTGTTCGTTAGCCGTGACGTTGACCTTGTGTGCTACATTTGAATTGTAGTGCGTAGGTAGGCTAATTGCATACGTGACGACCAGACGTTAGCGATTGGGTAAAGGCAGAGGCACTTTTTTAAAACTTCAGCAGAGTCCACACCTCCAGCAAATCGTTTCTGACGGTCTCTGTTCCAAACCCTCTGCACGAAATGAAATGAAATACGAGGGGCGGGTTTACCAGGCTATTAAAGCAGCACAAAAGCACTTTTAATCTTCAGTCACCCTACAGGTTGGAAGCAGAATTGTCTTTCTTATGTCTCATTTGAACTATGCATCGGTCCGGCTTGTGCAAACTTGCATAGTGCGGTTACAGCACATAGAGGGACGCAAAGCGTATTCAGAAGTGCCCTTCACCGTGTTACAAGTTGATGAACCACTATAACGATTTTGGAAACATTATTTTAAGGTTGAAAAAACGACTTAATGTTGCTTTAAAGGCGTAATCAAATTAAAAAAGGAATCTAAATGAGTAGAATGTCTGATACGTAGTGCGCCGCACTTTGTCGAAGCTGGTGTGCGGAACCCTAAAAAAATAAAAGTAGAATAGAATGCCTTCTATTGTCACTATACATATGTACAATGAGACTGAAATGTAGAATGAGATTGAAAAGCAAAACAAAACGCTGAAGAAAAAAAAAAAAGAAAAGCACTCAGAGAGTGCAGACCTCCAACAGGGCAGCTCACATAGCAAACGACAAAATCTAATCACTTTCAAGTTAGCCCATTTTAGACCTACCCTAAAAAAATCACCAAAATCCATCTATAACTTTTCGAGTTATGTTGCTAACTAAGAAACAAACAAACGCCGATGATTACATGACCTCCGCTGGCAGAGGTATAGAAAGAGTGGCACTTGAGTGGTACTCACGATGAGGATGGCCACAAAGCAGGCCAGCGTGGTGTTCCAGTCCCCACCGGTGGCAGCTGCCTTCCCCACCAGCACGCTGTAGAAGATGAAGTCCCCCAGGCCCAGCTTCACCCCCCCTGAGCCACAGTGGTGGAGAGGACACAGAGGGAGAGAGGGCTTTAGGAGACATACATTACTTTATATTACACATAGCTGATGCTGTTATCCAGAACAACGTACCCCCCCTGAGCCATAGTGGTGGAGAGGACACAGAGGGAGAGAGCTTTAGGAGACATACATTACATTATATTACGCCTAGCTGACACTCTTATCCATTACATTACATTATGTTACACCTAGCTGATGCTCTTATCCAGAACAACTTACCCCCCCTGAGCCATAGTGGTGGAGAGGACACAGAGGGAGAGAGAGCTTTAGGAGACATACATTACATTATATTACACCTAGCTGACGCTCTTATCCAGAACAACGTACCCCCCCTGAGCCACAGTGGTGGAGAGGACACAGAGGGAAAGGGCTTTAGGAGACATACATTACTTTATATTACACCTAGCTGACACTCTTATCCATTACGTTACATTATATTACACCTAGCTGACGCTCTTATCCAGAACAACTTACCCCCCCTGAGCCACAGTGGTGGAGAGGACACAGAGGCAGAGGGCTTTAGGAGACATACATTACTTTGCATTACACTTAGCTGACGCTCTTATCCAGAGCTTATTTAAGTTATTTAAGGTACAGGGTTTCAGTTACAGTCCCTGGAGAAATGTGGGGTTGGATGCCTTGCTCAAGGGCACTTCAGCCGGGATTCAAACCTGCGACACTCCAATCACAAGACCAAAGACACAAGACATACCTGACAAAATGTTTCAATCTCCTACTTCATCATCCTACTGTACATTTGTCCTTTATAATCCCATTTTTGCTTGTATCCTACATTTATTCTAATGCTTTATCCAGTGCAATGCATGTACATGTTTGTACATTTATGTATCAGAAGACATACCTGCCCTCTGTTCTCATCCCACTGGTTACAGCTGTCTTACACTGAGACCATGTCTGGTTTCACTACTCAAACATCATCCTACTGTGCTTTCCATCTTTTATTATCCCAGCTTTTGCTTGTATCCATGGAAACTACAGAGCCACTCACGGTCCTCCTCCATTTCCTCCTCTGCGGAGTAGCTCCTCCCCATTCCTCTGAGTGACGGGCTCTGTTGCCCCGCCCCGTCCTGGTCAAGGCTTCGATCACTACTGTGCATTTCTTCATCTGCATGGGTAAAGAATCATAATGATATATTACAAAAACGGGCTTCGGTGTAAACTCAACACAAATACCTTACAGTACTCCATATTGTCTTATCTTGCACTTTAATGTTTAATGTCCTGTCTTGTCTACGCATGGGATAGTAAGAAACGCAATTTCGATTCCTTGTATGTCTAGCGCATGTGAAGAATTGACAATAAAGCTGACTTGACCTGACCTACCTACTAATGTAAAATAAAGCTACATATTCACACACTGTAGATATAACTAAAGCAAATAAAAAAACAAGCATCTGCACAACACCAAAAAACATCTTGTGAATCAGTGCTAGTCTAATCAAATGTTGCCTTTTGAAAGATATTTGTGATGGCTGGCAATTTCAAAGAATTTGTGTACTCACATTAAAATCAGGGCATTGGTATGTTCAACTGATATGGTCTTGAAGACATTGTACTTCTCAGATCAGCTTCTCAGAGCAAGGCCAAATCACTTACAAGCACAATGTGCTCATGCATTGTGCACTAAAACACTAAAACATCAAATAAAATGGCTCTTTTCACACAGAGACCAATGCTCTGAATGAAATGCTGTTTTCACAGACAGAGTCTACACGGTGGAATTCAATCTGTACCCACACGAACACAACCACACAGAAGGCACAGCTGGGTAACGCAATAGATGCTGGACACTCAAGGACAAGGACATTCAAGGACAAGAAGGTTAACGAGATATGACACGACACTTCTGAGTGTGTGAGGGAACGTTTTTGAAACTGCAGTCACCCTGGCAACCAAAACCTCACTCTTGTCACTTGACGAACGTGATGTAACAGGCACTAACCTGTGCACTCATGCATCATGCACTCACCTGTGCACTCACGCATCGTGCACTCACACATCGTGCACTCACACATCGTGCACTCACCTGTGCACTCACCTGTGCACTCACCTGTGCACTCACCTGTGCACTCACCTGTGCACTCATGCATCATGCACTCACACATCGTGCACTCACGCATGGTTCGCTCACCTGTGTCGTGATGGCTTTGCTCCGCTGCAGGAGGTGGGTTGGCCATGCCCACCATCCACACCATGGCGGCTAGGGAGGGAAAAGGGAAAAAGACGGGAGTTTCACTTGTGGAGTTTCACTGAGCTTGTTGTTAATGATGGGTGAATATGAAATACTCACACGAGTATATGAGTGCAGGCAATATGAGATACATTAGTATATGCAGGGAACATGAATATGGAATACTCACACGAGTATATGAGTGTGGGGAATATGGAATACTCATAAGTATATGAGTGGGGGAAACATGAATATAAGATACTCACATGAGTATATGAGTGCAGGGAACATGAATCTGAAATACTCATATGAGTATACGAGTGCAGGGAACATGAATCTGAAATACTCATATGAGTGTACGAGTGCAGGGAACATGAATCTGAAATACTCATATGAGTATACGAGTGCAGGGAACATGAATCTGAAATACTCATATGAGTATATGGGTGTGGGGAATATGGAATACTCATATGCGTATGAGTGCAGGGAACATGAATATGAAATACTCACATGAGTATATGAGTGGGGGGAACATGAATATGGAATACTCACATGAGTATATGAGTGGGGGGAACATGAATATGGAATACTCACATGAGTATATGAGTGGGGGGAACATGAATATGAAATACTCACGAGTATATGAATGGGGGGGAATATGAATATTGAATACTCACATGAGTACATGAGTGGGGGGAACATGAATATGGAATACTCACATGAGCACATGAGTGGGGGGAACATGAATATGGAATACTCACATAAGTATATGAGTGCGGGGAATATGAATATGGAATACTCACATGAGTATATGAGTGGGGGGAACATGAATATGGAATACTCACATAAGTATATGAGTGCGGGGAATATGAATATGGAATACTCACATGAGCACATGAGTGGGGGGAACATGAATATGGAATACTCACATGAGTATATGAGTGGGGGGAACATGAATATGGAATACTCACATGAGTATATGAATGGGGGGAACAGGAATATGGAATACTCACATGAGTATATGAATGGGGGGAACAGGAATATGGAATACTCACATGAGTATATGAGTGCAGGGAATATGGGCTCATTTCTCTCCTGGGCCGTCTCTACCAGCATCCTTAGAGGACCCTTTGGGCACAGCACCGCAATTAAATCTGGAAAAAGCCAACACACACACACACACACACACACACACATTTTATACTTTATTTAATTCCACATTACAAGTTTTATAATATTCATTAGGAATCAAATATTCTGAATGTTCCAACAGATTTTAACCAATAAGCACATTGCTTTCAGTTTACAGCTTCAGGAATACAGGAAACATCGTCTTTTCCAAATATACGTGCTTCTTATGCCAGCTGAGATAGAGCAGTACTTCGCTAACAGTCTGGGTCTTGTTTTACATAGCCCTACAATGCAAAGTCCACTGATCACCAGCATATGTACATAACCTAGACTACCAAATACTAGCACACTGAGCTGACACACACATGTACACCCACACAGGCGCACACCCACACAGACATACAGACAGACAGACAGACAGACAGACAGACAGACAGCTCAATGCTCTACTCATATATGATTATTTGAATCAATACAGTGGTGTAGCGGAGGGTAAACGCACATAAACTCTGTTTATACAACGTTTTAAATTAAAACAGCATTTACTTGCCTTTTATGATCCCTTTTGTTAAGAATATGTGTGTATGTATGTAATAGTTTCCCCACTGTTTTTTACAGCTGTGTGTATAATTTACCAAATTTAGTTTTTACGACTACAACAGTAATTACATATGAGGATTCAATAATTACACCAGTTAGGGTCATGTGAGGACAATGAAACTACAACACTAATTACAAATGAGGATTAAATAATTACACCAGTTAGGGTCATGTGAGGACAATGAAACAAGTGGCAATAAAAACAAACCAATTGCAAACACCCCCGCCAGCGGAGGTTATGTAATCATTTGCATTTGTTTGTTAGTTTGTTTGTTCGCAACATAACTCGAAAAGTTATAAATGGGTTTTGATGACATTTTTCAGGGTAGGTCAAAAATGGGCTAACTTAAAAGTGATTAGATTTTGGTGGTGATCTGAGCTGCCCTGGTGGAGGTCTGCGCACTCACAGTGCTTTTTCTAGTTTATTCATTTGTTAATTCTTTCACTCATTTATTCATTCATTCTCTCTCTCTCTCTTTCTTTCTTTCTTGCCGGCCCCTTTTAGCACAGACAGAGATGGCTGAGATGACTGAGAACACCTTCATCGTCTTTCCTTCTTCCTCCCTCCCTAACCAACCCCCTACATTCATTCAGCAGCCAATTATTCTAATTGTCTTTTCACTCATTTATTCTTCTCTCTCCCTCTGTCTCCCTCTGTCTCCCTCTGTCTCCCTCTGTCTCCCTCTGTCTCTCACTGTAGATGGAGATGGCCCCGAGGATGACCCAGGCGGACCATGACGCCATGGGGGGGGGGGGGGGGGGGGGGGGAGAGATGTAGAGTGTGTGTGTGTGTCATCCTCACCGTAGACGGAGATGGCCCCGAGGATGACCCAGGCGGACCACTCGGGCAGGAACTTGATGAAGACGAGGGCCATGAGGGCGCTGATGACGATGAGGTAGGCTTGCTGCAGCTGCAGGGGGCCCTTCCAGTGGATGCACACCATGCCCACCGCACCGAAGTTCCAGATGATCATCACCAGCGTCGGGTAGTCCATCGCCACGTTGTACGTCTTGAACACCTCCCTACGAGGGGGGGGGGGGGGGGTACAGAGGGAGAGGGACAGGGCAAGAGGAGGAGATGTAGAGTGTGTGTGTGTGTGTGTGTGTGGGGGGGGGGGGGGGGGGGGGGGTTAGAGGTAGAGGAGCAGATGGATTAAATGCAGGATCCTATTATCCTCCCTCAAGGGATATAATAATAATAATAATAATAATAATAATAATAAAGACTTAACTAACTTAACTGAAAACACATTACAGTACATTTTGCCAGGGAATTGTTGCTGGCAAGCAAACTGAGAGATGACAATTATGAATTAGAGACTCCCTGAAAGATCAAATCAATGTCTCTGGTCCTCATCTAGCGTAACTAGTTACCACAAAGTGTGGTCAGATTTACAGGGAACACATAGGATATGGATTTTAAATAAAAAAAAGAAACAAGTCACTTATGATTGAGGCATCTGCTACATTTACAAATGTAGAAATAATGCACTGAGAGAGTGAACAAGCTTGGGGGAATTAAGAACAGAAGTGACTGTGTTCCGGAATCTCACTGTGGTGTGTGAGTTTCCACAAGGCCAATTCACATGACATTCAAGAACACAGTTTCACAGCTCCCAAGACTCCTCATCAGTGCTGCTATTCATCTGTCATCATTCACATCCATCTATCTGTGCCTGTGGTAGCCCGCAGCTTCCTGGTAATGAACTGCTCCAACAGCAACTGACTGAATAACAACCATTACAAATAGCATAGATACAGCAAACACAAAATATGCTAAATATGTGTAAAAGAGAGAGAGAATGTGATAGGGAAAGAGAAAGCATCAGTAAGAGAGAGTGATAGTGAAAGAAAGAGGGAAAGACAAGGTGATAAGACACTAAAAAGCAGGAGAGGATGACAGAAAGAGAGCGAGAGAGACAGAGACAGAGACAGAGAGATTCCATCTAGGAAGAGTGGAGAAACACAAAGAGAGCCATGACAGAAAGAGAGAATGTGATTAATGTGAGAGACTTACCCCAGGTACATGAAGCTGAACCAGAACAGCAGCATGAGGGAGGAGAGGATCAGCCATCCATGGATAAACTAGAGAGAAACAAACAAGTCAACAAACACACACACACACACACACACACACACACACACACACACACACACACACCAACATAATGTCCTGTCCATTCAACTGAATGGCTCTACATTCAAACGTATACAACTTTGGACAGATACAGTTGAAGCACAGATATTTTCTTTTGCTTTTTCATTACACATCTTTCAGTCTAAAAAAAAACACAATGAAGCCACAGCGAACTAAAACCCACATAGAAACCAATGCCTTTAGGGTACTACTTCAAGACTTCTACTTCAAGACTTTTATTGTAATTAAACAGTTGCCTGTACAACTAAAGTAAACAGCAAGGTCACTGCGGTCCAAGATGAAAGTAACAGTGTCAAGTACAAACAAAAAGTACAAAGTGGAGTGGAGTAGGAGTATAAAATAGGTGGTGCCAGGGGCTAAGTACAGCAGTTATATTCCACAACAGTATGACAATGTTTTACTGTGGGAAGACAAAGCGCTTTCATTTTCATGTGAGTAGGGATGTTACTGTGTGTAGCATAAGTGCAACTCACAGTTGCACTTCACAGGGCAGGGGTCGAATCTATTATGGCAGAGACCCCATAGACAACCATGGTTGTTAAAGG
>CM050198.1:10142261-10144761 GCA_027475355.1 Coilia nasus
CTCGATTAAGTATCAGCCAGCATTTGCAACATTCTGGTCCTTTTGCAATGCTAGTGTGCCATGTGTGGTTGCCATGTGTGGTTTTGGGCAGTTTTCATGACACTTTCACATTTGTGTTTCTTTGTCTCCAGTAAATGTTAGTCTCGAGGTTACTCAACATACGAGACCAAACCAGAGCCCAGATTTGCCGCCAAAAACACAAGAAAGTCAACTGCAAAATACAAATGCTACAACAGCCAGAAGAGGACATCAGCATGCAAATATAATCAGCCAAAACACACAAGACACAATAACTTTGTTTGTCTTTGCTTGCGTGTATGTGTGTATGTGTGTATGTGTGTATGCGTGTATGCGTGTATGCGTGTATGTGTGTATGTGTGTGTGTGTGTATGTGTGTACATCTGCCTGTGTATGTGTTTGTCTGTCGGTTTGTGGTGTAAGTATTTGCCTTACATGTGTTTGGGTGTTTGTGTGAGAGTGTGTGTATTAGTGTGAGTGCATGTATGTGTTTGTGTGTGTGTATTTGCCTATGAGCATGTGTGCGAGTGTGGTCGGATGAGTGTGTGTGTGTGCTCGAGTGAGTGTGTGTGTGTGTGCTCGTGTGAGCGTGTGTGTGTGCTCGTGACAGAGAGTGTGTGTGTGCTCGTGAGAGAGAGTGTGTGTGTGCTCGTGAGAGAGAGTGTGTGTGTGCTCGTGTAAGCGTGTGTGTGTGCTCGTAAGAGAGAGTGTGTGTGTGCTCCTGTGTGTCTGGAGGCGGCACTGTCACTCACAGCTGCTGGCCGCTCTTCTCCGTGTAGAAGCTGACGGACTTGATGGTGGCCACAACGACCACCATGCAGAGCGTGACGGGGATGAAGAGCATGATGACGTGCTTGGCCCCGTACTTCAGCGTCAGCTCCTCCTCCTCCGTCTCCGTCGACGACTCGCGCCCGGGACCTGGACCGCCCTGCGCCGCCCGCCCGGACTGCCCGCTCTCCCTGGACGCTCGCCGCTGATCAGAGGGCAAAACATGCGACACTGTATCAGCTGACTTTTGTAAGGATAGCTGATATAGATCTGTTTGTCTTATTTTAAGAGATGCCTTATTCCTGTTAAGTGGGGGCTTTTGAACATCAATAAATAAAACCGCCCAAGGGAAAAGTATTTTTAGCACCCCCCAAAAAAAGCTTCTGTAAAACACAGTGTGGCATACCAAAACAAATCTCCTGGTGAAAGAATCTGGGTGACCACATGAACTAATCAGATACAATAACATCAACATAAACAAAGGCTTCATCCTCTGCTAGTTAACTTCAGAAAGTAAAGTAGCTACCCTAGCCTGGTAAAGCAGCCCCTCGTACTTCATTTCATTTCGTACAGATGGTCTGGCCTTGCTGCATTGACAAACAATTTCTTCCTGGAGGTGTAGACGATTGAATCTGCCTTTACCTAATCGCTAACGTCTGGTCGTCAGCTTGGTCTGAATACATGAATGTCAACGGCAGCAAGGCCAGACCCTCTGTACAAAATGAAATGAAGTACGAGGGACTGGTTTACCAGGCTTGGGTGAGCCCTTCTTTACTCACAGTAGTCAATATCTCACTCTACTGTATTACTGCAAATACTGTAGCAGAGGGAGCTCAGCTCCGGCTGGCTGTATTGTCGAGGTGAGGAGGGGGGAGCTAAGCTCAGGAGGGCTCTGGCCCAATTTAACCTTCGTGTATCATACTGTACACTAGGCTTGGGCAGTATTTTGAAAATCAAGAAGACAGAAACAAATTCCGTCCAGGCCCAAAATTTCATGAATGATTAAAATTAGCCACACCCATTGATATAAGTGCATTACATTAAAAAAAAAAAGTTACATACAATGATTTTACAATACAAAAACTGTTACATACAATAGTATTACATCAAGAAATACAATATTTTGTTTTTTTTTTAAAAGTGTGCATCCTCTGTTCTTCTCTGTTGAAAGGCACATGCCCCAAACAATCACAGTGATTAAAACTTTGTTCAGGAGCATATACTGCTGCTGCAGACTTAGTTTGTTGTTTGTTTTTGCATGCCGTTGTCCAGCACCCCAGACCATTCGGGCAGATGTGTGTGCTTTAGGCCACTATTACTGCACTATCATCTGTTGTCCCTGGACATTCACTGCTACAGTCCAGTGTCATTTTCTACCGCTTAATTTAATCGACTCCATTACATCTTTGTAGCATTTTCTTGAGATGTTCAAGACCATATTGTACTCTATAGCTCTTAATTTAACTCTGGCCCACCCCCTCGCTTCTGTCTGGCAGGTTTTAAGTGTTCCATAAGGACGAAGTTGCCTTGGCAACTCGCTGCCTCTACTAGGCATATCACAGCCTTATCAGAATCTATCCCTTAATTCAGATTCCTTAATTCAGATTCCTTAATTCAGATTCCTTAATTCAGATTCGGACACGGAGATTTGGATTTTTTTACCCCAGTTCTTTGCTTTTAACTATCAATTCAATTTTTTCCACTTCTTCATGTT
>CM050198.1:10149761-10152261 GCA_027475355.1 Coilia nasus
CCAGACCCTCTGTACAAAATTAAATGAAGTACGAGGGGCTCCTTTTACCAGGCTGCCTCAGTGGCACTACTGACAGTTGGTGGATTCGAACCTGCCATCCTATGGTCACAAACTGATACCTTAACTGCTACCCCACACACACTCTAACACACTGCCCCCCAACCCCCCACACACACACCCACACCTACCGACACACACGGTACCTCTGGAAGTTGGTGGATTCAAACCTGCCATCCTGTGGTCACAAACCGATACCTTAACTGCTGCCCCACACACACACTAACATGAAATGAAGCAGGTAAGTAGAAATTCAGTGCCAGGGCATTATTCAACCCACACACACACACACATCCTCCCATACCCGCACACACCCACACACTGACACACCAACACCCCCCCCCCCCGCACACACACACACACACCATTATGTTTGAAACTATAGCAGACTATACTAATATCAACACTTTGTTGTTGTTGTTGTTCTTTTATTTTCTTTTTCTTTTTTCCAGGACCTTTGTCTACTCCTTGCTGATACATAGCAAGCCCATGCCTGCACGGACCGTCAGGTCGGCCATGACCTTTTGCTCCCTGTGCGGAGCCTTGCAGGGCCACAACCTTTTGCACTGCACCCAATACGATGACAGCTGGTTGTCAGATGTGCGTCTGGTCACAGGTGAGGAGGAAATGGGGACTGTGTGTGTGTGTGTGTGTCCGTGTGTTTATGTTTGTGTGTCTCTGCATGGATGTGTGCGTGTCAGTGTCTTTGTGTGTGTATGTGTGTGTGTGTGTGTGTGTCTGTGTCTGTGTCTTTATTGTTTGTGTGTCACTGTGTGTGCGTGTGTGAGTGCGTCTGTCTGAGGAGGAAATAGGGCCATAGATATCCAGTGTGAAGAGACAAGAAATTAGTTTGTGGGAGGGATTGGTAGTGACAGCGGGCGTTAATGGCGGTTGGTTCAGACTGAAAAACATAGCATAGGAGGTTGACACAAGGTACCCCTAACAGGTAGTTGAGAATAGGAAGGAATTTAAATGGCACTGTGTGTGTATGTGTATGTGTGTGTGTGTGTGTGTGTGTGTGTGTGTGTGTGTGTGTGTGTGTGTGTGTGTGTGTGTGTGTGTTTGTACGCTTATATGTGTGTTTTTGTCTGTGTGTGTGTTTGTGTGTGTGTGTGTGTGTGTGTGTGTTTAACTTTTTTGGGGGGGTGGGGGGCATGGAGTGGGATGGGGTGCTATTTGTTTCATAATTGTCGGAACACACGTGTTGTTTCATTCTTTCTATTCTCTCCAGGGCTGCTCATATTCTTCCTAGGCATGGCCATCAACATTCACAGCGATTGCATCTTACGCCGCTTGAGGAAGCCAGGGGAGACTTCAGGCTATAAAATCCCCAGAGGTAACAGCATTATTCAAACTTGATATGCACAGGAGCAATGCTTTAAGCGTAAGTGTACGTTCCTTATTCAAAAAGTACCTCAGCATGATTTATCACTGAGAAGCAGCTGTGGCCTAATAGTTAGGAAGTTGGTCTTGGCAACGGATGGTCACATTACATTACATTACATTGCACTTAGCAGACGCTTTTATCCAAAGCGACTTACAAAAGGAGGACATAATAAGCTAACAGATGTGTAGAGAAACACAGAGTAAACAGACTACACACATACACACAAGGAGATACATATGCCTTAGCTACGTTTTCCCGGGGCAGGGACACTTGGGACACAGACACACCCTGCATACTCATACAAGCACGAGGCACCTATGTAAAGAGATGGTTAGTAGAGATTACTTTTGTTAGGAAGGGAAGCAGTCTTGGAAAAGAAGGGTTTTCACAAGCGTTTGAATCCCGTATCAGTAGGACACAGGAAGCTGTGGTCTAGTGGTTAGGGAGTTGGACTTGCAATCTTTAGATTAGCAGCTCTTACAACAAAAATGCAATGCTGCCCTTGCGTGGGTTCGCTGTCCAAAATCCACTCGCATTGTTGCATGCCTTTTGCATGCAGCGTGCAAGACATTGAGGCTGCATGTTTTCTCACTGATTTAGAAGTCGATTGACCTTGACTTATCTTGACCTTGACTAATCCAATTATTTAGGTATGGTATTTAGAAGTGCATGTATTTGTTTTCATTCCCCCTTTGTTTTGTTCAAGGGCGATCCTGTAAAGTGTGGAATTATATCAGTGGTTGACAAATGTAAATAACACTTGTTTTAACTATCCAAATCTATAGTTTTTTTTTTGTTTTGTTTTTTTGCTTCTTACCTTGAATAAGATACACCTTGTGTAAACATGTTGACCTCCCTCTCTGTGTGTTTTAGATTTTTCCAAATAACCCATTACACAATCACAAGGGAGGCAAAATGGCATGCCGCGGCTGCTAACCACCCCCCACCCCCCCCCCCCCCCCCCCAACATGCTGCCCCAGGGCGGCTGCCCCGTTCGCCCATACCTAAAACCGCTACTGGTTTTGCCCTGCATCTGCAAAGTGTTGGATGTGCATG
>CM050198.1:10157261-10159761 GCA_027475355.1 Coilia nasus
CCACCGTATAAATTAACAGAAAATGATGTATTTAAAATCACCCAAAGCTTTGGTTAACAACAGAAGAGCAACTCAAAGTAAAAGTATCCTACGCGTCCCGATAAGGGAAGTGTGTCACGCCAAATTCTCAACGATTTCATTTGTAACTTGCAAGTAAGCATGTATTTGTCATCGCTTGTAACATTGACATTTCCTTCCACCCCAACAAGACACCTCGGCGTCCTACTAAAAGTGTGTAAACACTGTAACTGGACAGCAAAGGGAAGGTCTGTTCATTTGCTCGCGGTTCGAAAAAGAACATCTTCCCGGGAGCACAGGGTATATGGTTGCGTGTCCAACAGCGGCAGCTGTCAAAGCTACCTCGACTTCCAGTGGAATAGGCATCATTGTACCGAACACGGCCAGGTTCGGGTGAGGTTTGCGCCTAGTCCAACTGGTAAGTCACTTTTGCAACCATAGACTGTCTGTATGGTCTTAACACGTTGTCTGTCGTATACTACAACCCGATGTCATTTTGATTATTAGTGTGCCATTATTGTGTGATAAGCTGGCGAAATCAGGAAAACTTGATCATTTACTTGTAGTCCACTCTAGACCCTGTAGTGACATTTTGCAGTGCAGTGATGAACTTGCAGTGATGAACTTGTGCCGGCAGCCATATAGACAGGCACGTTTAGGTGGTAATGATACACTGGCAATGCAAAAGACATTTTTCCAAATCGTTTAGACTGCATCACATTAAGTGTTTCCTGCTTGTGAAAGTGATTCCCATTTGTCGTTGTGAATACACAGCACACTGCAGCACACAGTACACACAACAAAATGTAACCTCTGCATTTAACCCATCACATGTGTGAGCAGGGGGCAGCCATGAAAACAGGGCCTAGGGAGCAGTGTGTGGGGATGGAGCCATGCTCAGGGCACATTTCACTCAGGGCACAGGTCATTCACTCCTCCCACCCACCTGTGGTTGTTGGGATTTTCCCTGTTCCCTTTGTCCCAAGTCCAACTCCTTAACCCTTGTGAGGTCTCACACCTGGGACAGTGGTGGCCTGACTGTTAAGGTATCGGATCTGTGACCGCAGGGTCGCAGATTCGAATCCAGGTTCGCCAGTAGTGCCACTGAGGTAGCCTGAGCACGAACCCGGGCAGCGCTGTCATGGCTGCCCCCTGCTTACATGTGTGACGGGTTAAATCCAAAGGTTTTGTATTGTGCACTGTGTGCTGTGATGTGCCGTGTGATCACAATGACCAATGGGACTGACTTTCACTTTCCTTTACTTTCACCTGTAGGCTTCCTTCATCTAGGCGGCCTTCGCACAGCGCTGTACAACGCTGGCCATTCACTCCTCCCACCCACCTGTGACCCTTTGTCTGCAAGTCCAATTCTTTAACCCCTGTGACTGCCCCCTGTCTCTCTTTCACCTGTAGGCTTCCTTCATCTAGGCGGCCTTCGCACAGCGCTGTACAACTACCTCTTTGCCAGGAAGTATGGCGGCAGCTTCATCCTGCGACTGGAGGACACAGACCAGAGCCGACTGGTCCCTGGGGCGGCAGAGGCCATTGAGGACATGCTGGAGTGGGCAGGTGAGGACTAGCCTAGTAAACGACAAGGGGAAACAGGGAGTGAAGGAGAGGATTGTGGGAAATGTAGTTTTTATGCTCATCTAGATGGTCAATGGTAGCCTGGTAAACCAGCCCCTCGTCCTTCATTTCATTTTGTACAGAGGGTCTGGAACAGACACCGTCAGCAACGATTTCTTCCTGGAGGTGTAGACTCTGCCGAAGTTTAAAACAAGCCTCTGCCTTTACCCAGTCGCTAACGCCTGGTAGTCACGTATGCAATTAGCCTACCTATGCACTACAATTCAAATGTAGAACACAAGGTCAACGTCACCGCTAACAAACACACCCTCTGTTCGCTGATTGGATCGGTCTTGCTGGGGCCGACTAAATGACCCTCAAGAGATTCCGGTCCAGACCCTCTGTACAAAATGAAATGAAGTACGAGGGGCGGGTTTACCAGGCTAGGTAAGGACAGGGGCTATCACAGCAAAACTCCCGCACACTGGCCTCATTTGCAGTGTTTAATTGCAACGTTTCGGTCTACTGACCATTATCAGGCAACTTTACAAAACAATTGGTTCAATCCTCGTATTTAAAAGATTTGGTGGATTATAGTGGACCAATCATGTCCTACTACTGGATGACGTCATTCATTCACAAAAGGTGCTCCACGCTACCTGCGCGCTATTCACCTTATTCTGGAAGAGACCACGGGCGTCAAAACATTCTTCCGGTTGGTTCAGTTTTTCCGGTTGAACAACTCTTGTCTATTGCAGTCGATAACATTATGTTATTGTCCACGGGGACAGGGCATAATGTTGTTTGGCCGGTTTATAATCTGTTGTCCGCCATCCAGCGATGAGGAAGTTATTTTTATCCCCGGTGCGGGTCTATCTCCACTCATGCAACCCAACTGATGTTACTTGAAATCTAG
>CM050198.1:10164761-10174761 GCA_027475355.1 Coilia nasus
AGAAACTTTATTTATCCTCAAGGAAATGAAGGTGTCCAGTAGCATACACATTATATACACATCATACATACATATACACATACACACATATATATACAGTAACCTATACACATCATATACATATATCACCTATACACACACACACACACATATCAGCTATACACATCCTATACACATCTACACACTTCCACACATATATCCCACATACACACACACATATATCACATACACACATCATTTACACATCTACACACTTATCACATATACACATCTAGACATATACTGTATTGGATATACACGTGTATCATATACACATATACACATATACACATACACACACTTATCACATCTACACATCATATAAACATCTATACACATATACACATATACACATTATATAAACATCTATACACATATACACATATACACATACACACACTTATCACATCTACACGTCATATAAACATCTATACACATATACACATACACACACTTATCACATCTACACATCATATAAACATCTATACACATATACACATATACACATACACACACTTATCACATCTACACATCATATAAACATCTATACACATATACACATATACACATACACACACTTATCACATCTAAACATCATATAAACATCTATACACATATACACATATACACATTATATAAACATCTATACACATATACACATATACACATACACACACTTATCACATCTACACATCATATAAACATCTATACACATATACACATACACACACTTATCACATCTACACATCATATAAACATCTATACACATATACACATATACACATACACACACTTATCACATCTACACATCATATAAACATCTACACACATATACACATACACATCATATACACATTTACACACTTATCACATATATCGCATACACACATCATATACACATGTAAACATATATCACCTGTACACATTATGTACACATGTAAACATATCACCTGTCCCATACACATCATATGCACATCTACACACATACACAAAACAGTGGCAGCTGTGGCCTAGTGGTTAGGGAGTTGGTCTTGCAATCGGAAGGTTGCTGGTTCGAATCCCACCCTACCTGCCCATGGTTGAGATGCCCCTGAGCAAGGCATCCAACCCCACACTGCTCCAGGGACTGAAACCCTGTAAATATCTGTAATGCAATGTAATCTGTAATGTAATGTAATGTAATACACACACTTATCACATCTACACATCATATACACATCCACAGATATATGACATAATATACACATCTACATATATCACATATCACACACACACATATATATTGCCTATACACATATCACCTATACACACATACACATCATACACACATACACATCATACATATATCACATATACACATACACATCATATACACATACACACATGTATTGTACATACACATCATATAAACATCTTCCATATATCACATATATACATATACACATATATCACAAATACACACATACACATCATACACACATCATACACATATCACATATTCACATACACATCATATACACATACACACATGTATTGTACATACACATCATATAAACATCTTCCATATATCACATATATACATATACACATATATCACCTATACACACATACACATCATACACACATATACACATATACACATATCACATATTCACATACACATCATATACACATACACACATGTATTGTACATACACATCATATAAACATCTTCCATATATCACATATACATCTACACATATATCACAAATACACATCTACACATGTTTTACACATACACACATCTACGCATACATCACCTATACACATTAGGGCTGGGTATTGCCAACAACCTCACGATACAATACGTATCACGATACAGGGGTCACGATACGATACGTATTGCGATACATGTGTATCCCAATACATGACCTTCAAGGCAATACATATCCCAATATTTTACATTACTTTACATGCATTTTTTAAGAAACCAGTCATATGTATACCCAAATGATATTTTTATTATGCTGGATAGCAAAAATGCCAGACTGCAGTGCAGTTACAATGTAATGCTACCTTTGAACAGTTGATCTACATGATCTGGTTTTAAAACACTTCTCTCAGCTGTAAATGTAGGACAAAGAAATGTAAAAAGGAGTGATGAATGATGAATGAATGATGAATAAATGTAACGATACATGTATTGTGAAGAGGCCCGCAACGATGTATTGCCATATCGATATTTTGAACACACCACTAATACACATCTACACATACATATTATATACACATGTACACATATATCACATGCACACATCCTACCCCTAGGTGGCGCTGGTGGAGGGCGACCCCGTGCTGCTGAAGGCCGACGGCTTCCCCACGTACCACCTGGCCAACGTGGTGGACGACCACCGCATGGGCGTGACGCACGTGCTCCGCGGGGTTGAGTGGCTCATCTCCACCTCCAAACACCTGCTGCTCTACGCCGCCCTCGGGTGGCGGCCGCCGGCCTTCGGCCACCTGCCCCTGCTGATGAACAGGGACGGCACCAAGCTGTCCAAGAGGCAGGGTGATATTTTCGTGCAGAGCTTCGCCCACCAGGGGGCGCTGCCCGAGGCCCTGCTGGACATGGTGACCAACTGCGGCTCGGGATTCGCCAGTGAGTAAAGGGGCAGGTGTGTGTGTGTGTGTGTATGTTTGTGTGTGTGTGTGTATGTGTGTTTGTGTGTGTGTCTGTGTCTGTATGTGTGTGTGTCTGTATGTGTGTGTGTCTGTATGTTTGTGTGTGCGTGTGTTTGTGTGTGCGTGTGTTTGTGTGTGTGTGTGTGTCTGTATGTGTGTTTGTGTGTGAGTGTGTGTTGTCTGTGTGTGTTTGTGTGTGTGTGTGTTTGTGTGTGTGTGTTTGTGTTTTTGTATTTTGTGTGTGTGTGTTTGAATTGGTTTGCTTTGTTCATTTGGCTCTGTACTAGCCTGGTAAACAAAATGTAATGACGTACAAAATAAAGTAATGAAGCTGTACAAAATGAGATGAAATACGAGGGGCTGGTTTACCAGGCTAGCTCTGCACTGCCTTACAAAGGCAAAGTGCTGTAACTATTTGAACATAAAACACAAAAATGCCTTTAATGCTGTCAAATTGCCCAGTCAAACACGCTGTAAGTAAAATAGTGGTGATGCTTATATGTGCTTTCTTAATAGGAAGAAGCATGACATTTAGTGACAAAGGAGGTGTTGTACAGTCAATTTCCATTCTAAACCCAATTTGACAAATTATGCAGTTACTGCCTTTTGGCTTTCTAGGGCAGTTTTGGTGTGTGTGTGTGTGCGCGCGCCGTGCGTGTGTGTGCGTGTGTGTGTGTAAATGTGTGCATGTGTTTGAATGGATGGGATTCGTTTATTTGGCTCTGTAGTCCAAAAAAGAGAGAGAGTTATATTAATGTGTGTGGTCAGAACTTTCTAAATTCCTGTAGGAATTATCCCGCTGCAGTGTAATACGGTCACATGAAAGGGTGTGTGGTGTGATTTGTCCAACGGCTCTGTCACCTAGGCAACCGTATGGGCCGGACACTGGACGAGCTGGTGGCAGAGTTCAACGAGTCCAAAATCACCACCCATTCGGCCCTCCTGGACCTAGACAAACTGCCAGAGTTTAACAGGTGAGACAATAGTGCAAATTACATGGCATACTGGGTGGTATGGTACCCCCTGATCAAGAGCGAGTGCCCCCCAAAGAGACAACAATAGCAGGGTTGGGGGACACAGACGTTTTAATGTAATTAATGTAAAAGGTAGCACCCCCCTGTAAAAGGTAGTACCCCCAGTTACACTGTGGGTTCAAATTACGTGGCATACAGGGGGGTACCCCCTGATCAAGAGCCAGTACCCCCCAAAGAAACAAATAATAGCAGCGTTGGGGGGTGCTGACATGTTAATGTAATTAAGGTAAAATGTAACAGGTAGGTACCCCCTGTAAAAGGCAGTAGCCCTCAATTATGGAGGGATAAATCACACCCCTTGTGAGACGGACCATACTGTACAGCTGTGCAAAGTACAGCACAACACTTATCTGTTGCAGTCCTTCTTACATAAGAGAAGAGGAGACTAAAGCAGTGCTATTAATTAGTTATTTTATTCATTATTCATATTTTATTCATTCAATAAGTATTAATCAAGTGTCTGTGTGTAAGGAAAAACTGTAAAGTAACAGGGAGAAGTGTTTGTGGGGCCCTAAACTGTGTATCTGTGCAAAGTTCTGCAATACCAAACTTGTGCTTTGTGTTTCCTTTTCCTGTGATGGAATTAGAAGACTAAAGCAGTATTAATAATTGGTTATTTATTTGGAAACAGATTACAGAAGAAACGAGTTTGTGGGACCTTATTTGAAGTGTGTGTGTGTGTGTGTGTGTGTGTGTGTGTGTGTGTGTGTGTGTGTGTGTGTGTGTGTGTGTGTGTGTGTGTGTGTGTGTGTGTGTGTCCTGCAGGATCCACCTGTTGCACAGGATAGAGGATGTGGCGCGTTGTCGCCACCTAGTGGAGGAACTGAGGGAGGCCATCACACAGACATTTGGCTCACACATCCAGGAGCAGGATGTCCTAGAGGAGGGCTACATCCGACGAGTTCTTCACCTCCGAAAGGTGACACCATCACAGACCACATTCATCATTCATAAGATCTCATATTTTTAAAGTAATGAAACGCAAGACACAGACATTCACACTCATGATCACAAAATATTATGCACATCTTAAATTTAAACATTGAAAAATATGAGATCTTAGTTTTCACATTCTTGATGTTTGCATAGCATATTGTTACTGTTTATGATCTTTAAATTGATAGCATTCCTGTTTATGGTCCTTTTGTGTTTGTATTATAATGCCATTTTTTCAGTTTTGCCTTGCTTGTTGTGTGCTGTACAACAAAACCCTGCTCAAAAATGACCTTGACAGTGCAATTGGTTTAATTGTAACACAAAGTTTGTTTGGCAGCTTTTCCTGTAAATGACATGCTACCCTATCATTGACTTCCATTGTATTAAAAGAGCACAACATGTGGTGGAAAGAGGTACTGCTGATCAATCCAACTCCATGGAATTACTGACATTTTTTTCTCAAACATCATATCTCAATAAAGAGGCTCAGCAACAAATCCAAATTTTGGACAAGTGATCCTCACCTACAGGATGATTGTGGAAAAATGTTTAAAAAATCCTGTGAACTGTCCACATGGTGAAATGACCAGATGAAAACAGCCTTTTTGAAAATCAAGCCTAACTTCAAGAAAATACACTGACCAAATGAAAACAATATCAACAAAGGTTAATGCATAGGCATGACATTATAATCCGTATATGACTGGGAAAAATAATCTGAGAAATTTGTGTGCCATACTTTTTGAACAAGAAGCCCTCAAAAGTGGTGGTGTCATTTCACATATTGAATCTATAGCCATTTTCACAGCTTTGGAGAGGAAGAATTACGCAAGGTACATCTGATCTGATTTGATTTTTGAATTCTACAGGAAAATTCATTTCTTTTCACATAGTTACACTAATGTGTGTGGAATACTAAAAGAGCCAGCAGTGTCGGAAGTTGAGCAAAAGGCTTGTTCACCAGAATTCCCAAAATGACCTGAAATTTCAAAGGGCTGTAGTTTTGTAGTGATACAGACTTAATATTTAAGATTTATACATAGGTTGGATGTACAAACAGCTGTGATTTTTTTCAGATTTTTTGGAGAGGGTGACTGTCGGCCATCATTCGATTTGACACGGAATGACCCGTCTGCGATCCTGCGTACACTTGTTTACGAGAAACCACCCATACTGCCTTGGCCCCTGCTGCACTGATAATGAAACCCCGCCAGCCCACTCGCTGCCCAGCTGGTGACGAGCTACGTCATAGCTAGCTTAGAAAGCTCGTCAGAAGCAATGTGTGAAAGCCTTTTTAACTGAAAGGTCACGAAGATGACAAGACTGCACTTTTCTGCTACCCCTCCTCCCTCTTCTCTATCTGTCTATCTCTACATCATCTCCATCTTCCCACCTGTCTGTCTAAATGACTGACTGACTCCGTCCGTCTTCTGTGCTGTGAAGCTGTTATGCAAGCTTTTGTGCATGTACTTATCTTTTAATTTTACCTACCTATTCTTATCTATTTCTATTCTTATTCTTATATACTGGTTCTTCTTGTGCATCTGTGGGCTGTTCTGAATGACATATAGCTATACTTTGCACAGTTTTGCTCTTAGGTTTACATACCCTGGCAGAATTGATGATTTCTTCACCATTTGTCAGAGGATATGAATGATAACACAAAAAAAAAAAAAAAAAAAACTCGTGGTTAGTGGTTGGCTGAAACCATTTATTGTCAAACAACTATGTTTACTTTATTTACTACTATTTATTTACTACCCAAATAATTCTCTGAAAAATGGCTAAGAAATCATCAATTCTGCCAAGGTATGTGAACTTATGAGCACAACTGTATAGTGACAACAAAGGCTTCTACTTGCAGCACTATCAGAACCCTTTTGCTCCAAAAAAAAGCTTCTAAAAAGTTTCTAAAAGCTCATTTTCTGCATTGCACCCCTCACGGAAACTAATTGAAATAATGCCAATAACTGCAGTCGAATGCGACTGCTTTGATAGACGTTTTACCCAGAGGTGTCAGATGTGAGATGTTGGCTGCACGCAGCAATGGTGACTCAGAGTGTACGAGCAGTGTCTGAGAGTCAGGAAAGGCTTGGTGGGGCACATTTCATCAGTGCTGTGGGCCCCATTGACTAAGAGTTAGAAACACTGATAGGTTGACTGATACTTTTAGTATCCGGCCTGATGGGTGGACTGATAACTATAGTTTCCGGCTTTTGTTTATCAGCTCTCTTGAATGCCAAAGTTCAAATGAACGTTTCAAAACCGGAGAGCAAGAGTGCAATGAAAGCTACCATGCTAAGAACGTCATGTCTATTCCCCCAAACACATTAATGGGAAAGGTTTTAATCTTCTTTTTTTTTGCGCATTGTTTGTGAACCTAATTATTATTATTGTTATTATTATTGTGAGTGTTATTGCTGTTTCTGTACTTAATATTATCAGGCTTTTAACATTTGCAACAATAATGATGAATGCTTTATAATAATTAATAATAAACAGTTAAATAATTTTCTGTAATCACCAGCTTTAAAATGATCTGAGACAGGTTTTTGACAAATGTTTTAGAAAGATTATGGATCCAAGAGCCTTATACTGAGATTGGAATTATGTCTTGGTCATTTCCTGGACTTTGAAAAGCCAGACAGGAACCCTGTTTCTATGGGGTTTCCCTTAGCCGTTTGTTATCCTAACCCTCATGGGCTGCCATTTTCATTGACAAACGACCTTGACCTTTTGACCCTCTGACCTTCCCCCTAGGGTCACATCTCCTCTCTGCGCGAGCTGGTGACCCCAACCTACGCGTATCTGTGGATCAGGCCGGCGGTTTCCCAGCAACAGCTGCAGGCGGTGACGTCGGAGGCCGCGGCTATCGTCACTCTGGTGATCGAGTGAGTGTGTGCGTGCGTGCGTGCGTGCGTGCGTGCGTGCGTGCGTGCGTGCGTGCGTACGTGCGTGCGTGCGTACGTACGTACGTGCCTGCGTGCATGCGAATAGCATCAGCAGCACAGCCTCAGGGCCTGGCTGAGGGGAATAGTGTAAACCATCAACGCAGTCATGATGTGGCACCATGTTCTTTTCAAATGACTCCCAGGGGTGCCATAATACGTCAGAGAGAGCAAGTTAGGGGGTCCTGTATGGATAGGATACCCCTTACAGAAGACCAGAGTTGAAATTGGGACGGAGCCCTCCGGAGGTCGGCTACTCCTCTTCACCTCGGCAATACAGCCAGCCTGAGCTGAGCTCCCTGTGCTACAGCATTTATAGTAATACAATAGAGTGAGATATTGACCATTGTGAGTAAAGAAGGGCTCCCCCTCCTTACAAAAGCCCATTTAACCACTGCAGGTGCTGATTAGAACCAACTTAAAACAATTAAGGCATTGGATGGATCTTGGAATGCATGGACCTCTTCGTGTTAATATAGCTCTCACTAATGGTCCTGCATTATTTGACTGCATTATTGAATTTGTTAGTCATGCTAATTATGTTAAATAGTGCAAGTTAAACGAACACAAAAAAAGTTCCTCCAGCTTGTTGCCTTACGAATAAGGCCTCATTTCCACCGACTTGAGCGTGTACAGCGCATATCCGTGTACAGTAGGTTTGTATAGGGACAGAATACGCTCAGATCACGCGTGTGGTGGAAATGGTCTAATCTGTTAACGTGCATTTTAAATGAATACGAACAAAAAACGGGCACACGCTGTACACGCAGAGTGTTTGGTGGAAATGAGCCCTAACTGGTAAGCACAAAGTATTCACACTGCTGTAAGCTCTACATAAACAAATGTAACAGATTTTGTTAACGCCCGGGTGGAATCCTACAAAGCAGGTTGAGTTACATACCTATTTGCCGGGACAGACACCTACATATTGCAAGCATGGTATTCTGTCCACAGACAGCTGGGTGGTCAAGAAAGTCTTCATTCGCCTGCTAATGACTCATTTAAGAATCTACCAACTTATGAAGATGATTAATTAACTCGAAAAAGTTGCATAGTGTTGCTTAAATTTTAAGTTTAAGTTTTTTAAATTAAGTTTTTTAATAGGCGGGGAGGAAGTTAGGATTGTTCCAGCATAATTATTATTGGTGTGACCACAAATGTGAACATAAGTTGTTGGGGTGACACACACACGTACACATAGCCTGGTAAACCCGCCCCTTGTACTTCATTTCATTTTGTACAGAGGTTCAGGACCAGACACCGTCAGAAACGATTTCTTGGAGATGTGGACTCTGCTGAAGTTTAGTGTAGTGTGTGTGTACATGTTTGTCTGTTATTTCTGTAAAAGTTGTTGTGGGCAGACACACACTCTGTCTGTCCTTATCTCTCTCTCTCTCTCTCTCTCTCTCTCTCTTTTTCTTTCTCCCACCTCTTTCACTCTCCCTTCTTGCTGGTTATTATATTACTACTGACGGTCGTGTGTGTTTTTACATGTTTGTCTCTTATTTGTGTAAAAGTTAGACATGCTGTCCTTCTCTCTCTCTCACTCTCTCTCACATTCTTCCTTCTCTCTCTGTCTTTCTCTGTGTCTGTCTCACACACACTCCCACTTCTCTCTCTCTCTCTCTCTCTCACCTCCTTATCTCTCTCTCTCTCTCACACACTCCTCCTTTTCTCTCTCTCTCTGTCTCACACACACTCCTTCTCTCTCTCTCTCTTTCTCTCTCTCTCTCTCCCCCTTCTCTTTCCCTCACTCCCTCTTCTCTTTCTCTCTCTCTCACTCTCACACACTCCCCTTCTCTCTCTCTCTCTCTCTCTCTCTCTCACCCCCACACACACACACTCTCACGCACTCCCCTTCTCCACCCCCCCTCCCCAGACTGATGGAGGCAGGCCATGGGAAAGAGCTGAGCACAGAGTGGCTGGGTGCTGAGCTGAAGGCCGTGGCCAAGAGGGTGAAGTCCACCAAGTACAGCTCAGTCATGAAACTCCTCAGATTGGCTCTCAGTGGCCAGCAGGTACAACAACACACACACACACACACACACACACACACACACACACACACACACACACACACACACACACACACACACACACAAACACACACAGCTCAGTCATGAAGCTCCTCAGATTGGCTCTCAGTGGCCAGCAGGTACAACAACACAAACACACACACACAGAAACACACACACACACACACACACACACACACACACACACACACACACACACACAGCTCAGTCATGAAGCTCCTCAGACTGGCCCTCAGTGGGCAGCAGGTACAACAACACACACTCTTTCTCTCTGGACAGCCTTAGGGCCTCATTCACACCGACTTGAGTGTGTACAGCACGTAAGCGTGTACAATATGTGTGTATG
>CM050198.1:10179761-10184761 GCA_027475355.1 Coilia nasus
AGGCTTTGGGCTTGCTTGAAATCGTCTGGCTGGCTACTGGCTGACTTAAAGCAGTGCATTCTGGACTTGAAATGGTGACGTTTTTTGGACAATCTTTTGAATGTCAGTGTACCACATGGGTGAATACCTTGTGGTACGGTGACATTCAGTCCAAAAACGTCACTATTTCAACCCCCGAATGCATTCCTTTAAGCTAGCAACTAGCCAGCCAGCTGATCTGAAACAAACCCTTTGGCACGTCAGTGTTAACAGGGGAAATGTGGGTCAGTAAGTTTTCTAAGGATCCCGCTGTGAATGTGCAGGCATGTTGGAGTCGTCTTTCCTTTTCTTTCATGCTTTTTGGCAGTCCCTGAATGTGAGCAGTTGTAGTGTATCTCCTTCTTGCATCTGTGATGACTGCCATGCTCAAATAAGTAATACAGTAGGACGATGGTAAAAAAAAAAAAAACTCCCTACTGATGCCTTAAATCAGAGATGTGCTGGTGTTACTGCCCATTACGTTCTACATGCACAGCTAGACTAGCTGGACACAAACAATACACATTGAGGATCAACACAAACAAAAGGTGTCCTCATATGGTTGTGGGGTTGGTTGGTGTGAGTAGAGCCAGTGCTATTGTAACGGTTTCCAGTTGATCTCCGTGTGTGTGGTATGTACATTGGTAAACCCCCCTATTAACACCTTGAAGAGACGTGCTAGTAAGTAAGTGAAACTAGCACCTTGGGGTTCTAGCAAATACTAATAATTTTGGTGTCTTGATGGTTTATAATGCCCCCCTGTGTGTGTGTGTGTGTGTGTGTGTGTGTGTGTGTGTGTGTGTGTGTGTGTGTGTGTGTGTGTGTGTGTGACCTCTACCCTGTAGGCCTCACACCCTTCTCTTCTGCAGTGTACACAAACACATACACATACACACACACACACACACACACACACACACACACACACACACACACACACACACACACACACACACGTGTGCTTCCATGAGTTCAATTTCTGTTGTGAAATCTGAACATTCAAATAGGCTCTGGTAGGGTTAGCTGTTGGACAAATGACCCCCCCCCCCCCATGGCAGTCTTTAATGATCGTGGTTTGGCGTAGGGAGACTGAGGGAAAGCAGGGGCCGGTGCCTATTAGTGCAGAGCTAGAGCATAGTGCAATGGGTTCAACCTTTTTGGTGAATTTTGAACATTCAAATAGGAAATGCAGAGTAGGACTGCTTCAAACTGCAAATGTACTGTAATTGAAAGAGTTATAATAATAAATATGTCTTTCACTTGTCTCCATGGGGCCCTAATTTAAAATGACGAGTAAAGTGCATGGTTTAATATTCTCCTTTAAAATCCCAGTCCTTTGCTTATTTGTATGCATTCATATTGTTTACTCTTTTCTTGTCTGAGTAGCTGCTGGAGGCCTGCATGAACTACTGTGGGAAGCGCTTCCACAGCGAGGCGGCCAAGTTTCGCTTTCTGAATGAGCTCATCAAAGTTCTCTCACCAAAGGTAATCTTTTAAAAAAACTACACAGTACTTAGGGCTTAAAGATCTCAGACATGGTGCCTGAACTCAGGCTTGTGACAACAAACAATATTTCACATTTAGTATTTAGTATTAAGACTCATAAGAGTCATAATAACTCTGAAATGTTTTATTAGTTCAGGCATAGAATTACGTTCGTGCTTTCAGTTGAGCCCTGCAGTACTGTCCTGCATTGACAGGGAGATGTATGTATGGATAGATGGGAAGAATACTTTAATGGGAGGATGATAAATGATTAATATGATTACATGGAATGGATAGAATAAAATACAACAATGTCTACAATGTAGTATTTGAAAGAATGGTGAGTCATATCTTGACTGGAGCCCCGCTGCGGTATCTCCTTTTTGTGTGTGTGTGTGTGTGTGTGTGTGTGTGTGTGTGTGTGTGTGTGTGTGTGTGTCTCCCTCCTCAGTACCTGGGCTTGTACAGCCCTGAGGCGGTGAAGCAGAGGATAGTGGAGGTCCTCTTCAGCTGGACCCAGTGGCTGAAGGACGAGCCCAAGATCCAGGAGGCCTACCGCATGCTCAAGAAACAAGGCAAGTGCTATTTCTTATTTATTCATTATAATTATTCATTGTTTGTAACGCTAATTTATAATTATACAATTAATGAATAAGAAACAAGGCAAGTGCTATTACTGTTTTATTCATTATAATACTTTATTGTTAATAAAGTTAATTAATAATAATGTGATTGATTAGTTATTGGTAAACAACAGCAGCAGTACATTGCGCATTGCATTGCACAGCTCTTCCAATATACCCAAAGGTCCTTAGACTGAATGGGGACCTCACTAACCCAAAGGTCCTTAGACTGAATGGGGACCTCACTAACCCAAAGGTCCTTAGAGTGAATGGGGACCTCACTAACCCAAAGGCGCTTAGAGTGAATGGGGACCTCACTAAGCCAAAAGGTCCTTACAGTGAATGGGGACCTCACTAACCCAAAGGTCCTTAGAGTGAATGGGGACCTCACTAACCCAAAGGTCCTTACAATTAATGGGGACTAACAATGTGTTACCTGGTATTTTGTGTGTGATGGTCCATCCACTTCTGTATTCGAGGTTGGTGTAGTATCATTGCAACATATGGAGCAATATGGCTCTACCTGGAGTCTAGTGACATTTGTTTGATCCTCCTGGTTGGAAAACCCCAGAAAGCTTTCGCTAGATAACAGTAAAACACAGACTCACCTCACGGCACAGTGTTCTGACTGAGAGTACTTCATTCATCATTTTTGCATGTTACAGTTTCAATTCTGTAGAGACTCTTTTGGGATTTACTTTGGTTTTCTGTTTTAATTTTTCACAAATACCCTTATGTAATTTAGGTGTGATCAAGAAGGACCCCAAGCTGCCAGCCACAATAGTCATGCCCCCGCCAACGCAAAGACCGGAATGTTCTCTGTTCGATGATGAAGACAAATCCAAGGTGTGTGCCTGCTGGTTTATCGTACGTCAGTGTTAATTGTCTCACGGTGGTGAGAGTGTGTTTATACTGTGATCGTGCATGTTGTGTTAATATGACAATTGCACCTTATTCCACATTACATTACATTACACTTAGCAGATGCTTTTATCCAAAGCGACTTTAAGAAAGAAGACATACAGTAAACAAGCTACAGATATGTAGAGGAAAAGAAAGGAAGCAAAGGCATAACAAAGTTAGTGCAGCCAGGCTACAGGACAGTGTTGGTGAGTGGAGGTTAGTTTTGTTAGGAATGGAAGCACTCTCGGAAAAGAAGAGCCTTCACGGGCTTCTTAAAGGTCAAGAGAGACTTCACTGAAATAATGTCAGAAGTGATACGTGTCCTAAAAACATCCTCTTCAGTTGTGTGGTTTGCTTTTGAATTGCCCCTCTTACTCTTGCTTTATGAAGTGCTGTCGCTTTGTGATGATGTCATAAGCCTGCGTCTCTTCCACAGCTGCTGGCCCGGCTACTGAAGAGCAACAAACCAGAGGACCTGCAGACTGCTAACCGGCTCATCAAGAACACCATCAAAGAGGTAAGACCTGCAGGGCAACTGAGGCCTAACGGGTTAGGTAAACAAACAAAACACAGAACTTCTTGTAATGGTCATTGACGTCGTAGGCATAACAACGGGTGGGCTGGGGTGGGCCTGTGCCCATCCACTTGTTAATCAGGCTCACCCAATGAGAAGGCTCCCTTTGTTTGATTGATTGCTTTGTTAATAATGATAACCTATGGGCTTTTTGGGCTGGGACCACCTGGTTTGTTGCTGGGCTCGCCCATTGTATGATTCCTGGCTTCGTCCTTGGGACAGGTTATACTCATAAGCTACTATAGCAGCAAAACATCCACATCACAAATCAGCTATGCAGCTGATACATATACAATTCTTAAAAGGCAACGCACATTTTATGTACAACATGAGGATAAGGAAAGAAAAACATTGATTGTAATTATGCTGAATACATTTAAAGTGTAATGATTTATATCGTAGGGGCAACTGTGGTCTAGTGATTAGGGAGTTAGTCACAAGTTCAAAGCCTGCCCTATCCATGGCTGAAATGCCTTTGAGCAAGCCATGTAACCCCACATTGCAGGGACTGTAACTGAAACCCTGTAAATATCTGTAAGTCGCTCTGGATAAGAGGATAAGAGCGTCAGCTAAGTACAATATAATAATAATAATAATAATAATAATAATAATACTATCCTGGTACATGATGGCATCCAGGTGACTGTTCACATCAGTGCTGGTCAACAGAGAAGCGTAAATTAATTTTTTTAAGGGGTTGGCGATGGAATCAGAGGGTTACAGGTTCGATTCCTGTACCAGTAGAAAGAAATGTGGGTGGTGTATTGAATAACCAGGGCTCTCCTGCACTTACATCCCATGTGCCATTTACTGAAGCATCTAACCTTACATTGAGGTTAACAGGGTCACTGTCCCTGTACCTAATTTGCTGTAAGTCACTGCTGTAAGGATGAGAGCGTGACATAAATGACATGTAATGTTAAAAACATATAACACAGGAAGACTTTATTATTTTATAGATTCAGAGGAATCTATTTCTATTCTTATCAGATACAGTGAAATAACTATTAAAGGAATATGCCACCCCCAGATGAAATTGAGTCTCTCCCCGCAGTCCCTAGAGTTGGATAAAGTGGGCAGAAGCGTTTTCTAGTGTGGCAAAAGTAAATCAATTCACTTGAATTTTTTTGTAATTACTTCTCGTGACCTGTGCATTCAGAGCGAGTACAAATGGCAATGCAAATTAACACAAAGGCATTGAGATGGGGGATTGTATTCAGCAGAAGCACGGTGTGCTAGTTGACAACACTGGATTACAGCGACTATGCTAAGCCAAGCTAAGGTCAGAGCTGCCAGATTCAGACAATGGCTGGGTCTGCTAGAAAACGCTTCTGCCCACTTATCCAACTCTAGGGACTGCGGGGACAGACTCAATGTAATCTAGGGGTGGCATATTC
>CM050198.1:10187261-10189761 GCA_027475355.1 Coilia nasus
TGTGTGTGTGTGTGTAATATGTGGCTGCTGGACCACTACAAGACCAGCAGACAGCTCACACCAGACATGAAGGTGTGTGTGTGTGTGTGTAAGTGTGTGTGTGTGTGTGTGTGTGTGTAATATGTGGCTGCTGGACCACTACAAGACCAGCAGACAGCTCACACCAGACATGAAGGTGTGTGTGTGTGTGTGTGTGTAAGTGTGTGTGTGTGTGTGTGTAATATGTGGCTGCTGGACCACTACAAGACCAGCAGACAGCTCACACCAGACATGAAGGTGTGTGTGTGTGTGTGTGTGTGTGTGTGTGTGTAATATGTGGCTGCTGGACCACTACAAGACCAGCAAACAGCTCACACCAGACATGAAGGTGTGTGTGTGTGTGTGTGTGTGTGTGTGTGTGTGTGTAATATGTGGCTGCTGGACCACTACAAGACCAGCAGAGCTCACACCAGACATGAAGGTCTGTGTGTGTGTGTGTGTGTGTGTGTGTGTGTGTGTGTGTGTGTGTGTGTGTGTGTGTGTGTAATATGTGGCTAGGGACCAGTACAAGACCAGTAGGCAGCTCTCACCTGACATGAAGGTGTGTGTGTGTGTGTGTGTGTGTGTGTGTGTGTGTGTGTGCGCGCGTGTGCGTGTATGTGTGTATGTGTGTGTAATATGTGGCTACTGACCAGTACAAGACCAGCAGACAACTCACACCTGACATAAAGGTGTGTGTGTGCGTGCATGTGTGCGTGTGTGTGTGTAATGTGGCTAGATGAATGTGTGTGTGTGTGTGTGATATGTGGCTAGATGTGCGTGTGTGTGTGCGTGCGTGTGTGTGTTGTCTGTGGCTAGATGAATGTGTGTGTGTGTGTTGTATGTAGCTAGATAAATGTGTGTGTGTTATTTGTGGTTATTTAAATGAGTGTTTGTGTGTGTGTGATATTTAAATGAGTGTGTGCGTGTGTGTTATTTAAATGAGTGTGTGTGTGTGTGTTATTTAAATGAGTGTGTGTGTGTGTGTGTTATTTGTGACTATATAAATGAGTGTGTGTGTGTGTGTGTGTGTGTTGTTTGTGGTTATATAAATCAGTGTGTGCTGTTTGTGACTATATAAATGAGTGTGTGTGTTGTTTGTAGCTATATAAATGAGTGTGTGTGTGTGTGTTATTTGTGACTATATAAATGAGTGTGTGTGTGTGTGTGTTGTTTGTGGTTATATAAATCAGTGTGTGCTGTTTGTGACTATATAAATTAGTGTGTGTGTGTGTTATTTGTGGCTATATAAATGTGTGTGTGTGTGTTGTTTGTAGCTATATAAATGAGTGTGTGTGTGTGTCCTCTGGTAGAGTGTGTATGAGCGCTGTGACAGGCTGAGGCCCAACCTGTTCCGTCTGGCCAGCGACACCGTGGACGATGACGAGGCCTTAGGTATTTATGACATTAGAGTGAACACACACACACACACACACACACACACACACACACACAAACACGCGCGCACACTAACGCTCCTTCCTCCACATACACACACCACAAACACACTCCCCAAACACACACATACCCCTCCCACATACACATACACACACACACACACACACAGTCACACACACACGCATGCACACACACACACACATTGAACAAGTCACACTGCTTCTACTTATTATGTAATACTCCCATTTGCAAGCGGTTCCTTTTTGTCTTTCTGTCTCTCTCCATCACACACACACACACACACACACACACACACACACAAATACACACACTCAGTGAAAAACAGAGAGAGAGAGAGAAAGAGAGATACACTCAGATGTAATGGACACTAAACCACAACCACATAAACCATAGCCATGTGCAGGCCTGTCGTCGTCTTATTTTCTCCTGTAGCGTGAAGACACACAGATAAACCTCAGTACTGAAACCTGCGAGCACAGACACGCCGTCGTCCATCTCGGGGTTCAAAGGAATCATGCTGATTCATTTCGGAACAGCCATTTGTAAAGGCTAAATCAGAAACAGCCATTTGTGAACAGGGCTTCTGTGGAACCCAGTGGGGCTTGACAGTGGAGGGTGGGGGGCAGAGCACAGTACACAGACCACAGACCTATGGAAAGCATAGGCTCATAGTGCATTCCATTTGCGTTCGGAGCTCCGTTTCTGAGTAGTCATGCGCATTCAAAAGCAGGAAGTAACACCGTGCGCGCACTCCCGAGTCTCGGACATTCGCCCTACAAAGTCGGGGCAGCACAGAGGACCCAGAGTTTACAATTCAAGATGGCTGCGCAGCTCAAACACGCTGAGTGAATGCTGTGATATTTTCCATGTATACGTTTGTCATGATGTTTGGTGTCATCATCAGCCTTGCACATATAATCAGTGTTGCTTTAGTCGATACTATGTACCATTATAATAACAATTATAATAATGTTGTATAGCACAATTCATACATACAAGATGCAGCTTAAAGTGCTTTACAGTTTGGCAAGGTCACCACAAGACAAAATTTCTTGCAGTCCAG
>CM050198.1:10194761-10217261 GCA_027475355.1 Coilia nasus
CTGATGCACACATATGTATACGTATGATGGTGAAATGCTCCCTGGGCTCTCCTGATCCACACATATGTATACGTATGATGGTGAAATGCAGAGGTTGGATTTTTATTGTGTGCAGTGTGGGCTGTGTGATCACGGTGACGAATGGGAATCACTTGGACTTTAGTAAATAATGAAAAGTCCGCTCAACCAGAAAATATGCTCCCAAGTTTAATAAGGTAAAAAACCGTGTGACGTTTCGGGCCTCTCACCCTTCCTCAGACGTTTGAGGAACACGTCACACGTTTTTTTACCTTATTAAACTTGGGAGCATATTTTCTGGTTGAGCGGACTTTTTCATTATTTACTTATGTTGATTGTCTTTTGGTCCTGCTCCCAGTGTTCACTTGGCTTTGTTTGAACTCTTACAATCACTTGGACTTTCCTGATTCTTTCATGCGATGGAGCACACCAAACCTACCGACAGCATCGAATGTGATTTTGAGTCGGTTGTAAGCACAGGCTGGGTAAAAAAAATACAAAGGACATCCATGCCACAATCACAGTTATGACAGCATAGAACAGACTGGTACTGATGATCTGAAATCAGACATGTTTTTGATTTAATCGGAATTGCGTCAACAATGAAAAACGATCGTTTAAGATTTAAATCGGTCTCCCCTAACACAAACCTAACTACAGATGTTGCGAATAAGCACCCCGCCTTCCCCCGACTACCTCAAACTACCAGCGACTGGCCCATCGTATCAAAATTGGGGTTAAAAATCTGGAGGTCTGTGCCTAGCTGTATGTTTTATTTTAAACAGGTTAGGTTCTTACCTATGACCTTTGTCCTTTTATTTATCTTAATTTCATCATTTATGTTCATCTCCTTAGGTTTTATTTACCTGCAACATATTTCAATTACTAATTTACTGGTGGCACATGAGACTAATGTTGTGAATTAACTGTAATGAGGGAACAGTGAACTTACAGCAGTGAAATTTGGCCCTTCTGTTTCTCCCATATTCAGCCATCACCTCTTTGACTTACAGTGCAGAAATACAAAAAAAGTAAAAAACTAATCCTATGCCTGAAATTAACAAATGTTTCAAAGTCAGTAGTAGTAGCAGTAGTTACTTTATTGTCCCAAATGTGAAATAACCCTAACTCTGGACCCCTTTAAAATCTGAAAATGTTAGAATTACACTTTAGGAGTTAAAAAATCAACTCTCAAATGTTTAGCCCTAAAATGTTACCTCTCCAATATTCTCTGTGCACAACCCCACACAAGAAGCACTGCAAATAGTTTCATTAATTATACTGTTACAACTGAACATGTAGTAGTAGTAGTAGTAGTAGTAGTAGTAGTAGTAGTAGTAGTAGTAGTAGTAGTAGTAGCTTTATTGTCCCAAAGGGAAACTTGTCTTGCTGTCAGGTACACATAAAACCACACACAAAGATGCAAAAGACACAGATTGACATAAATTAAGTGACTGTCATACCTCGCTATGTTTCTAGCACATGGTCACCAGGATCATTTGTGTGCAATTGTGCAGTTAGTGTGCTATCTACTAGCAAATGTTAAATGTAGCCTACTGTCCCACGCCTGATTTCAGGCACCATGCCTGAGCTCTTTCAGCCCTGGAAATATATAATTTATCTATTTAGTTTAGATATGATTTACCACTGCAGTGATGACAGTAACCCCAAACTGGGCAGTGGTGTGTGCGTGTGTGTGTGCGTGTGTGTGTGCGTGTGCGTGTGTGTGCATGTGTGCGTATGTGTGTGTGCGTGTGTGTGTGTGCGTGTGTGTGTGTGCGTGTGTGTGTGTGTGTGTGTGTGAGTGACAGGCCTAATGTGACACATCAGTGACTTTTACTCTATGCTTCCCCTGGTGTGTGTGCACTCATCGGCTGGTGATTGTGAATGAGTCAGTCCAGTCCTGCCTGTCTCACACACACACACACACGCACACGCGCACGCACACACACACACACGCACGCACACACACACAGACCTGTATGCGATCAGTGTAGTGGTCCAGCAGCGCACGCACACACACAGACACACACACACACACACACACACACACACACACACAGACCTGTATGCGATCAGTGTAGTGGTCCAGCAGCACGCGCGCACACACACACACACACACATACACACACACACACACACACACACACACACACACTGAAGTGCACAAACCCTCTAATGTAAACCAGGTTCTACATTAAACCTCTTGTATTGATCATTAGTAATGTTGGAGATAATGCTACCAGCATGCTATGGTTTTGTATGCTTCAGTATACTGTTTATCTGCATGGTGTCTCCCATGCTGTAATCATGTGATCAAATGATTACAGCGTTATTTCGTTTTGCAAGAGTGATGTGTGTGCTGTAAAGGCCGGATACACGTTATTTTTGGCTTCTTATGTATTCCATATTTGACCACCATTTCAAGTGCCATCGTGAAGCTTCCCCATTTTAACTACAACTGTGTGTGTGTGCCACGTGTTGTTCAGTGACTCAGTGCTTGTGTGTGTGACTGTGTGTGTGTGTGTCTCTGTGTGTGATTGCTTCACGCCACTTCCTTATTTTTGCCTAATCATTTCTGCTGTTCTTTTTTTGTGATTTTGCTGGGCAGAATGGGCAGACTTGCAGGCTCAAAAGGTCAATTAGTCTGTGACTCTGCACATTTATTTTGTGAAATTTACACGATTGCAAAACAGTTGCACAATTTATTTTATTCGTCTTTCTGTTATACTCTCCTCCCTGTAGTTATTTGATGTATCAAGCCTGTTGTATATTGCCAAATTGTGTCTGAATTCGACTGTGATGAATGAGCCATTGTTTGTACTGGACATGCTGCCCTACAAAGCCAAAGTGCAGTAACTACGCCAACACTGACACTGAGAAAAATGCCGTTTGAAGTGCACAATCAAACATGCTGGTGGTATAAAAAGGGGTGATGCTTTTATGTACTTTCTTAATAGGAAGAAGCATAAGATTTAGTCACAAGACAATTTGTAATCTAAATTTGGCAAAATATGTAGTTACTGCCTTTTGGCTTTGTAGGGCAGCATAGTTACATTGTACTGTATGTGCTGAAATATTTGACTCATGTGTTGACACGGTTTGCTAACAGTTCCTTGTTGTTTGTTCCGACGTAATGGTGATTGCAGTCCTGTAGCTAGTCTTCCTGACGCATACACTAACTAACACTTGCTAGCAGGCCTGCCCAGAGAGACGGCTGGACCCCTAAAAAGATCCAAATATTTGACTCATGTGTTGACCCTGTTTGCTAACGGTTCCTTCCTGTTTGCTTCCTGTTTCCTGTAGAACATGATGGTGAAGTTGCAGCCCGCCACAGGGAAGGACCTTCCCCCATACAACCCCCTTCTACCTCCCGCCTCCCTCTCCCAGATCCTACTGCTGGCCAACCCCCAGAGGGTAAGAGAGTTACCCTACACACCACTAAGGGCTCATTCACACCGAGGGCAGCTGTGGCCTAGTGGTTAGGGAGTTGGTCTTGCAGTCGGAAGGTTGCCGGTTCGAATCCCACCCTACCCTACCCTACCCATGGTTGAGATGCAAGGGACTGTAACTGAAACCCTGCTCTGGATAAGAGCGTCAGCCTAATGTAATGTAATAATGTAATGTAATGACTTGAGTGTGTACAATATGTGTCTATAGTGATAGAATACGCTCAGATCACGCGTGCTGTGTGAATAGTCCGATTTGTTAACATGCATTCTAAACAAATACGGACAAAAAACGGGCATGCGCTGTTATACAAGCATGTTTGGTGTGAATGAGCCCTAAGGGGGGGTGGGGTAGGTCAGGATGGTTCAAGGGGCCCAGAGCTTCACAGAGGTCCACAGAGGACTATGATGTGGTTGGGGTGGGGGCCCAGAGCTTCACAGAGGTCCACAGAGCACTATGATATGGTTGGGGTGGGGGCCCAAAATTATTTTCTTTCAGGGGGCCTACAGTTTCTAGCGCCACCCCTGCATACAGCTATTGCAGTCCTCAAGCTAGCCTTTCTCACGTGTACACTAATAAGGCTGCGTCTCAATTCTCTGTCTTACCCCTTCCCCTTCCCCTTTCCCTACCCCTTCCCCTTGGTCTGCGTCTTCCACTTGCCCCTTGATACAGAGATGAATGGCTAGGGGTAAGGACGTTCACCTATAAGAAATGAGATGCCTCTTGATTACCATTTGCGTCATCATCTCTTGCCGCTAGCAGCTATTGCAGTCCTGTGGCGAGTCTTCCTCATGAGGAAGGAAGTAACTAACACTTGCTAGCAGGCCTGCTCAGAGAGATGGCTGGGCCCCTGAAAAAAGATCTAATTAAAAATGTTCTTCCTATGTTGACTAAGGGTTTAAAATGCTCAGTGGTGGGTCCTTATGGATCTTCAGAGTGTACTTTACACCTCTTGAGTTTAATTTCACATTTCCATTTGCGCATAATTAAATTGCTTTTACTTACAATTAAGAATTTCTGTTCAGCGAACATCCATGCTTTCCTATCAAGCTTGATTGGGCCAGACAGCATGTACCAGCAGGTACAGTATATGTATGCATATGGTAATGCCTGTGTTAACAGGCATTTATTAAGCCAAGCATAATATAGCAGTGTATGTACAGTAGTTCTTAGTGTTAATGCATGGCACATTATTTATTGTAATGTGTGATGTTGTTGTAGTATATTGCAGTGTAATACGCATACAGTATTACTGTTACATGTGTTATAGATTGTGTATTATTGTCGTTGTATGTTACTATTGTAATGTATTATGCATCATTTTGATTTTTGTTGTATATGTATGTGTAACATGTTGCATGTTATGCATGTATGTATATACTGTATGTAAATGTATTTGAAATGTACTGTAGATCTGATATTAGATGTTTGTGTGTGTCTGCGCAGATCCCGGTACGTCTCAGGTACAAGCTGATGCTCAAACATGGCGACGAGAAGATCAACGAGGTCGGGGAGATAGACCACTTCCCAGAGTGGCACTCCTGGACCAGGCCCTGACCCCTCCCACCCCACATCTTCAACCCAGCACTGCCTACTCACTGGTCCTGACGCCCAACAACAACCCCCCCCCCCCCCCCCCCTTTCACCGCAGTGCCCCCTACTCACTGATCCTGACCCCCAACACCCCCCCCCACCCCCCCAACCCTAACCCTGACCCCGCACCCTCACTGGTCCTGAACCCCCCACCCCTCTCTTTGCCCCCCTTCACTGCTCCTTAACCCCCACCCCCCCAACCTTCACCCCCCCCCCCCCCCCTTTCACTATGGAGGAGGAGATAGAGCAGTGGTGATGGAGTGCGACTGCAAAGGACACCCAGCACAACAAACAAGACACGGTGATGTCACCCAAAATGACTCTATCACAGAATGGATACTGCAGGTGTTTTGTGTGTGGGTGTGTGCGCATGTGTGTGTGTGTTGGTGTCTGTGAGTGCAAAGGGGGTGTTCCTTGATATTATTGGAAATAATATTGTCTTAATAAGATCAATACCAAATGTGTGTGTGTGCGTGTGTGCGCGCATATATGTGTGTGTGCATGCATGCGTGTGTTAGGGTCTGTGCAAAGGGGTTGTTCCTTGATATTATTTGAAATAATATTGTCTTAAACCAATGCGATCAATATCAAGTGTGTGTGTGTGTGTGCCTGTGTGCGCGGCGCGTGCGTGCGTGCGTGCGTGTGTGTGCGTGTGCGTGCGTGCGTGTGTGTGTGTGTGTTGAGAGAGGCTATTCCTCTTTTCTGCCCTTCCTGCTGCCTGTTGGCACTGAGTTGTTATTTAAAGCCATAGCCGTCAAGCACCAAAAGAAAAAAAAAGTGTCTTCAGAGTTCATTCCTCCGGCGTGTTTGCCCTGCTTTATCGGCAATCTAACTCTGCCAAGTTTGCTTTTCTCTCTTTTTAAAAAAAAACATATTTTTAAACATATTTGCTGTGTTTTCCCAAAGGACAACAGAAGTACCTGGCATTCACTTTGCAAGCCAAGGCTGTTATCATGGATTGTTATAGCAGGCGTTTTGCACTGGACCCTATTTATTTTATTTGGCTGGAGTGTTAAGCTGATGTAGCTGCTGTCACTGAAGTTGTTGCTGTCGCTGTTTTTTTTTTTTTTTTTTCAATGTGTGTTTAGCTTTTTGGCCGACCTGCTGCATACTTATACAGTCTTATACACTGGTATCCACATAACACATGTCTGTGACAAGCTGTGTCTTTACTTCAGCAGTTTGCACAGCAGTTTGGACAAATGTTTACACATCCACCCGGCAGGGATGTTTTAGGCTTCCCCTCATTGTCCGTCAGATTCAGTGGCCTTAAAAAGTACAATACATTGTTGTTTTTGTGGTGAAAATATGAAAAAGTCCCCTTGATGCGATACGATGGCAGTGTTTCTCTGAACGCATCAGGAATATGAAGTGTTTCCAGTCAGACTTTGCACTCCACACAACACTCCACAGTGCTTTTAAATGCATTTGTCTACATTAAAAGGCTTTTAAATGAGCAGAAATGCCTTTACGAAAAGACACTTGAAAAATCAATTATTTAGGAGTAAATTACAAAGTTAGAGCATTTCCAGATTTCACCACCCCCTAAAACACCTACCATACATTCGACAAATGTCTGTGCATAATGTTCTTATACAAACATACACTCCAGCCTTAGTTGATGAAGGCCCTCTTAGAATGAAAGGCTGTGCTCCAGTGAAATTCTTTCAGTGGAATAGCACGCCCCCTAGTGTCCATGTGATTGAAGTGACTGCCTGTGCACTGTCAGGGAAAGTCAAACGTCTGTTGGCAAGGGGTTTTGGTCTGGGTTTTGGCCATCCATCACCTTAGTCATGTAAAAGAGCAGGTACTCCCTGATGCAGAATCTCTCAGCTACATTAAGTGTGATCATTATCTTATGTCTCAACAGAGCTATTAATGAGACCATTTGAATGATTCTTTTTTTATGATGTTTGTGCTCAATAAATGTGTTTCTTCTAAACAGATCTCTACACAGCTCTTTACTTGAACACGAACGCACTAGCAATCTGATGTATGATGTATGCTTTTGATTAGGTCACCCATGAGTAGAAAGTGGGAATGGGCATGGGAATGACTCCCTTCTGTCTGTTTACAGAGCAGATATTACCCCCTAATACATGCACATGAAAGATGATGTCTGTGGCTCTGACAAAGAGGTTTATATGAGGAGTCCACGGGAAAAACGAGCATATTCACAAGTAATCCTGTGAATAAACGAGCATAGTCTCGATTTAGAAGCATTTTAAAATAGCATTTCCTTATAACATTAAATCAAAAATCTAACTTTTAAATTACATTTTCTCAGTCCCAGTTTTTTCCATGGACTCCTCATTTGAGATCAGGCCAAACTAATGCTTAGTCCGATTACAGTATGACTCTGATTACTGAATGAGTTAGGACCATTGTAAGGGCCCGGAATTGACGGGCCATTTTAAGGACACTATATTATTATTAATTGGAAGGGGGCCCAACATTTCCAGCAGTGAAAAAAAAAAACCTTATAGGATTTTCAACCGAAGGTCTACAAGCTCAAGAAAACAACACCTGACATTTCATTGGGGCACATGAGAGGTTATTTGAGAAAGCAGGTTTAGTGACTTACCTGGGTTAACTGGGTTTAGTTACTTATCTGGTTATGTTAACTCAGAGCAGGTGATACCTCCCCCAAACGAGGGGTTTTATGGTGTCAATCTCCCAGTAAAACAAAGCCGGTTCTCCTATTAGAATCCAAATCACTTCAGCTATTAAAGGTGAAGGTAGGAGGCCTGTCCATTGACTTTGCATGCTAAACAACACTGTGAACAGCTAACCAATATGGCTGACATGGCCAGAGAAGCCTTTAGCCTGGTAAACCATCCCTTCGTACTTCATTTTTATTTTGTACAGAGGGTCTGGACCAGACACCGTCAAAAACTATTTCTTCCTGGAAGTGTGGACTCAGCTGAAGTTTAAAACAAGTGCCTCTGCCTTTACCCAATCGCTAACGCCTGGTTGCCTACCTAGCCTACCTAGGCACTACAATTCAAATGTAGCACAAAAGGTCAACGTCACGGCTAACGAACACACCTTCTGTTCGCTGATTGGATCGGTCTTGCTGGGGCCGACTACATGACCCTCAAGAGATTCCGGCCCAAACCCTCTGTACAAAATGACATGAAGTACGAGGGGCTGGTTCACCAGACTAAGAAGCCTTGCCCCCCCTGCTTCACTTTCTGGATTAGTCTTACCACCTCCAGTTCTGATACTACTGTATCTCCAAAGCACTGACAAGCTGATATTTTGAATTGACTGAAATGGTTGCTGGTCACATGACTCGGCTTTAACTGGCCGAGATAGCTAACACCACCTGGAGTTAACATACCCTTTGTGGAAGAAAGCTAACAAACACACACACACAAAAAACACTGCAATAGTAGAGCAATTTATAGCGTGGAACCTTCTTTTCAGACTTTTTTCTAAAGTCAGTTCACTAAAATGTGTGGAGCCATGTTGCCCCCCCCCCCCCCAAACTCTTCCACAGTGTTTTCTGACCCGGAGCTTTGGATGATGTCATTTTATTGGTGTAATATCGCCCTGTTGTCTTGACGATTAAAATACATTGGACGTTATACACAGGAAACAAACACAGGGCGCCTAAAGTGCCAACCAATCAAAACTCAGACTGGGAAACAAGACTGGGGTAAAGGGGCGGGGCCTGGAGGAAGGGGAGGGAGAGTGAAAGGAACTGCCACCCCTCCCCCTTTCCCCCAATCCCACAATACATTGCTTCAGAACGGCCACAGAGAGGCCTGAAGATATAGAGTCCTTTTCTCCTCGCGTAGGTAGGAGTATCGTTATATGTGGGTTTGAGTCTGTGTGTATGTGTGTGTGTGTGTGTGTGTGTGTGTGTGTCTTGTTTTTTTTTCCTTTCCGACAAAAATGGAAGAAAATAAAAGTGTGTGTGTCCCTTTAAGGGGTGTTTAGTTCAGCATCAGTCTTTTAGTCCTGTAGTCTGAATAGACACACTAGAAACACACACTTAATCATTCTCTCTCTGTCTCACACACACATACATATATATTATATATAGACACATACACATACAACACTCATAGTCAAACACACACACATAGAGACACTCACACATAAACTCACACTCTCACACACACAGCAGTTCAAGTGCAGGGATTGTTAGTTTTGATACAGTTTTTTGCATGCGTGATTGGGCGCGTCGCTGTCACATGTCCCCAGTGCTACAAAAGCCAAGGTCCAAGTCTGGTTCCTTTCTGATGTCACGCAGACCTCTGGCAGTGGTAGATGTACAGATGCTTAGTGGAGACTTTGTCCTGCTGCTGTTTAAAACCTATCGCTGTTTAACTTTATTTTTATTTATTTTTTTAACGGTTACTTTGAAGCCCAAACACACCTTTGTCTGTCCAGCTTTCTTGTTTTTCTTTCTTTCTTAGCTCCGTTTTTCATTTCCTTCTTGTCTGTCTTACTCTAATCTGTTTTAATCCATTTTCTTCACTTTTTCAATCTTTTATCCTCACTTTCTTTCTTTCTTTCTTTCTTTCTTTCTTTCTTTCTTTCTTTCATTCATTCTTTCTTTCATTTCCTTAATGTCTGTCTTACTGTAATCTGTTTTCATCCATCACTTAACTTTTTCAGTCCGTTATCCTCACTCTTTCTTTGTTTCTTTCTTTCCTTCATTCATTTATTCTTTCTTTCTTTTTTTCTGTCTTTCTTTTTTTCTTTCTTGGTTTCTTTCTTTCTCTGTCCCTCTCTCTCTCTCATCCTTATAGATGACTCCTCTGCAAAGCCCTCACAAATGAAAGCAAAGATTTCCTCTCCCTGCCAGTTGGCTGTGTGGGTTGGATAGATCTGATTGGTTATCTGAGAAGGCGGTCAGTCCTGTATGGTAGTTAACTCTAGGAGTGGAGGGGCGGGACTTATGATTCTGGATGTTTCTATTGGTTAAATCTCTGGTAAAAAAAAGAACAGAGGAACGAATATGTCACATACAGTCTTCCTGTGTCTCCTTTGAGATGTTTGTTTTTTTTGTTTTTGTTTTTGTTATTTTTTGTTTTGTTTGTTAAAAACGAGTCTTTTTTTCTCCTCTTCCTGTCATTTTGTCAACTCCTCTCTTCTCTTCTTGTTCAGCCAAACTACTCCTTCTACTCGTCCTCTGCCTCCTCTTCTCCCTCGTTCCCTTTGTTTTCCTCTCCTCCGCCCTCTTGATTCTCCTCCTCTACCTCTTCCTGCTCTTCCTGCTCTTTTTCCTCATTCTCCCCTTCCTTTTCACCCTCTTCCTCTATCCCTTCTTCATTTTCTCCCTCTTCCTCTACTCCTTCTTCATTTCCCCCCTCTTCCTCTATCCCCTCTTCATTTTCTTCTTCTGCCTGGTTCTCTCCTTCTTCTGTGGCCCCCTCCTCTCCGTTCTCCTCAGACACTTCCTCTTCCTCCTTCTCGTCCTCCTTTTCTTCCTGTTCCACAGCTTCTTCCTCTTCCCCTTTTCCCTCCTCTCCTCCCTCCTCCTCCTCCTCTTCCTTTCCCTCCTCTCCACCTTCTTTCTCCTCCTCTGCTGCCTCCTCCTCTCCTCCGTCTTTCTCCTCTGCCTCCTCCTCTTCCTCCCCTCCCTCCGATTCACAGTGGTTCTCCGCCAGGGCTCTCTCCCCATCTCCCTCCCTCTCTCCATCCCCCTCCCTCTCTCCATCCTCCTCCCTCTCTCCATCCTCCTCTCCCTCCACCTCCTTGATTTGGTTATGATCCAGTTCTGCATTCTGCGGTTCCCCCTCCTCCACATTCTGCACCTCCTCGTGGTTCTCTGCCCCCTCGTGGTTCTCCTGGTACACATGGTTGTGGTCCACACCGTTACTGTCCACCCACTCCTCCTTCTTCTCCTCCTCCTCCACTCCTTCCTCCTCCTCCGGTTCTCCATTGCAGCCATTATTGCAGTTAGGGTCCCGGCTGTGGCTGTGGCTGTGGCTCTGACTGCCACCGTGGTCCCCCCCGTTACCGTTCTCCTCCCCTCGCCGCCGACCCCCCCCATAGTTGCTCCTGTACGGGGTCAAGTTCTGGTTCTGGTGGTTCTGGTGGTGGTGGTTGGCGTCCTCGTCGAGGGTGAGCTCGAACTGGAAGCGGTCGGCGACGGGGCCGTGCTGGGAGCGGTCGCGGTCGGGCGGGGGCGAGGGGCTCTGGGGCATGGTGCTCTGGTACCAGTCCCGGTTCTCCTCCAGCGTGTCCAGGATGTCCTGGGCGTCCGGGTGCACCAGGTCCCCCCACGTCTCCCACAGCGGGTGCACGATGTAATCGATGAAGCCCACCTGAAGGGGGGGGGGGGGGGGAGGGGAGACAGGGGGACAGAGCAGGGGGTTATAGAAAGATACAGAGCTTTTCTCTATGGAGGTGTGTGTGTGTGTGTGTGTGTGTGTGTGTGTGTGTGTGTGTGTGTACCTGGCTCTTCTCCAGGGGCGGAGCTAGGGGGTGGCTTTTGGGGCTGAAGCCCCGAATCTCGCGTCAAAAGCCCCGACTCTTTTTAAGCTTTAAAAAATTATGACAACCCTGAGAATATGCTCCCTGTAAATTACATTAAAACTGATTAATGGGCAAATAGCCTACAACAAAACCCACATTTCCCTCATTCTTAAAATGCTGTTATTCTAACGTGACCCAACTAGAAAAATAGAATCCCACTAAAACAAGAGCGTGTATGTGTTCCAATTCTAAACATTAACGTCTCCTTTGTACAGTCTATGCTCGTCTGTCAGAACTCGTCTGTCTTCCTTCAACCATGGACATAAGAAATTTCTTTAAAAAAACTACTGGTACCGTGTCATCAGCAGCAGCCAGTAAGTTGTCACACGTTTCAGGCCAGTGATTTCAAAGTTATGTTGTGTTAGCAGTCTTGACGTTTGGTAGGCTACTAGCCACAGCTTGGCTGTCTACATCGGCTAGCTAGGTTAGGCTGCTATAATAATTCTAGCCTGGTAAACCAGCCCCTCGTACTTCTGTTTATTTTGTACAGAACTCTGAAATGAAGTACGAGGGAAGAGGTAATGAGTTAATGAATTTGGGATGTGAAGAATAACTTTAAAGATGTTATGATACATTAGCTAGTAATTTTCTCCATTCCTGAGCTTTGATCGCCATCTATTATAGGAAAGTATATGCAACAGCATACTTAGTGTGGTGAATATCTAAACTAATGTGTTAGATGAATCTGTCATACTAGTCTGTAGCTTAAGCATAAAAAAGGTTGTTGTAAGTCACAGCAGGGCAAAGAGAAAACTAAAGAGAGGAGTGCATTGGCGAGCAGCCAAGAGGATCCACACACACACACGCACACACACTCACAGGTCTGCATGACATCTGCTACAACCAGACACAGGATAATGCTATTAGGATGATGTGAATAGATGGATAATTGGTGATGCAAGGAGCAAAATGAGTAGGCCAAGAGCACCGTACTTTCCAAGGGAAAGTACTGAGGAGAGTCATGTATAGGGTAAATGAGTGACTGCTGGTGAATGTGACAATATTAGGAGTGAGTAAAAGTTCAAACAAAGCACGCACATTCAAGTGAACACTGGGAGCAGGACCAAAAGACAATCAACATAAGTAAATAATGAAAAAGTCTAAAAAAATGTATAGCTGCATTCGTTTATACGCTTTGCCACTTGTTCTTGGGCCTGTAGGTGTCCTCAGACCCCTATTATCTCGTTTTGATGGGGCTTGCCAGCAGTGAGCTCACTCCTAATATTAGTAAATAATGAAAAAGTCCGCTCAACCAGAAAATATGCTCCCAAGTTTAATAAGGTAAAAAACCGAAAGATGTATGATTATCCTGAGTATGCCTGTTCAAAAGTCGTAAGCTAGATTTTGCACGTGTCTGTAGGATACAGGGTTCAGATCTCTTGTACTGTATTTGCACTGGTCACTTTGGCAATCCCCCATGGGGTTTCATGTACATCTTTTGATTTGACTTTCTTGTGACTTCTTTCTAAATGTTTAACTTGTGATGTCTGTTGGGGGAAGGTGTTGTGAATCAGTCAATCACAAAGTTAACACCTGCAATCAGGTGAGGTCATGTGACCACCTGACAATTGTATATATGGGTGTCGTTCATCACTATTGTCACGTCTGAGGAAGGGTGAGAGCCCGAAAGGTTTTTTACCTTATTAAACTTGGGAGCATATTTTCTGGTTGAGCGGACTTTTTCATTATTTACTAATATTAGGAGTGAGCTCACTGCTGGCAAGCCCCATCAAAAAGAGATAATAGGGGTCTGAGAACACCTAGAGGCCCAAGAACAAGTGGCAAAGCGTATAAACGAATGCAGCTATAAATTCCACCAACATGATGTAACCCAAAAATTACCCGGAGGGCGGGGGAGTTTGATTAGCTAAAGGTCCAGAGGTCTGGCGTAATGATAAAAGGAAATTTCCAGAGTGCCCAAGAATTGTATAAAAGGCAATGTCTCAGTCAGACACCGAGACTTTATGAGGAACTCACTCTTGACACATCCTTATTCGACTCTCCGGGTTGATTAACTCTATTGTTCCTTGGGACTAGACAGCCAGCTGCAGTGGGTTCACTGCGCTATACACTTAGTGTGTTTCTGGGTGTTTTGCCTGTATGCACTTGTGTGAGCTGGGGTGAATAAAGTTTTTCGTCAACAGCCGAGTTCCACGACTTTGCCTGGGTTATTGCTACGAATTGGCTGAACGAAGGTGAAGGCTGCTTCCCTGTCGGAGGTTTCCACGACAGTTTCCACGACAGATTTTATTGGAGGTTCCACCGAGATATTCAAGAAAGACCGTCCGCTGCTGGAGTGAAGCCTTTTCTCCCTGCTGAGTGACTTCCCGAAGGGCCCTAAAAAACTCAAGGTAAGCGCTTTGCTTATTAATTCGGTTAAAAAGGGAGGTCATTCTGCTTGGGGTTAAGCTGTAACTTTGCAGTAAAGGTCTTTTGATTAAAAGAACTCAGAGGTGGGACAAGGTTGTTAGTTGTTGGCTTAAAACGTACTGCAGTGTAACTGTTGACTTGCGTTCTATGTGCGTTAAGTGCTCGTCTGTCGGCCTGGTTTGAGTGGTTGAGCCTCACCAGAAGCGTTAGATGTCGTAACCAACGATTGAGGGGTCTTGGGTCCCCTGGCAGGGAGAGCTCCCTGTGGTTTTATGTGCGTCTGTCGACCTGGTAAAGAGTTAAGTCTCCACCAGAGGTCATTGAGGACCGAGACCTCAACGGCTCCCAGGGTTTTTGTGAATTCTGGGTTTATGTTATGTGTCTAGGCTAAGGACGGTGCTCAGCCTCTGTGACCTGTTTATGTGTGAGCAGACTGGGTGTTGACCCAAGGTCTGAGTGAGAAAGAGTGTGTGTGCTGTGTTGTGCGAAGTTGTGATTGTAGTAAATAATAATTATCGAACAAGACCAAAAATAGTAATTATTATAAAATCTAAATAAGGATATCCTTTTTTTGTGTTGCATGGGTGTTTGTGCATTAGATGCCAAGGACCCTCGTAATTGAGGAGCTGCCCACTAACCCACCAACCTACGCGGTGACAGGAGTCCCAGCCATATGCGACGGAGTTGACGTACTGCAACACGTGTTGGAACTCCTGAGAGGTAGAGGCGAACCTCCCGTACATCCATCCCCCACGGGGAGACTCCGAGTCGACCTCCGACGACGACGGCGGTGATGATGGCGGTGATGGGACCCCGAGGGGAGTGGGGGCGGATAGGAGTGGGTCCCAAAGGGGGGTGCCAGCTCCTGCTGATCATCCTGGGCTTGCTTCATCTGCCTGGGGTGCCTCGCGTGTTCTCTCCCCAATCTGTGTCAGCAGGTGGTGGAGACGGTGATCCAGGTGCCGGGGACCCAGATGAAGGAACCCGCAGCCAACAGCAGTGGAGGAAGCACCAGCGGAGGGAGGGACCCGATCCCGCTGCCCCCAGAGCCACAACCAGTCGAACAGATGCTGCCATCGGTGCAATGGACCACGGAGAGGACACCGACCGGCCAACGGAGACATTACCTACCCTGCCCCACAAAGACGACGGGGAAGAGGCGCCGCAGGGGCCGGGGGAACAGGAGCTGGAAGAAGCTGCCGAGGCCGACGACCCAGCGTGGTCTCTGCCTGGGAGAGGTGCTCTCCCTCGGCAACGACCTACAACTACCAGAACTTGGAACCATCACCCTGGGAGACGACCCGGACCTACCGACCAGTGGAGGATGGCCAACCGACCGACCCTTCATCCCTGGAGGATTCTTGGATGATCCCTACGACGGAAGGGACCCTCAAGCCGGGTTTTCCCCCAACCGTATGGTCTCCCGACAGCCCGAAGGAAGCCAACGACGTCTCAACCCATAGGCCGCCCATCCCTTGGGGGGCGGACACGACTGGGCGACAGGAGACGGAATGCCCGTGGGGGCCTACTGGGAGGAGTGTGAATCCTCTTCCTGCGGGATAGAGTCTCCCCCGCCTTGTCACTGAGATCAACCCTACCGTCCCTGGGGACTAAACAGCCAGCTGAAGTGGGTTCACTTTGCTATACACTTAGTGTGTTTCTGGGTGTTTTGCCTGTATGCACTTGTGTGAGCTGAGGTGAATAAAGTTTTTCAGACCCAGAAAGGGTTTAGGATTTGACATGTCTAACAGATCACTCTAAAATGGACTAGAATGCAAGGAATTGCATCTAAGAAATCCAAAATCCAAAATCCAAAACCCCCCCCGGGCTAAGCCCCGGATGTGTGTGTGTGTGTGTGTGTGTGTGTGTGTGTGTGTGTGTACCTGGCTCTTCTCTATGGAGGCTGTGTGCTTGTCACACATGGCGCTGATCTCCATGCCCCTCTCGCGCTCCTTGTCGCCCTGCCTGAAGAACTCCTCCATGATGCGCTCCGTCCACTGCCGGTACAGCGCCAGCGGCTTGGTAGGGTTGCTCAGGTCCGCACAGTGCACCATGTTCCTCAATACCTACACACACACACACACACACACACACACACACACACACACACACACACACACACACACACACATGTACGCACACGCACACACACACACACACACACACATAGAGACAGGGGCTTGGTGGTGTTACTGAGGTCCGCACAGTGCACCATGTTCCTCAATACCTACACACACACACACACACACACACACACACACACACACACACACACACACAGCGGCTCAGGTCCGCACAGTGCACAATGTTCCTCAATACCTACACACACACACACACACACACACACACACACACACACACACACACACACACACACACACACACAGACACACACACACACACACACACACACACACACACAGACCTGTATGCGATCGTTGTAGTGGTCCAGCAGCAGGACCCCTGAGCTGGTGACCTTCTTGGTCTCCACCATGGTCTTCAGGTCCGCCAGCAGAGTCATGTGCTTCGACATGTCCGTCGCCAACACCTGAGGAGAGAGAGAGACAGAAGAGGAGAGAGAGAGAGGGAGAGGGAGAGAGAGAGACATACAGACAAAGACAAAGACAAAGGGAGAGAGGGAGGGGGAGGGAGATTTGGGAGATAGGGGGGAGAGGGAAAGACAAACAAGGTCAGTCTAACATATTCTAACAAAAAAGCAATTAAGAAGCGGCACTAGTAGCATGTGGAAAAAATATATCTGTTTGTGCTCATTGGCTAGCTGCCTGTGACAGACATGCTGATTTTGCTAGCTGGCCGTGACAGACATGCTGATTGGCTAGCTGGCTGTGACAGACATACTGATTTTGCTTAGCTGGCTGTGACAGACATGCTGATTGGCTAGCTGGCTGTCACAGACATGCTGATTGGTCGGCTGGCTGTGACGGACAGGTCTCTCACCATATCAATGACGTGCTTGCGGAGGCTCTGGCGCTGGCGCTTGGTGAGGCTCTGGAAGATGTCACAGTTCTCCTGGTGCAGCAGCTTGAAGCCCACCGCCAGGTGATGGTTCTCCAGCACCGACTCATCATTATACATCAGAGCCAGCTCTGAGTCTAGAGATAGATACATAGATAGATAGATAGATAGATAGATAGATAGAGAGAGATAGAGAGAGAGAGAGAGAGAGAGAGAGAGAGCAGGAGATGAGTGTCTTTTCTGGATATCTAGCATGTCCTCTGAGCATCAAACAGTAGATAGATAGATAGATAGATAGATAGATAGATAGATAGATAGATAGATAGATAGATAGATAGATAGATAGATAGATAGATAGATAGATAGATAGATAGATAGATATACACACAGAGAGACAGAGAGAGAGAGAGAAAGAGAGATAGAGAGAGATAGAGAGAAAGAGAGAGATAGACAGACAGACAGACAGACAGAGAGATAGATAGATAGATAGATAGATAGATAGATAGATAGATAGATAGATAGATAGATAGATAGATAGATAGATAGATAGATAGATAGATAGACAGAGAGAGAGAGAGAAAGACAGAGATATATAGACAGACAGAGATAGATAGATAGATAGATAGATAGATAGATAGATAGATAGATAGATAGATAGATAGATAGATAGATAGATAGATAGATAGATAGATAGATGTTATTAATTGCCTTTATTGATTGATTGACTTCATTAATTGATTTATTGGTTGCCTTTATTAATTGACTTTCTTGATCCCAAGCTGGGAAATTGAAGTGTGGTAGCAGCATGACATACAGGGACACACAGAGACAATAACAGAAAAAAGGGAGAGAGAGAGGGGGGGGGGGACAGAGAGAGAGAAAGAGAAGGAAAGAGAGGTGGGGGGCAGGAAAGGGTACAAGGGGGCAAAGAGCAGAGAGGAAAAACAGGAAGGATGGAGGCAGAAGAGGTGGAGGAAAGGGAGAAAAGGAAAGAGGGATGTGAAAAAGAGGGAAAGATAAAAAACGAGAATATATTGCATTCTTCTTTTCACACTTAGCAATCAATACTTTTGGAGTCTTAAAGGTGTACTTCCATCGTGTTTTCATTAATTTTACGGTGTTCTCTAGTATTAATAATTGCCCTGTGCGCTGGTTTTGATGAAAAAAATGTTCTAGTGCTTCTGTTTCAGGCTGTTTTAGTTTGGTGGAGGGGGTGGGGCCGGGAGAACGACACGATTTCACCAGAGGCGTGACACGCTCCCTGCAGCTTCCTTTGCCCCACAGTCAACTTGATAGCAGAGTAAGGTAAAGGGCAAAAGTCAACTTGACAGCTCTAAAACTGCACACAGAATGTCTTCGGAGATACAGCCTTATGTGTTTGATCCTGAATCCGAAGAGGAAGGAGAGATGGCACAAGCACAGTCGCTTGACATGACAAAACAGTGCAAGTGCCCCGCTAAATGCAGTTCAGTCATTCAACTAGCCTGCTAATCTTATGCGAGTCAGTCACAGGCTAACATAATTTAAAGCCCATTCAGTTAGTTTCTCTTATATGCATTTGCACGTCTACGTCACGCTGCAGGCCCTTTTCGCATTGGGTCGCTTTTCCCGCCTATTGTGACTGATATAGAAAATGGGGGTAGAAAAACATTTTGATATGCAGCATGCATATGCAACTCGGGGTGACCTATCATATTTCAAAACAGCGAGTACTAAACGGTTTCTCGTGGAAGTACACCTTTAATGGTGTTGATGAGAAACTGGTTGGAGTCTTACTGGTCTTGATGAAGAACTGGTTTGACACTTACTGGTGTGGATGGCAAACTGGTTTCATACTTAATGGTGTTGATGAGGAACTGGTTTCACACTTACTGGTGTTGATATGAAACTGGTTTGACACTTAAGGTTGTTGATGAGGAATTGGTTTGACATGTACTGGTCTTGATGAGGAACTGGTTGGAGTCTTACTAGTGTTGATGAGAAACTGGTTTGACACTTACTGGTGTTGATGAAGAACTGGTTTGACATTTACTGGTGTTGATGAGGAACTGGTTTGATACTTACTGGTGTTGATAAAGAACTGGTTTGACACTTACTGGTGTTGATGAAGAACTGATTGGAGACCTACTGGTGTTGATGAGGAACTGGAATGACACTTACTGGTGTTGATGAGGAACTGATGAGGAACTGGTTGGACACTTACTGGTGTTGATGAGGAACTGGAATGACACTTACTGGTGTTGATGAGGAGCTGATGAGGAACTGGTTGGACACTTACTGGTGTTGATAAGGAACTGGTTTGACACATACTGGTGTTGATGAGGAACTGGTTTGACACTTACTGGTGTTGATGAGGAACTGGTTTGATACTTACTGGTGTTGATGAGGAACTGGTTTGACACATACTGGTGTTGATGAGGAACTGGTTTGACACTTACTGGTGTTGATGAGGAACTGGTTTGACACTTACTGGTGTTGATGAGGAACTGGTTTGACATACTGGTGTTGATGAGGAACTGGTTTGACACTTACTGGTGTTGATGAGAAACTGGTTTGACACTTACTGGTGTTGATGAGGAACTGGTTTGACACTTACTGGTGTTGATGAGGAACTGGTTTGACACATATTGGTGTTGATGAGGAACTGGTTTGACACTTACTGGTGTTGATGAGGAGCTGATGAGGAACTGGTTGGACACTTACTGGTGTTGATAAGGAACTGGTTTGACACATACTGGTGTTGATGAGGAACTGGTTTGACACTTACTGGTGTTGATGAGGAACTGGTTTGATACTTACTGGTGTTGATGAGGAACTGGTTTGACACATACTGGTGTTGATGAGGAACTGGTTTGACACTTACTGGTGTTGATGAGGAACTGGTTTGACACTTACTGGTGTTGATGAGGAACTGGTTTGACATACTGGTGTTGATGAGGAACTGGTTTGACACTTACTGGTGTTGATGAGAAACTGGTTTGACACTTACTGGTGTTGATGAGGAACTGGTTTGACACTTACTGGTGTTGATGAGGAACTGGTTTGACACATATTGGTGTTGATGAGGAACTGGTTTGACACTTACTGGTGTTGATGAGGAACTGGTTTGACACTTACTGGTGTTGATGAGGAACTGGTTTGACACATATTGGTGTTGATGAGGAACTGGTTTGACACTTACTGGTGTTGATGAGGAACTGGTTTGACACTTACTGGTGTTGATGAGGAACTGGTTGGAGACTCCAGGGTGGTCGACATCATGGATGGCTGCAGCAAAGAGAGCGGCCAGAATCTCCAGATCTGTGAACACGGCCTGAGAGAGAGAGGGAGAGGGAAAGATGGAGGGGGGGAGGTAGAGAGAGGGGGGGAGAGGGAGGGAGAGAGAGGGAGGGAAAGATGGAGAGGGGGGGCAGAGAGGGAGGGAGAGAGAGAGGGGGGAAGGGAGGGAGGGAGGGAAAGATGGAGGGGGGGAGAGGGAGGGAGAGAGAGGGATGGAGAGAGATGGAGAGAGATGGAGAGAGAGAGGGGGGGAGGGAGGGAGGGAAAGATTGAGGGGGGTGAGAGGTAGAGGGGGGAGAGAGAGGGAGGGAGAGAGATGGAGAGAGAGATGGAGAGAGAGAGGGAGAGAGAGAGGGAGGGAGAGAGGGAGGGAGAAAGGGAGAGAGAGGGAGGGAGAGAGAGAGATAGGGAGGGAGGGAGGGAGAGAGGGAGGGTCAGAGGGACAGAGAGAGGGAGAGGGTGAGAGAGACAGAGAGAGGGAGAGAGGGAATGAAGGATGGAAGCAACAGCACTAGGCCATCATCAACATATCGGTACTAGAGCATCATCAACATATCGGTACTAGAGCATCATCAACATGTCAGTACTAGAGCATCATCAACATGTCGGTACTAGAGCATCATCAACATGTAGCAAAGTGCCTAAATACATTCGTTGGCAGACACGGCCTTTTAAAGCAGTACGCCAAAATGAGAAAGAGAGTGTTTTTTTAAGTTTACCCAGAGGTGTCAATCCCTAGCCTGGTAAACCCGCCCCTCGTACTTCATTTCATTTCATGCAGAGGGTCTGGAACAGAGACCGTCAGAAACGATTTGCTGGAGGTGTGGACTCTGCTGAAGTTTTTAAAAAGTGCCTCTGCCTTTACCCAATCGCTAACGCCTGGTCGTCACGTATGCAATTAGCCTACCTACGCACTACAATTCAAATGTAGCACACAAGGTCAATGTCACAGCTAACGAACACCCCCTTTGTTCGCTGATTGGATCGTACTTTCTGCGACTTGCCAAATGCTCCTCAAGAGATTCCGGTCCAGACCCTCTGCACGAAATGAAATGAAGTACGAGGGGCGGGTTTACCAGGCTAGTCAATCCCGGATTCGGGAAGTAAAAACCCTGCCACGTTTTCCTTCTAACACAGGTGACTTCACTAAGTAGCTGATCTACCTGCTGAGTGCTCATTACAATGAGCTGATTTAGAACTGGTTGGATCAAATTTGTGGCAGGGTGTTCACTTTCTGAAACCGGGATTAATAGTTCTGAGTTTAACACATGAGATAGAGAGAAGATAAGAACAACAGGCACATTCTACTCCTAAGGTGAAGACATTTTTTCAGGTGCGAGTTAAAACCAAATCATGTGTTAAACTTTAAAAAAACGCACTCTCTTTCTCTTTTTGGTGTCCTTGATTTAATAGACCATATCTTCAAACGAACACGTTTTGGTACTAGACCATCATCAGCGTGTAGGAAAGTGCCGAAACACGTTTATGCAGACTAATGGTCTAATACATCCGTACACCAAAACGAAAAAAAAAGAGCATGTTTTTTTTTTTTTTCAGTTTAACACATGGGATGTAGAGAGAGTGTCACTCACGTCGAGGGCGGGGGAGGAGAGCAGCACGTGAGTGGACTGGGTGACGTCGGCGGCGTGCAGGCTGTTGTGGTAGGCCACGTTGGAGTGGTAGTGGTCCTCGAGCGTCATCACGTACGACACAAACGTGTCCACAGGGATACGGAACGTCTTCAGCAGATCTCGCTTCTGGACAACACACGCACATAATATGTGCAAACACACACATACACACACACACACACATATGCATACACATGTATAAACACACATGCACACACACACACATACACACACACACACACACATATGCATATGCATACACATGTATAAACACACATACAGACACACACACACACAAACATACATACACACACACATACACACATAGACACATACACACACACACATACTTAGGCATGCATGCACACAGACACAAACACACACACACACACACACACCCACACAGGTAGTATACTTAGCTCACAGACCTACAGTATGTATATGGCATATTATGATTTCTGTGTCATATTCTGTGTTCTATTAAACAAAAATAGAGTGTGTTGGGTGCAGTAGTTTACAGTGGAGCAAGAGGCATGTGTGTGTGTGCACATTCACGATTCATGAACATTCACATCAGCCACCAGCCAAATGCTGGTAAAATACAAAAGTGGCTGTTAGATTTTCGGACACAAGGTGCAGAGAAGTATTGTTGCGCTCTAGATTTAACCAGTTAGTTCAGGTGCGTGAC
>CM050198.1:10222261-10229761 GCA_027475355.1 Coilia nasus
GTGGCTATCTTAAAAGTGATTAGGTTTTGGTGGTGATCTGAGCTGCCTTGGCGGAGGTCTGCGCTCTCTGAGTGCTTTTCTAGTTAATTACTGTAATTAAGCATGCGAAAGAAAGGGGAATGCTTCCCTGGGTAAAACAGTTAGATAAGGTAAAAAAGTAGCCACTATTTAATAAAGGCTGTTCACATTTGTAACGAGTACTGTATGTCAGAGTTGTTTTTTATTTATGCAATGACTCTTGATGATGTTTCATTCATTCATTTATCCCAGTGCCACTCTCTCTCTCTCTGGATGTGTGTGTGTGTGTGTGTGTGTGTGTGTGTGTGTGTGTGTGTGTGTGTGTGTGTGTGTGTGTGTGTGTGTGTGTGTGTGTGTGTGTGTGTGAGAGACCTTGCATGAGGCCATGTCGCTGACGGAGCGGTGTGTCTGGATGGTCTCCAGCTGGTCCAGACACCAGTCTAGCTCCTCCAGCGTCTCCACAGCCAGCTGCTGATACTGGGGATCTGAAACACACACACACACACACACACACACACACACACACACACACACACACACACACACCCAGGCACCCACATGCATGCACACACACACACACACACACGTACATGCACGCACACACACACACACACATACATGCATACACACACACACACACACACACACGCACATATCCATGCATGCACATATCCACACATGCATGCACATACACACACAAACACACACAAACACACACACACACGTACATGCACGCACACACACACAAACATACATGCATACACACACACACACACACGCACATATCCATGCATGCACATATCCACACATGCATGCACATACACACACACACACACACACAAACATACACACACACACTACACACACACACACACACACACACACACACACATACACACACACACAGAACACACACACACACACAAAACACACACACACAACACAGACAAACACACACACACACCTTTGAGCTAAAAGGTTCAATATTGATTAAAACAAGTGGAGTGGAAGCAGACCTCCCACACCCATCCTCTAATGGTATTATGAGCATATGCACACATAACCTCAGGCATTAGTGCCAGTGGATGGGCTAGGAGCCGATTGAAGCTGATTGGAGCTGAATTGGTATGACAGTGTGTGTGTGTGTGTGTGTGTGTGTGTGTGGCAAAGAGGATTTGCTCACCTGATAATGAAGACTTGGGGCATGAGGACTGAGTGCTCACTGGCGACCTCCTGTGGACATCAATCACAATTACATGTTTCAGCAACACATAATGGCTAAGGGCTAATGGAATAGGCCTTGAAAGTGTGTGTGTGTGTGTGTGTGTGTGTGTGTGTGTGTGTGTGTGTGTGTGTGTGTGTGTGTATGTGTGTGAAAAACAGATAAACACAGAATCCAAGTCACCTCTGATCCAACATCTAGATATTTCTGAGTCTCCTAACAGTCATTCATATCATTGTCGTCTCCACACTATCTATCCCATGATCCCTTGCCTGATTGATTGACAGGTAGCATTGCAGGTAGCACTTACTTGACTGAGGGCGTGCTGATGTTGGCCAGGAGGGTGAAGTTGTTCCTCACGGAGCGCAAGCTGGCAAGCACCTACAGGGCATAGGGAACAGGGACAGGAATGTAGTGGAAAAGTTGGGAATGTTATGGGAATATGGGAAAAATTACAGGACTGTTATTAGAGTGTTATCGGCGTGTTATGGGATCATTGTGGGAATGTTATGGGAGCACTATGGCAACGGATGGAAATATTACGGTGGTGCTATGGTAATGTTGAGGGAACACAGTGGGAATAGTAAGGGATGACTATGGATATATTGTAGGAGTGATTTGGGAATGTTGTGGGGTTGCTATAAACATGTTATGGGAATTCTCTATGGGAATTTCATGGGGTCATTATGGAAATGTTATTATAAATGTAATTACAATTCCAGCTTAGCTCACCTGGGCAAAGGGAGTGACTATGAAGTCCTCTGCTGTATGCCTGAGAGAGAGAGAGAGAGAGAGAGAGAGAGAGAGAGAGAGAGAGAGAGAGAGAGAGATAAAGGGAGGGAGAGAGGAAGTCAGAAACAAATTGATAAAAAGAGGAAAAAGAGATAAGAGGATAATAGGTAAGAGAGCCACAGAAAAAGAGACAATGGAGGAGAGTGGATGAAAAACCGACATCAGAGTTAGAAATATCACACATAGACATGTTCCACAAATATGAAAATGTTTCCTATTAAGGTGTTTCTATAAATATATTTGAAACTGGTGGTGGATTTGTGGAGAAATGTGTAAAGTTTTTTCAGGACGTTTTGAAAGTAGGTATCTTCCATCTTTCTGGCATTGTTCATTTGGTCCTCGGTTAAATATAAAATCTGCTGCATAGAACAAAATGTCTACGGAGAAATCTAAATAAACACTAACATAATCAAATGCAATATATGACACCATCTCAAAATACAGCATTTGAGTCCTGTTGGGTATGACCGCAATGCAACATTTGAACAGCGTTAGGTATAATTACAATGGTGTTATGGCCCGCTAGGCCTTCTGGTCATTCTGTGTCTGATTCCCCTAACTATTTGCAGGTTTCTAGGGGGCCGGACTTGCTTCATTGCTGGGGAGCTGCTCCAGGTGTGTCACCAGCTCTAAAAGACTGCTGCCTCACCCATTCTGGGGCCATTCTTTCTTTGATTTTGACACAGCAACACAGCACTCAGAACATCTCATGTCCAACAACATGCATGCATTACTGACTGACTGACTGACTTTGACCCATCTCAGTGTGTTTATTTTGTTTGTAATTTAGTTAATAAATATATTTTGTTATGAAATCCACCCTCGTCTTCCTCTTTTTGTTGCAGCCTTGACACAGGGTCGTAACAACGGGAACAGCATTTTAATAGAAATAAAATATTACAATAGGAATAAAAGAAAGATGGTGAGACAATCCTCCATCTTCCATCCTGGCCTCCTTCACAGAGCCAGTGTGGAGATAAACACCATCGCAAAATACAGCTTTTAAGTACTGTTGGGTATGATTGCAATGCAGCATTTGAGCAGTGTTAGGTACAATTACAACAGCAATAAAATGTTAATATAAATAAAATATCACAATAGGAATAAAAGAAAGACAGTGAGACAATCCTCCATCTTCCATCCTGAGGCAGTGTGGAGACAAACAGAGAGACAGAGCTATAGATAGCAAAGCCAGAATCAGACACAGACTCACCAGGGGGGTGGGGGAGAGGGAGGGAGGGGTGTGAGGGAGAGGAGGGAGAGGGAGGGAGAGGGGAGGGAGGGGTGTGAGGGAGAGGGGAGGGGTGTGAGGGAGAGGGAGGGAGAGGGAGGGAGGGGTGTGAGGGAGAGGGGAGGGATGTGAGGGAGAGGGAGGGAGAGGGAGGGAGGGATGTGAGGGAGAGGGAGGGGTGTGAGGGAGAGGGAGGGAGGGGTGTGAGGGAGAGGGAGGGGTGTGAGGGAGAGGGAGGGAGGGGTGTGAGGGAGAGGGAGAGGGAGAGGGGGGTGAGGGAGAGGGAGGGAGGGGTATGAGAGGGGAGGGAGGGGTGTGAGGGAGAGGGAGGGAGGGGTGTGAGGGAGAGGGAGAGGGAGAGGGGGGTGAGGGAGAGGGAGGGAGGGGTGTGAGAGGGGAGGGAGGGGTGTGAGGGAGAGGGGAGGGAGAGGGGTGTGAGGGAGAGGGAGGGAGGGGTGTGAGGGAGAGGGAGGGAGGGGTGTGAGGGAGAGGGAGAGGGAGAGGGGGGTGAGGGAGAGGGGAGGGAGGGGTGTGAGGGAGAGGGAGAGGGAGAGGGGTGTGAGGGAGAGGGAGGGAGAGGTGTGAGGGAGAGGGAGGGAGAGGGAGGGGTGTGAAGGAGAGGGAGGGAGAGGGAGGGGGGTGAGGGAGAGGGAGGGAGGGGTGTGAGGGAGAGGGAGAGGGAGAGGGAGGGGTGTGAGGGAGAGGGAGGGAGGGGTGAGGGAGAGGGAGGGGTGTGAGGGAGAGGGAGAGGGAGAGGGGGGTGAGGGAGAGGGAGGGAGAGGTGTGAGGGAGAGGGAGGGAGGGGTGTGAGGGAGAGGGAGGGAGGGGTGTGAGAGGGGAGGGAGGGGTGAGGGAGAGGGAGGGAGGGGTGTGAGGGAGAGGGAGGGGGGGGTGTGAGGGAGAGGGGACGGAGGATAGATAAACACAGCCAGATGTGATTACAGAAAAACACAGCAAAGACAAATGAAGACATTGAGAGAAGGGGACACCAACAAACAGGAGAGAGAGAGAGAGAGAGAGAGAGAGAGAGAGAGAGAGTGAGAGAGATAGAAAAAGAAAGATAGAAAGAGATGTAGACGGAAAAAGACAGAGAGAGAGAGAGGGAGAGAGGGAAAGAGAAAGATAGAGAGAGAGAGGTAAAGGGAAAAGACAGAGAGAGAGGGAGAGACAGACAGACAGATAGATAGAGAGAGAGAGAGACAGAGAGAGATAGAATGATTGAACAAAAGAATGTCCTCATTGTGAGTGTGAGTGTATGAAGGACAAAGAAGGAAAGCAGAGAGAAAAGGGCTTGAGACCTCTCTCTCTCTCTCTCTCTTCTCTCTCTCTCTCTCTCTCTCTCTCTCTCTCTCACACACAACACACACACACACACACACACACACACACACACACACACACAGGTGACAGGCCAGGTTTATTTAACCCAAAGTTAAAAGTAGTCATACACCTGGTAGAAGAAGAGCCCACTGACATTTGTTTTGTTAAGACAATGAAGCGCTGTGCTCTAGATAGATAACCAGATTGATTCACTGATTGATTCATTGAGAGAGAGAGAGAGAGAGAGAGAGAAAGTGAAAGAGAGAGAAAGAAAGAGAGAGAGAGTCAGACATACAGAGAGTCCGAAAAAAAAAAAACTTTTTTTATGTTCTGCATACCCACCCTTCGCTGGCGATGGAGGAGTTTCGCGAGACGGTTTTGGGGGAGATGTCGTAGTCGGAGTCGGAGCGGTAGAGGAAGGACTCGCGGCGCTGGCCCTGGGGGAAGGAGGGGTGCAGCATCACGCCTGGACTCGCCTGCAAGTCCAGAGGGGTCCGGCCCCGCCCGGCGACACGCCATTCTCCAGCTCAAAACTGACACGGAGAAGCAGAGATACACACATATAATAATAATAATAATAATCATAATAATAATAATAATAATAATAATAATCATAATAATAATCATAATAATAATCATAATAATCATAATAATAATAATAATAATCTTTACTTGTATAGCACAATTCATACATACAAGATGCAGCTCAAAGTGCTTCACAATTTGGCAAGGTCACCACAAGACAACATTTCTTGCAGTCCAGTGGCGTCGGGAGCGGATGAATACAGTATCAAAATGACGTAGTGACGCAATGCCCCGTTAATGCGGGCTCTTGCGTGACGCATTAATGTAATGTCATAGTGGCGCAATGACGCAATGCCCTGTTTATGCGGACTCTTGCGTGGCGTGACATATGTTTGATTACACATGTTTGATGACACATGATTGAGTAAATATGCACGCTTCAGTACATATTTGAGTGCATATGCAGTTATGTTTGAGTGCACATGTTTGCACATGTTTGAGTATACACATGCTTGAGTATGCATGCACATGTTTGAGTGTTTATTAACTATAGCCGCTATTCTCCAACTCAAAACTGGCATGGAGGACCAGAGATACACACATATGTATGCACACTTTTGAGTACACATGTACAGTACTGTGCAAAAAGTCTTAGGCAGGTGTGAAAAAATGCTTGTCAACTAGAATGCCTAAAAAATGGATGTGTTAATCATTTATGTTCATCAATTAACAAAAATGCAGTGACTGAACAAAAGAGAAACCTAAATCAAATCAATATTTGGTGTGACCACCCTTTTGCCTTTACCCAGAGCATCAATTCTTCTAGGTCTACTGCATAGAGCTTTTGAAGGAACTTGGCTGGTAGCTTGCGCCCAAACATCTTGAAGAACTCCCACAGATCTTCTGTGGATGTATGCTCCCTGACATATACAACCAATTTGGTGTAATTGGTTGATCATACACCTGACTATAATCCTGCAAAATCCCTGACATTGTGTGTAGCCCTGTGTGTGTGTACACTTTGTGTGCACCTGCCTAAAACAAAAAACAACTTATGCCCATCTTATGCCTTAAGTCCTTTCAGCCTTATGGGTGTTTTAACATTAACACATGTGGATGGCTAAAAAGGATACAGTACTGTCCAAAGATTTAGGCAGGTGCCTTCAAACCACCATCAGTTCACACACAGGGGGTACACACAAAGTCAGGGATTTTTGCAGGATTATAGTCAAGTGTATGTATGCACATGTTTGAGTACATAAGTATGCACGTTTGAGTACACATGTATATATGTATGCACATGTTTGAGTACATAAGTATGCACGTTTGAGTACACATGTATATATGTATGCACATGTTTGAGTACACATGTATATATGTATGCACGTTTGAGTACATAAGAATGCACGTTTGAGTACACATGTATATAAGTATGCACATGTTTGAGTACATAAGTATGCACATGTTTGAGTACACATGTATATATGTATGCACATGTTTGAGTACACATGTATATATGTATGCACATGTTTGAGTACAATGTATATATGTATGCACGTTTGAGTACATAAGTATGCACGTTTGAGTACACATGTATATAAGTATGCACATGTTTGAGTACACATGTATATATGTATGCACATGTTTGAGTACACATGTATATATGTATGCACATGTTTGGTACCACATGTATATATGTATGCACATGTTTGAGTACATAAGTATGCACGTTTGAGTACACATGTATATATGTATGCATGTTTGAGTACATAAGTATGCACGTTTGAGTACACATGAATATATGTATGCACGTTTTTGAGTACATAAGTATGCATGTTTGAGTGTTACTAACTACAGCTACCGTTCTCCAACTCCCTAACCGCTAAGCCCATGACTGCCCCAAACTGGCATAACTGTTCCTCCATCCAGCCATTATCTCTATACTACTTTTGAAGAAAGGAAGAAAGAAAAGAAAAAAGAAAGAAAAGAAACTAAGAATGAAAGAAACAAAGAAAAAACAAAGAAAGAAAAAACATTTAAATATAGAGAAGGACAAAAAGAGAGGAAGGACAGTTGGCATCAGTATCATGGACCTTTACTGCTATTCCATTGCCTGCCACAGACTGCATATTCCCTCTGTGCTGTTACAGACACCAATATGGACCACAACAAGAGGAGAGAAGGAGGAGAGACAGATGGAAAGGAACAAAGAGAGAAAATAAAGAGAGGAGACACCAACAAAGAGAGAGAGACGGAGAGAGAGAGAGAGAGAGAGAGGAGAGAAGAGAAGAGAGAGAGAGAGAGAGAGAGAGAGAGAGAGAGACAGAAGCAGACAGGACAGACAGACAGACAGACAGACAGACAGAGAAAGGAGGATTGAACAAGACTGCAT
>CM050198.1:10237261-10264761 GCA_027475355.1 Coilia nasus
AATCATCTTGCTGCTGTCACAACAGGAAAAGCATCCTTCTTAAGCCCAAAGTGACCCCACCGAACCCCATTGTTGCTTCCCAGCATCTCAGGTCATCCCTCGTCCTAGGGTATTAATAGTCCCCACGGCTACGGTTTCATGTCAACATGCCACCACCGATGATGACCTTGAGACTTAAGTGTCTGTCTGTAGGCCACAGCTTCGCCTCGGTCGATAAGTAACCGGACCGTCACTCTCTGCCAGGTCGCAGAGAGGGGAGTTCTGAACGGGAAAGCCTCCTCTTAGGACATGACGTCAGGGCATCTGAAGGAGAGGTCGGAGGGGGAACACTCGACTGAGTGTTTGTGTGTGTGTGTGTGTGTGTGTGTGTGTGTGTGTGCGTGTGTGTGCGTGTGTGTGTAAGTGAGTTTGTCTTTGTTTTGCTACTGAAAGTCTAAATTTCCTCTGGTATTAATAACGTATAGATAAATAAATAAAATAAAAAAGTATAAATAAAAATAATCTATCTATCTATCTGTCTGCTGTTCTGTCTGTGGGCAACAGCTTCCCTCGGTCGATACGTAACCGGATGTGTAAGACCGGACCGATTGCCTGGTCGATACGTAACCGGACCGTGTCTCTCGCTGACACGGCTAACGAACACACCCTCTGTTCGCTGATTGGATCGGTCTTGCTGGGACTGACTAAATGACCCTCAAGAGATTCCGGTCCAGACCCTCTGTACAAAATGAAATGAAGTACGAGGGGCGGGTTTACCAGGCTACGTAGGAGGGGGAGCTCTTGACTCATGCTGTTAGCTGAAAAAAAGTGTTAAAGCAACACTAAGTAGTTTTCATCTTGGGGGTTTTTGTCTTCGGTCGCCCTATCGCCCGATTGCCCGATTGCCCAGTTAATATGTAACTGGACCGTGTCTCTCGCTAAGAGTGGAGTTCTTAACGGAAAGGCCTCCTCTTACGTGAAGGAGAGGTCAGACGTAGGAGGGGGAACTCTTGACTTATGGTGTTAGCTGAAGAAAGTGTTAAAGCAACACTAAGTAGTTTTCATCTTCAGTCGCCCTATCCCCCGATTGCCTGGTCGACACATAACCGGACTGTGTCTCTCACTAAGAGGGGGAATTCTTAGCGGAAAAGCCTCTTCTTACGTGAAGGAGAGGTCAGACGTAGGAGGGGGAGCTCTTGACTTATGCTTTTGGATAAAGAAAGTATAACACTGCTTACTAGACGGTCAAACAAAGCAGTTTTGTTCTTTTTGTTTGTTTTGGAGCAATACTAAGTAGTTTTCATCTTTGGTCGCCTTACTGGGTGGAAGTGGAATTGTCTGTCACAGAGATGGTTCGCTCCTCCAAACTTACTTAGTGGGGTTATAGCCCATGGAATGCAGCAAAACGAATTCAGAAGTGCCTTCCACCCTGTTACAACTTGATGAACCACTGAATCAATTTTGGAAACATTATTTTAAGGTTATAAAAACTACTTAGTGTTGTTTTAAGCTAGGAACAGACCGTTCCAATGTTTAACCCTGATCCTAAAATATTCGGTAACACTTTCTATGACGCTTGTATTCATCAGACTCTATAAACCCATTCATAAATGGCTGTAATGCCTGCATAAAGCTTAAAAATGGTTACATTTAGTATTCACAACATACTAATGACTGCACTCATAGGCAGGTAAAGCTTTATAACCAAGAATGCACTGTCACTTGAAGTTGGAATAGTGCTTGTGACAATTCCTTAAGAATACAGTCATGAGTATGTATTGAAGTAGTTATGAACATTTTACATATTTTATAAATGTATTATAGCCCTTTATGAATGTGGTTATAGAGTCTTATGAAGCTTCATAGACAGTGTTACCAAATATTCTGATACAATGGCACGTCTGGGCTAGGTATAGCTAGTCCAAGATAATCAAAGGCAGTCACAGTGCTCATTCGAAACATTACATTAATTGCCATGTTTGTTGGGGAGATCAATTTGAATGCGAAATGATCTTTTCCACTCTTGATGCAATTTAGACATTACGTCATAGTCCTCATGGCTACAGATGCATGTGAACATGCCACCACCGATAATGACCTTGACACTTAAGTGTTTGTCTGTAGGCCACAGCTTTGCCTCGGTCGATAAGTAACCGGATCATCTCTCTCTGCCAGGTCGCTGAGAGGGGAGTTCTGAACGGGAAAGCCTCCTCTTAGGACATGACGTCATGGCATCTGAAGGAGAGGTCGGAGGGGGAACACTCAGTGTGTGTGTGTGTGTGTGTTTGTCTTTGTTTTCCTCTGGTATTAATAAAGTATAGATAAATAAATAAAATAAAAAAGTATAAATAAAAATAATCTATCTATCTATCTATCTATCTATCTATCCATCCATCCATCCATCCATCCATCCATCCATCCATCCATCCATCCATCCATTCATCCATCCATCCATCCATCCATCCATCCATCCATCCATGTGATGTGGTCTGAGTGCCAGACCACACGATTTGATGTGGGTTGGCTTGTCAGGCTAAGAGACTGACAAGCCAACCCACATCAAATCGTGTGGTCTGGCCACAATGAATAGGCCAGGCACAATTGAAAGGGTGTCATCAATGGGTTTTTAAAAATCTCCATTTTTGCCAGGTGTTTCGAAAAAACAATGTTTTCAGTGACAGAAAATGCCATTTACATGTGGACACATGGCACATTTAAAAAGTATCTATCTATCTATCTAGGCTTGATTATCTTCGCAGAGACAATATGATGGTGCTCTACTGTTAAAATGTTTACCACTTGCTCTGAATGACCTTAATAAGGTTTGTTACATAGTTACTTTACATTTAGCTGACAGTCTTATCCTGAGTGACTTCCAGTGAGTTAGGTACAGAGATAGCAACTGGAGGTCAGAAGGTTAGGGGTTGTTTCATGAATGGGAGAGGAAGAGAACACTGGTTATTCACTCGCCCACCTACACATTTTTTTCCCTACTGGAATGGGGATTGAACCTGCGACCCTCTGGTCGCAAGACCAAGTCCTTTACTGTTAGGCTAACCTGTCACTAAACCGCAGTAGCAGTACATCCGTCAGGTGCCCTCTATGACTTCGCCGACAACTATACCATGGCTTTACATGATACCCTGGTCAAGCAATGTCCAACAACATCTGAAGGTGAGAGTTTGCTGACGTTTGGTGAAGTTCACTGGTGTGGTCTGAGTTTACCTTTACAATGTGGCAGCTGTGGCCTAATGGTTTAGGAGGTTGGTCTGGGGATCAAAGGGTCACAGGTTTGAATCCCACACCAGTAGGAAGAATATGGGTGGAGGGGTAAATAACTAATACTCTCCTGCACCCTCATTCATGGCTAAGGCGCCCTTGAGCAAGGCATCTAGCCCCACATTGCTCCAGGGACTGTATCCTGTACCTACATAACTGTAAGTCGCTCTGGATAAGAGCGTCAGCTAAGTGTAATGTAATGTCACATGGTCATGAGGTATATCCTCAGGTGGTGATGGGGCAGTGGGACCCTGAAGACACCAAGGTCATGGGGGTGCAGTGGCGCAGTGGTTAGAGCACCCGACCATGAATGGGCAATCGCCCATGGGGACCCAGGTTCGAATCCGGTCTGCGGTCATTTCCCAACCCTACCCCATCTCTCTCCCACTTACTTCCTGTCACCATTTTCACTGTCCTGTCACAATAAAGCCAAAAAAATACTTTAAAAAAAGACACCAAGGTCATCATGGGGTTTCACATGAGGTTAAAAGGCCAGCAATTGGTCGCTGTGTAAGGGCCCATTTCCACCAAACACTCTCCATATACAGCGTGTAGACAGCAAGTGCCCGTTTTCTGTCCCTTTTCATTTAGAATGCATGTTGAGAGATTAGACCATTTCCACTGCATGCATGATCTGAGTGTATTCTGTCACACATACAAACATATTGTACACGGTTAAGTGCTGTACACGCTCAAGTCAGTGGAAATGAGCCCTAAGAATGGCAACAATGGAATATATACTCTCAAAACCAGAAGGGTAAATTCAAGGGCGATTCATTGATCGCAAATTGAGATCATGATAAAATTCAGGTCAATCATGATGATCAGCATATTTAATTGATCACAAATTGAGATCATGATAAAATTCAGGTCAATCATGATGATCAGCATATTTAATTGATCGCAAATTGAGATCATGATAAAATTCAGGTCAATCATGATGATCAGCATATTTAATTGATCGCAAATTGAGATCATGATAAAATTCAGGTCAATCATGATGATCAGCATATTTAATTGATCACAAATTGAGATCATGATAAAATTCAGGTCAATCATGATGATCAGCATATTTAATTGATCGCAAATTGAGATCATGATAAAATTCAGGTCAGTCATGATGATCAGCATATTTAATTGATCACATGGCAGATCCCTGAAGCTGATGTCATTTTGGATAAAAAAAAAAAAAAGTTATACAATGTCAGTTATGTGGCGATGGTCTGGTTATGGCCAAGGTGACATGGAGCAAATGAATCCGGTATGTGAGATGTCAGTGCCTTGAAAGACGGGTTTAAATCCAGCAGATCCAAGGTTAGAATGGTAACTTGTACATATTCTTGTTAACTATTTTATATCGCACACTTCCCTGTACATGATATTGCTTCCCTACCTGCCCAGGGACTACAGGTGGAAAATAGCAAAGTTTGCTAAACCTGGTACAAAACATCTCTTTGTACACAGTCCCGGTCAAAATAAATGTCAAAGTCAAAGTCAAAGCTTGGGAGAAAACCCTTTTTTCACAAATTTGGATGTGTAGAAAGTTTGTACATAAAAAGCTTGTGCACTTTCATGTGGAGGGAGGGGTGGTGGTCCTTGAGATTTTCTTTAAGGGGGAGGGAGTTTAGCCTGGTACACCAGCCCCTCTTCATTTGATTTTGTACAGAGGGTCTGGCAGTGCTGTATTGACAAACGATTTCTTCCTGGAGGTGTGGACTCTGCTGAAGTTTAAAACAAGTGGCTCTGCCTTTACCCAGGCGCTACCTACGCATTACAACTCAAATGTAGCACACAAAGTCAATGTCATCACTCACGTACACTCCCTCTGTACGCTGATTGGCTAGGTAAAATTTCTCCCTAATATAGCAATGTTAATGAAAGCACTCCCAGACCCTCTGTACATAATGAAATGAAGTACAAGGGGCTGGTTTACCAGGCTAAGGAAAGTGGTCCTAGATCTGACAACTTTGAGAAACACTGCTCTAGACAGAGCTGTGTGTATGCTTATACGGGAGAGAAATTATGAAGTATTGGTTAACCACTGGCTCAGTGTGTGTGTTGTGTGTGTGTGTGTGTGTGTGTGTGTGTGTGTGTGTGTGTGTGTGTGTGTGTGTGTGTGTGTGTGTGTGTGTGTGTGTGTGTGTGTGTGTGTGTGTTTGAACCTGTGTGTCCAGATGATCTTGAGTGATTGTGCATTTGAATGTGTAATCATGTTTGTGTGTTTGTATGTGTGTGTGTTTGTGTGGGTGTGTGTGTTTGAACCTGTGTGTCCAGAGGATCTTGACTGATTGTGTGTTTGAATGTGTAATCATGTGTGTGTGTGTTTGAACCTGTGTGTCCAGATGATCTTGACTGATTGTGTGTTTGAATATGTAATCATGTTTGTGTGTGTATGTATGTGTGTGTGTTTGAGTTTTATGTGTATTTATGATGTATACCTTACACCTGCATGTAAAATTATGTGTTGTGTGTAAGTGTGTGTAGGTGAGCATGCATAAGTGTGTGTGTGTGTGTGTGTGAGTGTGTGCATGTGTGTGTGTGTGTGCGGGCATGCGCAGGTGTGTGTGTGTGTGTGTGTGTGTGTGTGTGTGTGTGCGTCCGCGTGCGTAAATTTGTGTGTGTATGCATACATGTGTGTGTATTTGTGCGTCCGCGTGCGTAAATGTGTGTGTATATGCATACGTGTGTGTGTGTGTTTGACTGTGTGTCTGGGAACAGGTGAGTGTATGTGTATGTGTGTGTGTGCGTGTGTGTGTGTGTGTGTGTGTGTGTGTGTGTGTGTGTGTGTGTGTGTGTGTGTGTGTGCATAGGTGTGTGTGTGCATAGGGGTGTGTGTGTGTGTGTGTGTGTGTGTGTGTGTGTGTGTGTGCGTGCGCATAGGTGTGTGTGTTCATAGGGGTGTGTGTGTGTGTGTGTGTGCATAGGTGTGTGTGTGTGTGTGTGTGTGTGTGTGTGTGTGTGCGTGCCTATTCTCTACCTCTTCTCCAGTCACAGTCAGCACGCTGCGGCTCTTCTTCATCCTGATTGGCTGGTTCTTGGCCCCGGAACGAACCGGAGCGGAACCCAAGCAGCAGAGCAGGTGGAGAGCCAGGTCAAACGGGGTCGCGCCAGGGTCACACCGGGGTCACGCCGCCTCACACCTTCACCCCCATCTGCCTCTGTTGCCCAGGCAACCTGGGGGGTCCAAAACGTCCAGCAATCACAAGTGAAAGGGGGAAGGGGAAAAGAGTGGGCTCGGGTTTTACTTCCTGGTAGCGGATCTATCACAGCCTTTGGTTAGTAATCCCAAATCTGATTGGTTATTCGATATCCAAATGCAAAGGCTGCCATCCCGCCGCACTCCCCTTGTTGTGAGGACTTTACTGTAATCCAAGCTTTGATTGGTTGATTGATCCAGAGGTGTTGGCTGAAGACACCATAATCCAGACTACCGGCTGATTCAGGCAGTTGCAGATGGCGCAAAACCTGACACAGATGGAAAATGAAAATTAATTTCACCGTTTAAGGTCATTTTGCTCTCAGAAACCTGTGGATGAGATACATTGGCTTACAGTCATTTATTATCACCAAAATAGCCACTGATTTGATTTGACACATACACATACACCCCCTGTTTACTAACTATATAATCACACACAGTGTGTACATATATAAATATTAATAACTAAATATAGTATTGTATTTTATTGTAATATATCTATTATATATAAATTATAACTCATTTAGAGAATCCGTTATGTATGTGTAGCAGTCTAGGCAAATATGTATTTGTGTGTGTTGGTATGTGTTTCTGTGTGTGCGTGTTTACCCGTGTCCTCCTTGGCCAAAACACCGATGCGGTCATACAGAGAGCAAAACCATCCAATGTGTGTTTGCTGTGGCCCATTCCATGCAGACATCAAACACACACTCGAAACCGGCTCAACGTAACGGGCCTCCAGCGGTTCCCAATCAATGAGTTTAATGACAGCCAAATCCAGGTCAAATCACTTAGAACCGACATTACTCACCTGAATCCATTCAGCATAAGCGACAGCGGCTATGGGCCACTCACAGCGCATCTGAATCTGAAGTCACCCATTTTTTGCCGACGATAAATAATAGTGTGTTCATCTATATCAACAATTGACAAATCAAAAGGCTGGAACACACCCACTTTGGAGCTTACAGACATAAATATAGAATACATAAAGAGATGGGGGGGAAATGGGCGAAAGAAAGACACACAATAGACAGAGGTTGTTCCATTCACTGGTGGAACAATTAAGTAATTGCTTTATAACGCAATGCCGCGTCAAAATACGGCAAGTCGCCATCCCTAACATACTGACACCAGTATGCCGCCACGGACCCTGACGAGCAGATACACCAGAAGGCATCAATGACATGCTACGTACATGGAGGCTCGGTACCCCCTTTCCCGCACAAACATGACCGCAAAAGACACACACACACACACATTCAACAGACGTTCGCTGGCGACCGATACACATCTGTTACAGCTCGCAGGCTGTCACATTTAATGATCCGACGCCAGGCTTACCGACAAGGGGTGTGAGAAAAACGCCATAAATACATACATTGACACTCACCTTGATCCCCTCAAGATCAATGGATGGATAGAATGTGTCCTCCCTCCCTCTCCCGTTTCTCTCTTTCCCTCCCTCTCTTTCTCTCTCTCTCTCTCTCTGCAGAAAACCAGTCTGTCAAGGAGATAAGGAAAGGGAAAAAACACAACGGCTTGGGGAATATCCGCTGCTCCCTCTGCGAGACTAGTGCGCCCCCCTCCCAATACGCTACTGCTATATCCACCAGCCTTGCCTGCCTCCCTTACGCGCATACACCACCCACTAACCAGCAGACACACACGGGCTAAGCGCGCGCCGATTGTGGTGCATCACGCAGGCAGGCGGGAGGGAGGGAGGGTTGATTTTGTGTGTGTGTGTGTGTGTGTGTGTGTGTGTGTGTGTGTGTGTGTGTGTGTGTGTGTGCTTGTGACACGGACGGCATCCCAACCCAACACGCTGCCTTGTCTGGGAGGGTCGCCTTGTTGTGCTCATGGTACTTTGATATGAGCGCCGTACTGGAGGTATCCCACTGGCGGTTGCGCATTTTGCCTTATCCACACACACACACACACACTCATTGGCCATATGCTGGTAGCTTCGCAGGTGTCATTATTCCAGCGTGGAGACATGGAAGACCGTTTCTTTAAAAAAAAAATGACATAACGAAATGTCGGTATATTGTTGGTATGTGTTGACATTGGAAATCATCTGTAACTACAATTTCGGGTTTGTGGCAATAGCAGGTTCCTTAGACCAATTTAACATTTGGCCTCTGACATCATACATACTAGTCCCTCTGCCAACCCTCGCTGTTAAATTGAACTAGTGAGGACTAGGCAAACGACAAACTCACCAGAGTGTGAAACAGTCACTAAAAAACCACTTTCATGTGTCTTCAGCCTTACGGCCAAGACAACATCTTATTAAAAAAATCACTTACGATATGTGGGCACCTAGGGTTATTTTTCACCCAAAACTGAAGTTAATGTCTTTTTCCTTTGCACGGCAGGTCGCACGTAATATTACACTACTGGACCATGAGATCTGACTAGACAGTTGAGATTGGTAATCAATGACTTGGATTGGTGGAAGACTGTCGCCCTGTGGCAAGAACTGAAATAGTTCATATGTACTCAAGGAAAAAAACTAGCCTAGAAATGCCACTTTCTTCAAGAGTTCCTATTAAGATGTCCTTGTTTTGTACCACACATATATTTAAGGAAGAATAAGATCAGAAAAGGGGCTGAGGAGGAAAGCAGTATTCGGAGAAGGGAGATGTAGAAGTGAACTTAATTGGACCTAATAGGCTGAGACAAGAGAAAACTCAGCTGTAAAAAAGCTCCTCCCTCGTGTGGCCGAAGACCAAATCCAATTTAACCCTTAACGTGCCTATTAAAAAATAGGGTTTCATTAGAAATCAGTAATTACTGTATTTGTCAACTTTTTTTGTACCTGATGTGTTAAACTCTATGACATCACATAAATGCTGACGGTCAAATTTGATTCTAAAGATGCACATAGACGCTCACGGTCAAATCTGGTTCTGAACACTCTTAATGGGTAAAAACCTCAACCTGCTTAATTTTTTTTTTTCACTATTTATCTGACTCATTTCCTTCCAAGAGTTTTTTCAGGACACACACACACGAGATGTCATTTCAAATTTCTCTTTTCTTTGTGTATAGATAAGTGTACGTTGGGAAAACACACACACACACACACACACACACACACACACACACACACACACACACACACACACACACACACACACACACACGAACCACCAAGAACACCAGATTGTCATTTTATACAGCAGAACCTTTTACTGAGAGACACAAACACACAAGTCCTAGTAAAAAGAGGTGGGATTGACAGCAGGGTTCAGTGTGTGTGTATGTGTGTGTGTGTGTGTATTTGGGTGTGAATGGGAATGGGGGGGATGTTGTTAAAATGAGCAAGAGAGAGGTTGTTGGTGTCAGCCATGTTGCTGATAGAGGGAGGGGGGGACAGGCGGGGCGAGGGCTACTCATTCGCTCACTCACGCTGCTGTTTGGTTTTTGCACCTCATTTAGGACGATCAAACTAGATACAATCGCAGCAATGTCTTTGTGGCACCAAGGTCGCCATTTTGTTTTGTTTTTCCCCTCCCCAGACAAGTCACCTGCTACATGCCTCGATTAGATCATGCCTTTTAGTCAACCCTGGGAACTAAACCTGGCCTCTTTTTTCCTAACTTGACAGTGACAAACATAGTAATAATACAAAAAAAAAACTTAAATCTAAAACCATCAAAAAAGAAAACAGGATAAACTTCAAATGGCATTGTGCATCTAAGGGAGGGGGAGACAGTTTAGTGAAGAGGGTAGGGGGTAGGGGAGGGCAATTGTTGGGGAGGGGGAGGGGTACTTGGCTATGGGGGCGGGGGGAGGGCAATTGTTGGGGAGGGGTAGTTGGCTATGGGGGCTGGGGAGTGCAATTGTTGGGGAGGGGTAGTTGGCTATGGGGCAGGGGAGGGCAATTTTTGAAGAGGGGGGGCGAGTGGGGGTTGGCTGAAGGGTTTGAGGGGGTCGTGCGGTTTCAGCAATGCGGGGCAAACAGGATTATGGCTCAAACCGTAGCGAGATACAGCGAGAGCGTCTACATCTCCACAAGCCAAATAATTTAATTTCCTCATTCTTCTCTGGATACAGGACAAAAAAAAAATGTTAAAAGAAAGGTCTGAACCCAAACCAGTTCCCTTTGTACATTCAGCATCAGCGCTACAACCAAAGCAAATCAGACAACACAGAACCTACGCTTGGATCCTGTTCTAACTACATGGTTTAGTCGCAAAGCAACGGTAAGTCAGTTCACTCAAGCAAAAGGGCACTCAAGCAAAATCCTGCAGCTTTGTTTTGCCAGAAGAGAAAGTACTCTTTTCCTACTCTGTCTTGGCCAATGTCCATTGGTTTGTCACTAAACCATGTATGGAAACACCAACCCACCCCCCACCCCCTCCACCCCTGGGCATCAGGTGGAGTATTCCTCATAAAAGCCTGGCTGTGGTTCAGTCCTGTATGACAAAACCGCCGCTTCGGCCAAAAAGCCACCCATGAATAAAGGCCTAGGGCCCGTGAATAAGCCTGCCTCTAAACACTCGGTCTGCACCTGACCTGGTGCTGGTGGCACAATAATTCATTAGTAACACCAATAACACATTAAGCTTTACACGCTTAACACCAATAACACATTAAGGGTCTATGCTTTACACGCTGATCTCAGCATAGTTGAAAGAACTGAGAGGCCAACATAGGCAACAAGTCAGCGTAGGTGTGTGTGAGTTAGTTTTTAAGGGTCTACACAGGTTAAGCTTTGTTGTTCAGCCAAAAGTGACTCTTCTTGGTTAATCACAGACCCAGTATCTCAAATGTACTTTACTTGAAATGGGCCTATTAAGTTGAGCCTTGTTCAGCCTAAACAGCTGATAGTTAATAAAAGACCTCTCTCAGACACATTGTATTTTATTGTGAGTGTTTCACTGGGGGGCTCAGCCACTGGGAGGCCCTCTGGTTGGTGGTCAACCACTGCGGCTGGAGAAGGGTGGTAAGGGGAAGCAGGAGGGGGTGGGGGGCATTTCCAGACCATAACCGGCTATTGTAATGCAGGATAATGGAGTGTGGTGGGGAAGGAGAGGACTGTGGGAAATGTAGTTTCGGACAGGGGCAGAGTCAGGGTTAGGGGACTGGGGCAGGGTTAGGGTCAGGGGCAGGGTAAAAAAAGGTAAGCATTTGGGAGGGCTAGAAAGATGCGGGCACGGACAGGGGGAGTATGGGTGTGGGTGTGGACTGGGGAGGAGGGCGTTCGGAAATCAAAGTCATTTCTCTTCTTCCGCCGTTTCTCTCTTCACCTCCTCGTACTTTGGCTCTTCGTCTTTCTCCCCTTCCTTGTCGTCCTCGTCGCCGTCTGTCCGCGAGTTGGGCACCCACAGCCCCGAGTCGATGCAGCGCTTCATGTGGTACTTGGCCTCCTGTGGGGAGGGGGAGAGAGAGAGAGAGAGAACGTTATAGAGAGAGAGAGAGAGAGAGAGAGAGAAAAAGTTATACAGCGAGAGAGAGAGAGAGAGAGAGAGAGAGAGAGAGAGAGAGAGAGAGAGAGAGAGAGAGAGAGAGAGAGAGAGAGAGAGAGAGAAAGAGAGACAGAGAAAACACAATATAGAGAGAGGGAGAGAAAGTTAGAGAGAGAGAGAGAAAGAGAGACACAGAGAAAACATTATAGAGAGAGAGAGAGAGAGGTAGAAAGAAAGCAGGAGAGAGACGTAGAGAAAGTCAGAAAGCGAGAGGGAACAAGAGAGAGAGAGAGTTAGAGAAAAAGCGAGAGAGACATAGAGAGAAAGTTAGAAAGCAAAAGAAAGAGAAAGAGAGAGGGAAGGAGAGAAAAAGGGAGATAGAAAGGAAGGGGGGATGGGGGTGTTTTTGAGAGAGAAAGGTGGGGAAAGGGAGAGAAAATGAGAGAACGAAAGGAAGGGGGCGATAGGTGTGTGTGTGTGTGTGTGTGTGTTCTAAATGCCTATTTTCACACACAATGTTTTGAGTCTATTAGATATGTCGTTCCATCTCTGCGGCCACCCACAGCCTCATACTATTTCAGGAGCAAAGATGCAGTGGGTGACTCAAACTAGGTAATGCACATGATAGGCATGACATAACCAAATATGACTGGAAATCATTGTGCTGACACAAACGCACACACGTGCACATATACACCCGCGCTCACACACACACACGCGCGCGCGTACACACTGACCGTAGGGTCCATTTTACTGATGGCCTCCTGCAGCATCTGGATGTCCTTCTCGTCAAAGCACTTCTGCATCTCCTGTGACAGGAAATGACATCATGCATGAACACAGCCTCTGTACATAGCTTAATTACTTTACCTCTGGCTAATTATTATTTACTAAGCCCTCAAGCCCTCGTATATACTCCCTTCTTTCCTTCTGCATCTCCTGTGACAGGAAATGACATCATGCATGAACACAGCCTCTGTACATAGCTTACTTACTTTAGCTCTGGCTAATTATTATTTACTAAGCCCTCGTATATACTCCCTTGCTCCCTTTGTTTCTACAATGCTTCCTTGCTTAACACTTTGACACTTCTTACATTGCACCTGTGTGGCCTTACTGTCTAATTTCGTTGTTCAGTGACAATAAAAGTCTTGAAGCAAGCGAGTGAGTGTGAAAGAGGCTGAGTGTGTGTGTGTATGTGTGTGAGTGTGTATTCGTACCTGGGGCAGGGTCTCGTACACCTCCACGTGGTCGAGTGTGTGTGTGTATACATACCTGTGGCAGGGTCTCGTACACCTCCACGTGGTCGAGTGTGTGTGTGTGTGTGTGTGTGTGTGTGTGTACCTGGGGCAGGGTCTCGTACACCTCCACGGGGTCGAGTGTGTGTGTGGGAGTGGTGTGTGTGTGTGTACCTGGGGCAGGGTTTCGTACACCTCCACGGGGTTGAGAGTGTGTGTGTACCTGTGGCAGGGTCTCGTACACCTCTACGTGGTCGAGTGTGTGTGTGTGTGTGTGTGTGTATACATACCTGTGGCAGGGTTTCGTACACCTCTACGTGGTCGAGTGTGTGTGTGTGTGTGTGTGTATACATACCTGTGGCAGGGTCTCGTACACCTCCACGGGGTCGAGAGTGTGTGTGTGTGTGTGTGTGTGTATGTGTGTGTGTGTGTGTGTGTGTGTATACATACCTGTGGCAGGGTCTCATACACCTCCACGGGGTCGAGTCCTCCGGGGCCGATGCGTTTCTGCCGCTCCTCCTCCTCGTACTCCTTCATGGCCTTCTCGATGCGGATCTTGGCCCGGCCCCGCACGCGCTCCTTGAACGACTCCAGCTCGTCGTTGAAGGCGTCCTGGTACTGCTGGTCGGCAGTCTGGAGCAGGGGTGAGGCGGTTAAAGATTACGATTATTGTCCAAGAAATAAACACGGGTATATGGTTAATACACTTTACCAAAAAAAAAAAAAAGTACCGTAAATTACAGGAAAAATGCACCTTTTCTTATGTTTGTTATTTACTGAATGTAAACAAGAATCAAAATGTGGCTGGGCGGCCGTTTGGAGTGATGGGGAAGGTGAGAGACACGAGATACAACGCAAACTAGTCAGATACCCTTCTCAGACACTCAGGACAACTAGCTAATAGAATTTTCTTTTTCTTCTTATTTGTATCTTAAATCATTGATGCGCGTTCATCTATTTGAATAAACCTGGAAAAACTGCACGCAATTCACGACTGCAAAAAGAAAATCAGTCATGTTGTATTCAGAATTGCTGCATGGTTAAGACAGTAGGTTAAAAACACATAACATTAAAAAAATAAAGTAAATAAACACATATTTCATGATACATATATATTATACTAGCATATATATATTATGTAGTGCGTTGCGTAGTGCTGCCCTGACCTTGATCTTGGTGAAGAACTGGCGGAAGCAGCCTCGGGGGTCGACCTTGAGGCTCTTAGCCAGCTCCAGGATGAACTGCATCACAATGGTCTGGTGGGCCACCTGCTCCATCAGCGCATGTTTCTGAACAGCAGGAGGTCAAAGGTCAAACACCTGTCCCACCATTGTCGTTAAGTACACAACACTACAAGACAGACACACACACACGCACACACAGCGGCACCATCTGCTCCATCAGCATGTTTCTGCACAGCAGAGGTCACATCACAGGTCAGAGGTCAAACAGCTCTCCTAAGGTGTCACCAACATGTCCTTTGGTACACACACTACCCCACAGACATGTACATACACACGCACCCGCACGCACACACACACACACAGGTCGGAGGTCAAACACCTCTCCTATGGTGACATCAACATGCCCTTTACACATGCCCACACACACTACCAGACAGGCACACAGAGGAGTACATAAGCATGCACGCGTGCACACACACACACACACACACACTACTAGACAGCGATGCCACCTGCTGCATCAGCGCATGTTTCTGCGGGCCGGAGAGCAGAGGTCACATCACAGGTCAGAGGTCACACATACACACGCACACACAAGTAGACGGAAGTACACTCACATGCTCACACACACCTTACCAGACATGCAGACAGAAACTTACACATACATGCACACGCGTACACACACACAGACACAAACACCCTTCCAGACAAGCAGACAGAGGAGCACACATGTATTGCACACACACGCGCACACACCCACACACTACCAGATAAGCATACAGAGGTATGAATAAGCACAGACAGTGTACAGACCACACAGATAGATACACACATACACACACACCATATGCTATATAAATAAATCTGTAATATGAATAAATTAGTATTTGGGCATCCCAATGCCTTTAACAAAGACAGTGATTTCACTGACACACACACACTTAGAAGAGGAAGACAGCAAGACAAAAATGGGTGTTAGTGCAATAAAACAGACAAGTGCATTTAGCCACGCACGCACGCACACACACACACTCTCCCAAACCTGGCACATGACACAATGCCAGTGGTGAAAGTCACTCTCCTATCATCTTCGCCCCCCCCCCCCCCCGCGCCCCCCCCCCCCCCCACACACACAGTCATATGACTAATGGTTGGGTCAGATTACATGACTGTCTTTAACAAATGACCATGTCGCACTATAGCTATAACTAGAACCACACATTTTCCATGCGTCCTGGCCACATTACAAGACGATGATTCGGTATTGTATATTTTTCACTGACTGCTGGTGACAGGACTCCTCTTTTGTAAATTGTTTTGGATAAAAGCGCCCGCTAAGTGTAATGTAATGTAAAATGTGACAGTCGGGATAAATTTGGGGCTAAATCGGGCTGATATGGCGTAATGTGACCATGAGGTCATAAGGGCTACTCTCTCTAGATAAGCCCCAGCGTTTATTTGTTTTGTTTTTTTGTTTTTTTTACTTATTACTTCCGCTAGCGGTGGTTATGTAATCATCTGTGGTTATTTGTTTGTTTGCTAGTTAGTTTGTTAGCAACATAACTCAAAACGTTATGGATGGATTTTGATGGAATTATCAGGGTAGGTCAAACATGGGCAAACTTAAAGGTGATTTTGGCAGAGGTCTGCGCTCTCTGAGTGCTTTTCTAGTTTTATTCCATTTATCTACTCTGTTTATTCTCCGAAACCTTTTATGTTTGGAAATGTCTGTGGAAATCTGTGTGCGTGTGTGAATACATGTGCTAGCACTGCAAAGCAACTGCCCTGCTTGGGGCAAATAAAGAAACTACTAAACGACTCCCCCCTCACCTCCTCCACCTCCAGGTCGATGCACATGATCACCAGGTAGTTGGCCGTCTCCTCGCACACCAGGTGAGGGTTGTCCGACAGGTACTTCTGACTGTCGTCCCAGCGCCGTAGCATACCTGTGTCAGGTAGAGATATAAGCGCTTAGGTTAGGAGAAAGATATATTTTCTAAACATATATATTTTTTTATATTTTCAAAGATATATTGTGTACCCCATAGAGGAAGTGCTAAACCTGGTGTATTTAATTTAGACGTTTACAACTTCCTGTGGATTAACTAATCTCAACTATACTAAACTTTAGCACTTAACCACCTTTGCAGTATATCGCCTAGGTTGTTTGTGCTGTATAGAATAAAAACCAAAAAGAAACAATGTCATTAACGCTCAACTGACACCAAGAATTCCGTTTAACCTAAACTATGGAGTTACGTTTTCATGAGAAAAAAAAAAAGAAAACCAAAAAAGTCAAGGACACACTAAATCAAGCTCAACTGACACCACCACCTCCCATTTTAACCCAAACTCGACAGTCGAAGACACATTTTCACTTTTTTGTGGACAATAAGGAAATTATTATTATTGTTATTATTGTTGTTATTATTTATGTAATGTGTAGAGATCCATTTTGAAGACAAAACACAAACTGGATAGACAAAGTCGTGGCTCAGCTCACCGAAGTGTTTGATCTGTTTCTCGTACTTCTCCACAAAGGTCTTATGCTTCTCCTCCTTCTCCTCCTCCGTCTCGTCCTTCGATTCAGGCTTTACGTTCACCACACTCTGGTCCGGGAGGAGTGTGTGTGTGTGTGTGTGTGTGTGTGTGTGTAGTGAGAAAGAGGGGAAAGGGGGTGGAGGGGGTGACAGGGAGAAAGGGAAAAGTCATTATGACATGGGATGGTATGACCAGCACAGATAAACAGTACTATTGGGCCATGGGATGGTATGACCAGCACAGATAAACAGTACTATTGGGCCATGGGATGGTATGACCAGCACAGATAAACAGTACTGTTGGGCCATGGGATGGTATGACCAGCACAGATAAACAGTACTATTGGGCAGCTTACAGACAACATCGAATACTCATCATATACCATCACATTGATGTCAAATTCAACACTTAGCCGCTGAGGAAAGTGGGAGTTTTTTTTTTTCAATTTTTGTGGTTGTTTATGTTTAGTAGGGCTGCACGATATTGGAAAAATGTGCGATATGCGGTAACACTGCTGAATGTTGCGATGACGATATGTTGTGCGATAAATAAACAAATATTTAAATATAGTTTTAACATCTTTCAACTAAATATAGTTTTAACATCTTTTTTGGTGTAATCGGTTGATCATACACTTGACTATAATCCTGCAAAATCCCTGACATTGTGTGTACCCCTGTGTGTGTACACTTTGTGTGCACCTGCCTAACACTTGTCAAAAAACAACTTATGCCCATCTTATGCCTTAAGTCCTTTCAGCCTTATGGGTGTTTTAACATTAAACATGTGGATGGCTAAAAAAATACAGTACTGTCCAAAGATTTAGGCAGGTGCCTTCAAACCAGCATCAGTTCACACACAGGGGTACACACAAAGTCAGGGATTTTGCAGAATTATAGTCAGGTGTATAGTCAACCAATTACACCAAATTGGTTGTATATGTCAGGGAGCATACATCCACAGAAGATCTGTGGGAGTTCTTCAAGATGTTTGGCGCAAGCTACCAGCCAAGGTCCTTTAAAAGCTCTATGCAAAAGACCTAGAAGAATTGATGCTCTTTTAAAGGCAAAGGGTGGTCACACCAAATATTGGTTTGATGTAGGTTTCTCTTTTGTTCAGTCACTGCATTTTGTTAATTGATGAACATAAATGATTAACACTTCCATTTTTGAAGGCATACCTAGTTGACAGCATTTTTCACACCTGCCTAAGACTTTTGCACAGTACTGTATGTGTGTGTGTGTATATGTGTGTGTGTTACCTTGCTGAAGCCGTCCCTGCTGAGCGTGTCTATGTATGTGTGTTTGTGTTGTACCTTGCTGAAGCTGTCCTTGCTGAGCGTGTGTGTATATGTGTGTATATATCTGTGTGTTTGTATATATATGTGTATATGTCTGTGTGTGTGTGGTACCTTGCTGAAGCTGTCCCTGCTGAACGTGTGTGTATATGTGTGTATGTGTATATATGGATGTGGGTGTGTGTATATGTGTGTATGTGTGTATATATATATACACACATGTGTATATGTGTGTGTTACCTTGCTGAAGCCGTCTCTGATGAGCGTGTCTGTGCGTGTGTGTGTGTGTGTATATATGTGAATGTGTGTATATATATACATGTGTATATGTGTGTGTGTGTGTGTGTTACCTTGCTGAAGCCGTCCCTGCTGAGCGTGTCGACGTTCCAGGGCTGCTTCTTCTCCTCGCTGCGGTACTCGTCCAGCTTCCTCTCGGCGGCACGCTCCTCCTTGCGGGCCGCCTTCTCCTCCGCCTGCGCCTTCGCCAGCTCCGCCTTGCCCTCGTCCGTCGACGCCCCCTCCAGCTCCTTCACCTGCCGCGGGGAGGGATTAAGAAAATACACCTTTATTTTGCCCCACACATTCGCTGAAGTCCTGATTTTAATCAATTAATCAACCAATCAATTTATTGTTATAAGTGCAAAATCACCGTATGAAATGTATGTACCCATTTATAGGATCCCCTTTACCTGGTGCAGATAACCCAGCTATTCTTCCTGGGGTCATACTTAAGTATTACATTACACTTAGCTGACGCTCTTATCCAGAGCGACTTACAGTTATTTAGGTACAGGGTTTCAGGTACAGTCCCTGGAGTAATGTGGGGTTAGAGTGCTTAAGGGCACTTCAGTCATGGATTAGGACGCAGGAGAGCACTAGTTGTTTACTCCCCCACCCCCATTCTTCCTACTGGAACCTGCAACCCTCCGATCCTAGGATCACCTCTCTAACCACTAGGCCACAGCTGCCCAATGAATCAACCATCAATTTATTGTTTAAAGTGCAAAAATCACTGTATGAAATGTATGTCTCTATGTATTAGATCCCCTTTATCTGGAGCAGATACCCCATCTACAGCTCTGGAAAAAAATAAGAGACCACTGTAAAATTATCCATTTCTCTGATTTAACTATTTGTAGGTATATGTGTGAGTAAAGTGAACATATTTGTTTTATTCTGTAAACTACTGACAACATTTCTCCCACATTCCAAATCCAACTGACACCGGAAAGGAATGGCTGCCATACATGTAGAGATGCTGATTTTAGGGAAATTTGCAGTGGTCTCTTTATTCTTTCCAGATCTGTATGTATCTATCTATTGGAACCCCTTTATCTGGGGCAGATACTCCAGCTATTCTTCCTGGGGTCGTACTTAAGTAAAAATGGTCAAAGATGATCTCAATATATAATACATACTCAATACATACATCTAATGCATAAGGCTTTGCCCATCCCCACGTTGGATAGTTAAAAAAAAATGGACACACTCTGTTGTTTCAAATGGAGGAGCACTTAACACAACTTTAACCAAGTTCTGGGGTATGCCATAATCTGGTGGTAGGCCCCGGGGCTTCACCTTTTTCTGGGCTTCTGTCAGCTTCTTCTTGCTCTCAGCCAGGACCTTCTCCAGCTCATCGCCCTTCCTCTGAAAGGCCTCCATCCGCTCCACTCGCGCCTACGGATGAGCAGGAGAAGCGAAGGTCAGTCCCATTGGTCACTGTGATCACACGCGACATCATCACAGCACACAGTGCACACAACGAAATACAACCTCTGCATTTAACCCATCACACACGTGAGCAGAGGGGAAGCCATGGCAACGGCGCCCGGGGAGCAGTGTGTGTGTGGGGACGGTACCGTGATCAGGGTCTACCTCAGTGGCACTACTGGCGACCCGGGATTCGAACCTGCAATCCTGCCTTAACCGCTAGGCCACCACTGCCCCAAATAAAGAGCTGAAAGACAAAGACGCTAGATTATTAACCTCTGCCAAGGAGGTTATGTTTTTGCCAGCGTTTATCTGTCTGTCTCCTTTGTTTGTGAACAAAATAACTCAAAAAGTCATGAACATATCGTTCTGAAATTTGGACAGTATGTCGGTATTGTGACTGCCTCAAGGTCATTCTTTTTTTTGGTGAAAATTGATTCACTGGTCATTTTTTTCTTATTTTTTTGTACGGTAGGCTAACCAATCCCATTGACAAAAAAAGAAGGGGTGAGGTGGGTTTAACTGCTTGGCAAAGGTCTGCGCTCTGCGAGTGCTTTTCTAGTTATGATACTATATCAGTATTACCATATTTCACAGGACAAAAAAAAAAGATGGCAATAAAATGAATATAGGATATATAACTATTGGCAATAACAACAGAGAAGGAATGAGGGAAGGAGAGTATAATATAAATCTAAAAAAACATAATATAGTTTAAATAACAAAACAATGACAAGGAGAGAGGTAATGAACTACTCAGATGAGGGGAAGGAGAGGGATGTCTGGGGAGACAGAGTACAAATACATTTTTGTGAGTTCTGTGGAGGGGGTGCTCTAGGCTAGTTGATTTTGTTGTGTGCTAAGTCATACTGACAGATAGCCAGGAAATGCTTAATGCACAGCCTTCATGTAATCTATCTGAGTTGGATGATGCTTACTGGCTGAGAAAATGAGTGTATAGCCTGAAAACCAATTCAGATGGATTTACTCTACAAACTTCATTTTGGGTGAGGTATTCTGAAGTTTGGAAGGAAGTTCGGAGGGAAGTTCAGAAAGAAAGAAAGAAAGAAAGAAAGAAAGAAAGAAAGACTCGAAGGGGGGGTAAAAAAGCCCTACAATCGGAAGGAAGTTCGGAAGGAAGTTCAGAAGAAAGAAAGAAAGAAAGAAAGAAAGAAAGAAAGAAAGAAAGAAAGAAAGAAAGAAAGAAAGAAAGAAAGACTCGAAGGGGGGGTAGAAAAGCCCTACAATCACCAACTTGCAACAAAGTGTTTTCTCGCTTGTATCTGGGCAGCTGGAAAAATGCCACACCAGTCTGACCCCTAATGTGTCAGTTGGTCATATCAAAACACTTGAAGTTGACACAAACAAGGGAGTGCTGTGTCAGTTCTTTCTCTCTCTCCCTCTCACACACACTTCTGCAATGCCTGGCAAGGAACCTCAGACAGGCTTATTGAATGCTCTGTCTGTTCATACTCAAGCTTAATGTCTGTCAGAGGTCTATGCCAACATCAGCAACGTAAAAATAAGCTTCTGTTAGTCTTCAGTTTATATTTTAGACGTTGTGTTTACATGGATGTTGAAGTGGGGGGGGGGGACCAACTACCCAGGGCCCCAATGGCAGTAGGGACACTGGCAAGCCAAGTGCATGAGAAATATGGAAAGGAAGGCGGGCCCATAGACACTTCTTGTGGCCCAGAGTTAAGCGCTACAGTCTTGCGTGTTTATGCAGCAGGCACTGCAGGGATATAACGGCAATAAATGCTGACATACTGATGAGTTATTGAACCCAACGACGTTTCCACGTCAAGTCGACAAGTATGTAAGTATCTTCATGGTTGGTAACAACACAGTTTGATTGACCTTATCGACTTCTTGTGGTCGCATCAGCAATCAACAAATGACTTACTTTGATAGTGATCACACCATATGCACATTTTAACTTTCCCCTTCTGAGTAGGTTAACATTAGGATGGTAACCAAGCAAGAGAGTATAACGCTAAAAAATAATCACAGTAACGTTAGCTGTGCTGTGTAGGTTAGCATCATGGTAAATATCGATGATCATACGACTAGCTGTTTCACGTATCTGACTTCAGCTTATGTAGAGACAGCTGATCAGTCTGAAAAAAAACTAAAATAACTCATCAGTCGTTGTCTTCATGCAGGAGAACAACGCACCTGATTAGCCTGGTAGCTAGTTAGCAAGCTAACTCTAGCGTCAATATGCTAACTTGGCAGCAATACAATTTTGCCACAAAATTACGCTAATGCTGGTTTGGGATTTACAGGGGGAAATGCCTTGCAGTGTCTAAAGCATAATAAAATTTGAAAAACCTGATGTCTCCATCTGAAAAGACTTGGCGTATCGATGTTAGGGTGTGTGTCGTCCTCATCGTCTGACACCTCGATGTGGTCCCACACGCTGTAGTCAATGGTCGTCATGCTGATGGTCTTACTGTTTTGCGTGCAAATACGAGCCCAGACGCTTTAAACTCGAACAGCACGATACAAACTATACAATACACTATATCCTCTTTCTGTCGTTGTGTAAGGGTTCTGGGAAGAAACTAAGCCAAAAGCCAGACCAATACCAGAAAGTACGACCGACGTTTCTGAGCTCCACAACTCTTTTCTGGAAATCTCTTTTCCTTCCGTTTGAAGACGTAATCATTGTGCGCCTCCTCTGGAAGTTTCTGGTCTGGTCATTTCCTACCTAATTTAGACCGAATTCAAAAATAATAAGTTAGTTTTCGCGATGGTTCAGAACATGTTACTACAGTTTAAATAATTTTACACACTTTCGGTTAATATGATTGGCACATAATATGACCAAGGCTTCCATCCACTGAGGATGGTGCTTACTTTTGTGAATGCAGGCATTTCTGTCTGCCACAAGAGGCCGGTAAAGACCGCAAGTAGCTTCCAGACACGACCGACTCGTAGAACAAGTTAGTCTGCTGGTCTGTTGCACCTATTTACAGTTTTTCTCAGTCGCTTTGGTGCTTTTCTCAGATCAGAATGAAAATTCTCATAACTATTAGTTCAACCTCCACAACATTTAGTCATGTGTGCACATTATAGTAGCAATTTCTCCTTCCTCTGAACAAATTGCAAATGCTTTTGGACATTTATCAGTTGCTTTCATACAATACAATGTTGTTTTATAATATTATCATTTGCTTATGTCATGTCAGTTAACATTAACTATACTTATGGATGTTGAATAGTCGTTCCCATTAAAACTAATAGTCTTCATTTCATTGCTTAAGTCATTATATACAAAATTGTTGAACTAGTTATCTTTCAACCAAATGTTATACCTTTCTTTATTATTGTTTGCTGAAAATGTCTTCTACAGTACATTGAACAATTGCTTTTAGGTGAACTTCAGCTGTCATGGTCATCAGATGGTCAGAGGGTGCAGAGGGTGGATTCGCAACTCCAGGAGATATTTTTCTCGCTGCATTGCAAGGGATGATATCCATTGTGATGTAGATCAAAATATGTGGCCAGACAGACAGGAACGTCTGGATGTGCCACAATGATTTACCTATGTTCAGTTACAATATTTACTGTTATATTGTTACCTGGTACCCCAGAGGGGACTGACCAGGTATTGCAATGATGTGTGTGTCTGTGTGTCTGTGTGTCTGCAATGACCCTGAGGAGGATGGGGGACCAGGTTGCCATCTCTGATTGTGCTTGTTCACATTTGTGCACAGCTCTACCAAAAGGGTGTTACTTATGTTTGTTCTAAATAAGTGACTGTAGTGTATTTTTCTTTTGCACAATGTTGTAGAATTGCAAAGAGCATACAGTATACAGTAAAAATGTGAAGTATACGTATTCAGTGTCTTGTACTCACCTCCTCCCCTAACTACAGCAATGTGTAACTTTACTGTAGTTTTCAAGTAGTGTGTAGTGCTGTCTTGAGCATTTTCAGGTCGTGTCACAGAGTTCTTACCTTTTTTTGCATTGTAAAACACTGAGAGAATAAACTGTCATAATGAAAACATGACAAAGCCATTTGACTATCTTGTTCATAAACCATGGTGTCAAGACTTCTCATTTTGATGACACTGGCAGTTTCCCTGACATGAATACTTGCTTTTGAGGAATGGACTATCCATTTTGAGCAAGTGACATGCTTTTGCAGGTTATCTACTAGGTTTTGCAGTTTGCACTAATTGTTTTGAGAAATGCACTAACTGCTGTGCAAATGTAAATACTGATGTGAGAAAAGCACCAAAGCGACTGAGAAAAACTGTAAAAAGTTAGAGGTACTCGGTGTGCTCCAGTCCTTCCTGGGATCCAGACTTTGCGGAGAAGTGGCCTAGTGTTCGCTTATTTTGCTCGGTGACTCACCCACGCTAGATTGCAAGTAAACCCCTTCCCCAGTAATGTTAGAAGTCTGAGGTTTATTACTTCATGCGACATGCGCACACAGTTTTAGAAATGAAACACTGTATTGCACATTATCTGTGTATTAGTGGTTGTATTGTGAAACGTTTTTTATAGTAATAGGTATATAGGTAAATACACATGGAGATAAACCTGAATTTGGATTTTCTTTTTCATTGAATCAGCTGGGTCTTTTTGTGGGGCAACTGTGGTCCAATGGTTAGGGAGTTGGTCTTGAGATTGGCGTGTGTGTGTGCATCCTCATCCATGGCTGAACTGCCCTTGAGCAGGACATCTAACCTCACATTGTTCAAGGGGGACTGTCATTGTAACAAATTCACAGTAAGACACTGGATAAAAGCATCCGCTAAATGCAATGCAATGCAATCTGAAAAAAATGAAAGTATAAGAAAAGGATTCATACAGCAAAGGATTTGGACAAGCAAATACAAAACCTTTAAAATGTAACTTGATTTTCCCCTCTATTGTAAGTCTCTGTGGTTAAGAGTGTCTGCTAAGTGTAACTTCATGTAATGAAACCACTGACACTGTGCTGTAATTTAACATTATTTTAATGTTATACTAAAGCATTACAGATATTTCACAAGCTGTTTATTATGACAATGGAAGACAGGTCTTGCCCGATAGTGAACAAAGATGTGAGGAAGATTTTCTTCAGTAGAAAGATCAAGGGAGGAAAAGGTATGTTTGATTTCGACAGAGTATCTGCGTGTGTGTCCTCAAGCATATTCATCACACCCACTCACACCTACTTAATTGTCACTGTCCTTAATTCTTTCCTTGTGTGTGTTTGTGTACACGTGTGTGTGGCTGTGGGTGTGTCTGTGCACGCATTTGTGTGTGTTTTCAAGATGCAGAAGAAGAATGTAGCAGCAAACACCCCCCCCCCCCCCCCCCCCACACACACACACACACAATCACACATCATATACACACACACACACACACACACACACACACAAACACAAACATTTATGCCATATGCTCTGTCTCCAGGTTGGTACAATTAAATGAGTATCGAAAAAAAAATTTTTTAAAAAGTGTACACCTAAAGTGAATAAAAAATCAGTGCTTTTACTACTGTGCGGAGTCTGGTCTGTCTTATTTACTTCAACTCAACCATGTCTGTAGATTGATTTCAGTGTGATTCACGTGTGTCTTCTCTTGCATTTTCAAAGTCGGACAAACAGCTCAGCGTTTGGTTGTGCGCTGCCTTACGTGGTAACGATCAGTCTTGGTGTTCTTATGGTACAGCCAATATGTGATGCCGGCAGCTCCAAGGGCCATCACTACCGCTGCTGCCACCAAAGCTCCGATGAGCGGCGATGAGTCGACTGGTTCGTCTGAGAGGAACAACACGCACAGTGTGGTTGGGAGCATCAGGGAGCATGCAACTTGGGGAGACCATGCAGCCTGCCAGCCATCAGTGACGAGTTAAAAAAGCACTACTACTACTACTACTACTAATTATAATAATAATTAAAAAAACACATTATTGTAATTTATTTTAATAATAATATTTTGATGTTCTGTATTGTACAGAGTCCTTGGGTACCTTGAAAGGCGCTTCAGATAAAAAGTATTATTATTATTATTATTATTATTATTATTATTATTATTATTATAGTGTGCTTTTTGTCACAGGATCACACAGGGCCCCAGGTTAAAAGAAAAAGGAAAAAGTTTCCCCCATTTCGTTCCCCATACAAAAAAAAAAAGTGTTAGTAACACTTTATTTTACGCAGGTTCGAATCCCATACGAGAATGCTTTATTTTACACAGGTTCGAATCCCATACCAGAATGTGGCTGGAAGAGTTGGGGATAATGCTCAAAATTCCAATGTCATTCTAATCCCAATGTCATTCTAATCCCAATGTCATTCTAATCCCAATGTCATTCTAATCCCAATGTCATTCTAATCCCAATGTCATTCTAATGCGCAGTGACAACGCATTTAATAATGGGGGCAGCTGTGGCCTAGTGGTTAGAGAGTTGCTCTTGGGATCGGAGGGTTGCAGGTTTGAATCCCATACCAGTAGGAAGACTGCGGGTGAGGTAGTATATAGCTAGTGCTCTCCTGCACCCTCATCCATGCCCTTGAACCAAGTGCCCTTGAGCAAGGAATCTAACCATACATTGCTAAAGGGCCTGTACCCTGTACCTAAGTAACTAAGTCGCTTTGAATAAGATATGTAATGTAACATTCCCACCTTTGACACTGACTCGTATGCTGACAGTCACATCCCCTTCTGTGTTCCTGATGAGGCACTCATAGAGTCCGTCATGGCTGCTGTTGACTGACTCGATCACGAGAGTCGTCTCGTTCTCGCCAGCCAAGGCCACCCCCTGGTGTCTCCACTGGTAGGAGGGCATAGGGTTGGCTTCGCCCAGGCAGGTCAGCTCCATTTTGTCTTTGGCACGGAGGAACACGTCACCACTGGCATTGAGCACTCGGGGCTTATCTTTTAGCGCAAGACGAAACAAGAGGGAAATAAAAATGAACACACTAAGGTTGATAATAACAGTATCAGGGACATTGGATTGATTGGTACCCATGCTCAAATTATGTAATAATCATTAACTTTCTTCATCATCATTAGAATTATTATTATTGTTGTTATTATTATTATTATTATTGTTGTCATTGTTGTTGTTGTTATTAAAGTTATACTTTACTAGGGTGGTCTACAAGACTAGACTTTATATAGATCAGGAATGCATTGTATCTGTTCATACTTGGTTAGCTACAGTGTAAATGATGATGATGATGATTATTATTATTATCAATATTGTTATTATTATTATTATTAATATTAGTAGTAGTAGTATTATATATCAGTATTGACATACACAATACTTTCCACTGGATGCTGTTGGACCTGGTGTCAGGAATGGGCTCAGTAGTGTTCAGATCCAGGTGGGCAGCACAGCTGTAGGAGGCTTCATGGTCCTCCCTGGAAGCGTTGATATCTGTCCGAACATTCGCTTTGTCCAGGGTTCGTTTTAAAAACCTGGACTTCTGTGATATGTCCAGCTCTTCGTCCCCTTTGAACCATCTGATGGAGAGACTGGAAAGGGGCGTGACATTCTGGATCTCACAGTCGAGTGTGTAGATCCTGCCCTCGATCAGTGGGGCCTCCGGGGGATATAGCAAGGAGATTGTCACCCTGTTGGGAATTTCTGAGAAACACACACACACACACACACACACACACACACACACACACACACAC
>CM050198.1:10267261-10287261 GCA_027475355.1 Coilia nasus
GTTTTTTTTTAAATGGTGGGTTGGCCTCAGTGTAAGTAATCTATAAATTAAAATCAACTTTTTTCCGGGAATAATTTTAATGGCATGATAAATATTGCTTGGCCTGAGTGCTCTTTCTGTTATTCATCTGCATGAATCTCAACATTACTGTGTAATACCTGGCAGCCCTGTAACATGGACATGGGTTTTGAGCCTACCGACCAACCCACCCACCTACCTACCTACACTCTCATTTCTCAACCCAAATGTTGGGTTAAAGCTGTTTCAATCCATAGTTGGGTTCTATAGCCCAATATGGGTAAATTAGTGCCACCCAGCTGCTGGGTTATTATTTGGACCACCTTCACGACAGACTTGTGCTACAGTAACCCTGCTACTTGGGTAACTGTAACCCAGCAGCTGGGTTTTTACTACGGGTTGAAAGCACAGTGCCTTCAACCAACGGTCTTTCTGCCTAGGAAGAAGACAACCGGACAGGGAAAGCCTTCAGCAAAGTTAAAGGTTTGTAATAATTTTAATTAAATTATGTCTGCTGTAAACTGTCTGCTGTAAACTTAAGTTAACGGTCATATCAAAAATGGATAGCAGCAGTTACCCATCAACGTTCCTTTATCCGAAGCCTATACTGTTACCTACAATTTAGCTACTTAGCATGCCGAAGTATACATAAACACGTTAACCAAAGATCTTTAATTTTCCTCAACACTCTCTGACGTTAACCTTGGATGAACACACTGTAGGGGCCATCTGTGTAAGCAGGTTGGTACACAGTAAAGTTGAACCGCAGACAGAAATAAAGTTGTTCTATACTGTGTCTGTCCACACAAACAAGAGCCTGGCTTACAGTATCTGGTCAAAGTCAAACAGGTTGACTCCTCCACAAAATCTGCCGTTAACACTAACAGGAAAACCTCTTTCGTGCCAAACAGATAACTCACTCAACGCCCTACTATCAAGGCTGCACAACATGACGACAATTCCCTGCAATGTGGTTGCGGGAATTCAATTCACAGCTTATGGTTTTTCACTGGGAGCGTTCCAGATAGTATCATTGTTGTCTTATACTGTTATACTGATGCGTCAAGGGAAGTCGTCAATATTCATTCCAATATTCCAAACGGCAAACCCTACATTCCATTCAAGATCCCCAACACCTTAGCACATGCAGCAGCCTCCCACCATCACTGGATTTATTTTGCCACAGCACCCCTTGGCATGGCTCATGCAGACTGAAAACTTAAAAGGGATGAAAATAATTACCAATCCGAGATATATATATATAGAGAGAGAGAGAGAGACAGACAGACAGATTAGAAAGAAAGCTGAGAGACACAGAGAGAGAGAGAGAGAAAAAGAGAGTTTAGAAAGACAGCTGAGAGACACAGAGAGAGAGAGAGAAAGAGAGAGATTAGAAAGACAGCTAAGAGACACAGAGAGAGAAAGAGAGGCAGTGGAGAGAGAGAGGGTGAGTGCAGGAGAAACACAAATCCTCAGGTACTCACAAAGCCAAAAAAACAGAATACACTTTTTTTTGACTGTCTTTCGGAAAAGGTCATCTTTCCTTACTTGGCAGCAGGAGGTTGAGCAAAAACAGCAGTATTGTCCAGGGAACTCTTTGGCTGTTAATTAAATCCAGCGTTGGGTCCATGGTGTGTGTGTGTATGTGTGTGTGTGTGTGTGTGTTTGTGTGTGTGTTCTCAGCTCATGGGCAGGCAGACTGCTGGGTTGGTTGCAGCTGAGGCTGGGGCTGGGTCTGGGGCTGGGGCTAGCACGGAGGCTGGTACCGACTGAAACCTGTGTCAGCCAATAAGTTATGACCTCTTGTTATGACAACAGCTGACCCACAGTGTTCCACAGACTTTCGAATTTCACAACAAAATTATTTTACACACATTTTAAAACCTTTTGCTGAACAGTTTATGAGGCACCAATTAGTTTAAATTTTAAGATCTTAGCAGAATATTAATATATTAACATAACAATAACATATAAAGTACACACACACACATATATATATTTATATATAATAAATTATCAAAAACACTTGAAATGAGGTACACAAATAAACATTAATTAAGCATGAACAGACACTAAGTTTAAATTTGTGCACATGTTTTTGGTCCACCAATTTTGTTGGAGCAGTCTGTGTTCCATGTGTTCCACAACAACAACAACAACAACAACCCTATCCCAAGCTTACGTCATAAATTTTCCCATTGACACTTTGACTATAGTGCACTGAAGACCAAGTAAAATAAGATTAAAAATACCTTAACAGCTTTCAGAGACGCACGGAGAGGTCCAAATCCACAATTTGTCCTGGTCCTCACTTTCCAAACACACTGTGGAACATCTCTCGTTCCTGCGGCCACTAAGGAACCTGGAAATTCCTTTCTGTGGAATTCATGGAGTGACATGGAGTTTACTAACGCATCCTAAAACCTCTGGAGTCTTTGGAGAGGTATTTTATTTACTCATTCTTTGCCTAACCAGAAAACAGTCACACTGAAACGAGTGTCGCTTTTCCGAGTAAGCCCTGACAAAAAAAAGGCTGTTGTTGGTTTAAGGCAGTGAAACTCAAGGAATGCTTTTTTGAAGCCTGTTAAATTCTCAAGGATTTTTGGAGACACTGTCCCTGAGGACAATGTGGTGTGGCCTTACCACTTCTTAGGGGCATGTCTCTGTATGAGTCAGTTCATACTGATGGTGTGTGTGTGTGTCTGTGTGTGTGTGTGGCTATATGCACTGTAGCTCTGTGGCAAAAGGCGTTCGTGTCTGGCAAGCTTTAATTAACGCAACATCTAAACCACCAAAATATGCAACTTCCTACCACTGCTCATCATGACTCCATGTTTATTTCTGAAGATTTTTGCATGCCTTCTAGAGAGTAAGCTTGCAGAGTTCACACCCAAACCCTGTTAGAGTTTAATTTAGCTTACTTTTAGTTTATCTTTAATTGTGTAATGTGTAATGATTGTGGTGTAATGATTCTGAAGTATACATAAAGAGTTATGTTATGTGCCAAAAGTTTTTTTCTAAAAAAAAAAAAGAATGAAAATATAAAGTGTGTGTGTGTGTGAGAGAGAGAGAGAGAGTATGTGTGTGAGGGAGAGAGAGTGTGTGTGTGTGTGTGTGTGTGTGTGTGTGTGTGTGTGTGTGTGTGTGTGTGTGTGTGTGTGTGTGTGTGTGTGTGTGTGTGTGTGTGTGAGAGAGAGAGAGAGAGAGTATGTGTGTGTGTCTGTGGGTGTTTGTCACTATGAGATACCACCTTGTCATCTCAGCCTTCAGAGCACAGCACAGAGTAGAGTGCCATTACCTAACCTGGCACAGTATACTTTCTACAGAGCATAAATTGGAGTGTTAAAATTTCAGGGTTGATTTATATTGTGTCCAGAGTTGGTGTTAGTTCACATTTTGAAAGTGTTTATTCCTGAGTGTGGAGCTATATAAACCCTCAAAAGTGTTAAAATCAAGTCTGGGGGTGTCAATTCAAGACTGGACTTTGTACTGTGCAACTCTACAGCAAGGTGCTTGAGACACAGAATATTTTACATAAAGCATTACCGAAGCCATTTTTTAAACATCTTTAGTGTACGCAGGAATTTATTGTAGGATAGTGAAGAGTGCACGAGTGCAAGAATGCACACAAAACCCACTGCACACCTTTTAGAGTGCCACTATCAGGTAACTTTGTTTCAAGACCTTCAGAATATTTTACATAAAGCATCACCAAAGACATTGTTTTAAAACATCACAAGGGAAGTATAATCATCATTGTCAATAGAAGCTTATTCTTTTTATTATTCTTTAGTGTAAGAGTAGGAGTAAAGAGTGAATGCACACAAAACCCACTGTGTACCTTTACAATTTTTTAAACATCATTTACACTCCTGTTGATGACAAGGCTAGGAACATGCATAGTTTACATTACATAACATTTAGCTGACATACTTTCTCCAGAGTGACTAGGACCTGCAGTGAGTTAGGTACTGGGACCTTTGTCCTCTGTACAAAATGAAATGATGTACGAGGGGCCAGCATCCTCAAGCATCAGCTAGTGAACATTTAAAGTCGTTATCATGTGGGCAGCCGGGCTTAAAGGAGAACTTCGGTGTAAAATAAAAATTGGCATGTTAAAACATCATACCGAGTTGGTATGTGTACTGAGGAGAAAATTTGATTTAGCCTGTTGCATTCAGAGTACACAGTACACATACCAACTCGGTATGATGTTTTAACATGCCAATTTTCACACAAGTTCTCCTTTAAAGGGGATGTTTCCCTAAAACACTGTTTCCTGTTTTTCTGTAGGAGACTTGTAAAGTATGCAGAGGTTATTCAGGAGGAGCTAAGGGTGGTGTTTGGGACTGATGTGGAATTGGAGATCATAACAGGAGAGATGAACGAGGGAGAGGCGAACGAGGGAGAGGCGAACAATTCTGCTCTCCACATTAGTACTGCTGGCCACCACCGCTGCCATGGTTACGATTGCTCTGGGTGCTGTGTGAGTTTAATTTATCATTGTTCACACATGTGTATGGAGGTGTTTAAACATTTAAAAGAAATCACCAACAATATTTTCAGTCAGTTCAATACATTTTTAGAATCACACCCTTTTGCTGACAGTAGAGGGCGCCAGTGTCCACCAGTGTCTCGGTCATTTGTTAGGTTAAGTACCTACATTATTACGCTATCATTAACCATAACTGTGCCAGAATGGTTGGCCAGTGTCACAGTGTGATTATCAACCTGCAAGCCTGTGTTTGTTCTGTAGTCATGATACTTAGGCCTACATAAGGATTCACAGGTGTATGTGCGAGCATACATGTGTGTGTGTGTGTGTGTGTGTGTGTGTGTGTGTGTGTGTGCGTGCGTGCGTGTGCGTGTGTGTGTGGGGGAGGGTGTGTAAGAAGACAGGGATAAAGTCTGACTAATTCTACAAGACCATCATGGGGTCATCCAAGGTCCACCTCCCTGGTCACAGGGCTTTCAGGATATTTAATGGAAGACATATTATCAGCCGCTTCCCTGCTGCTCCACTTCAAACAATGCTTCCAGTGCTTGGTAAAAAAAAAGAAGTTATCACAGTGAAAATAGACCATTTCGGCTCCCATAAATTTTTGTTTTGAGTTACTGAACTTATAATGTTTTAATGTTTCAAAATGATTTTTGCACCCAAATTTTTCTCATCGCCTGACCGATAATGGACTTGCTTGCAGTATTTAACTACTGTTACAGAACATTTGTGTAATCACACACACACACACACACACACACACACCACAGCACTGGAACTCGCACACACCCACTTCTGCATGAGAAACCTCAAGTCAAGTCAGTCAGCCAACACAATGCTTAAATAACTCGGAGACAAGATGTGAAGTCAAAGCTTGGGACTTAATGACTTAATCCACTACATTACAAACACACTTTGCATGAGGAACTTCAAGTCTAGTCTGTCTGTTAGTCTCGTTGCCTTCACTGGTAAGATCAATAAGCAGTAAGATGACTTAATCCACTGAAGTTCCCCTGTGTGTGTACGAAATAGTTTCACAATCCAGAGATATGATAGCACCGACCCCCCACCACCCCACTCTCCGCCCATGTGCTTCCTGCTCTTTGTCTTTCTTATCGGGCTGTCTTGTCGGCTCTGGCCTCCACCCCAAGAGAAGAGAGGGAGGATGGGGGGGGGGCAGAGAGAGACAGAGAAAGAAAGAGAGAGAGAGAAAGATGGAGAAAGTGAAAAGGGAAGTAGAGAATAAAGACAGACAAAGAGACAAAGATAGAAACGAAGATGGATAGAAGTAGAAAAAAGAAAGGAAAATAAAGAACATATATACAAATATAAAGAAAGAATAAAAGAAAAAGAAGGAAAGAAAGGGATGCAGAGATTAGGAGAGCGAGTGAGTCATATCAGGCTGTCTGTGGCTCTGGCTTCCACCTCAAGAAAAGAGAGAGGTAGGACGTGGGTGCAGAGAGAGAGAGACAGATGCCGTTTTCACACTGGCAGAATTACCGGTAATTTCAGCCGAAATTAGTGGGTCGTCTGTTGCGTTTCCACTGCCGACATGGGGTGGCGTGTCCAAACAACACACCAATTCGACCCACCTCGGACCCTACACTTTTTTGCGACATGGGGCGAGCGTGAACACGAGCCGAGGCGAGACGGGGCACAGGGTGTGGTATGGTGACGTTTCACAACTGCCACTACCCACCGTCGGGACTTTTAAAACAGCTGAGCAGAGCTACAAAAACACCAACAAGAAGTTCAGAGGCAAACTGGAAACTGTCTTCCGAAATATGCTGTTTATTTGGCCTAAATCATATAACTCACCCAACCTGATACCAACGTACCAACCAACGTAATTTGTTTTTAATTTAGATGCTGTACATGTCTGTTGGCCAACAGCTTTATCATGTAGCCTAAATGCACAAGGAATAATATCCCCGATTTCGGTGTTGTTTGAAAGTACATGATTTTGATTAAAAAAACATTGCGAGTTCACTTCCTGTTACCCCGGTAGTCTTAGCGTCATTTTAAACTCCGTGGTCGCGGGAAACTTTTTTTTTAGAAACACAAAACAATGACATGACAATGGAAACGGTAGGGTAAATGCTATGCCGAACATTTTATGTTAAATAAACAGCATATTTTGAGAGATAAATCATTGTGTTGTGTGCCTTTTAACCAGGAGAGTAAAATGTTTGAAAACTGTAGAGTGATGTTTGATGATAGCGCTACTGTTTTGTAATATGTCAAGAGCGCATCCATCAATATATCTCCATATATTGTGAATATCCTGAAATTTGTGACTGCAAATATGCCCAGTGCATCTTCACCCTAAGTGTTGTGGGCTTTTTCGACGTGGGCGAAAATGTGTGGATAGAGTAAATTATTTAATGATAGCGCTATAGTTCACCCGATGGTGCCGTACAAATAGCTACAGTAAATCGGCATCAAATGTATTCTTTGCAAATATTTGCAATCCCATATAAGCATCTAGGTGCAGTAAAGTACCATGTCATTTGCCCTTGAATGGTTGTGCAAAGAGCCAGCAACAACTCTGTGTGTCTCGCCATGGTTGTTTTAAAAAACTGAATGAAAACTTTGCAGACAGGTGTATTTACTACGATGCACTGGTCATTCAGGTCATTGTACACGCCCAGCATTATGCGTGGTGTAATGTTACAGTGCCGCTGGGCTACGCCTTCTCAACCCACCTTTTCAGAAGAGGGTTCAAAAACACGCCGTGCATTCCCACTGCCCCCCCGGGGTGAATTAGCGTGTGGTAACGTGTCGCCACCCCGTGTCCTGCAGTGTGAAAACGGCGTTTCTGCGTGTCTGCGTGTTCGGGCTCCACCTCTCTTACCCTTATCAGGATGAGGAATGTGCTGGAACACCATTAGCCTGCTGCTGGACCACAGGGTGCAGCTTCCAGACTAAATCTATACACACACACACACACATTCACACACACGCACACACACAGATCACACACATACACACACACACCACATGCACACACAGACCAGACACACACACACAGGCCAGACACACACACAAAGGGCAGACACGCACACACACAAAGGGCAGACACACACACAACCACACATACACAGACATACACATACTCACGCATGCACACACTCAGACCAGACACATACTCACACACACAGCGGCACATGTACACACACACACATGCACAAATGCACAAACACACACACAGCAGCACATAAACACACACACATACACATACTCGCACGCACACACTCAGACCAGACACATACACACACAGACCAGACATGCACACCCACACACACAGGCACACACACACACACTCACACCAGACAGATACACACACACACACCAGACACGCACAAATGCACACACGCACACACACACACATACACTCACACAGTGCCACACATACACACACACACACACATATGCACAAACCCACACAGTGGCACACTAATGCACACGCACACACACACATGCACATGCAATCATGCACAAATGCACACACACAGCAGCGCACACACACACACACAGCAGCAGCAGTAGCACACACACACACAAATGCACCCTCCCCCCACACACACACAGTCTGATTAAACAATGAATCAATCACCATAATGGTGAAGCAACACCATAAGATACGTTACTCTAACACTGGAGGTGTCAATATCAGCTTGAAATCCATGCCATGTTTTTCTTTTTACTGTAAACCTTTCCACACAGGATACGCAAACATACCATCCGCATACACACTTGCCCCCTCTGCTTCTCCATCCCCGTGTCACACGCACACAAACGCACACACACACACACACACGCACACACACATACAAGCACACACACACACACAGACGCACACAGAGACACAGACGCACACAGAGACACACACACAGGCAGGAAATTTCCACTTATTCAAGTACAATGAAATGTCCATGTCAACATAGTTGATGTGTTTGTTAACCTTTATTGACCTTTTCCTCTCTGCATCAAAACACTTTTCCCTGATTGGGGTAACTCCAAAACAGAATTTACAGTTAATATATTATACAAGCGCACTTGCACCCACACACACACACACACACACACACACACACACACACACACACACAAAGTTGTTTCTTGCAGCATTAAGAATTATGTACACACAGACATACACACATACACAATGTAATAGGATGTTTCTTATTTGACACTAAGAATTATGCACACACACATACACACACACACACACACAAAGTTGTTTCTCATGCAGCATTAAGAATTATGTACACACAGACATACAAACATACACAATGTAATAGGATGTTTCTTATTTGGCACTAAGAATTATGCACACACACGCACACATAAACACACACACACACAACACACACACACACACACACACACACACACACACACACACACACACACACACACACACACACACACACACACACACACACACACACACAGTTGTTTCATATGCAGCATTAAGAATTATGTACACAGAGACATACACACATACACAGTGTAATATGATGTTTCTTATTTGGCACTAAGAATTATGCACACACACACACACACACACGCATACACACACAGTAACAGACATACTAGTTTGGTATACACCACACATCATTGCACAGACACTCACCATAAACAGCATAAACACTCTTTCAAAAACTCATCATTGTAGAAAGGGTGACACAGTCCAGTGGTGTAGACATGGGAGTGCATGGGCAAGGAGTAGAAATGGACTGGAAGGAGGTCACACACACACACACACACACACACACACACACACACACACACACACACACACACACACACACACACAGAGAGAGAGAGAGAGAGAGAGAGAAAGAAAGAGAGAGAAACACATCTCTACACTTTACTGACAAATGTGTATCACTTTGTGTGTATGAATCTCATCTATCTCTCTACTTTGAGGAAACATGTATGTTTGTGTCAGTGAATAGTTTGTGTGTGTGTGTGTGTGTGTGTGTGTAGGTATGTGCCTGTTTTGGTGTGTTTAAGTGTGTTTGTGTCCGTCAGCAAGGTTGTTTGTGCATTTTTCTTATTCTCGGTTTGCATGCACACGTCATTGTATGTAATTTCACATTCTTGGTGTGGCAGAGAATGTGTGTGTATGTATGTATATAGGTGTGTGTGTGTGTGTGTGTGTGTGTGTGTGTGTGTGTGTGTGTGTGTGTGTGTATATGCGTGAGTGTCCACATGCATACATGTGTGTGCGTGTGCGCACACATGCCTGTCTGTGTGTGTGTGTGTGTGCATACGCCTGTGTGTTTTTCCACTAAGGTCTCATTTAGTCTCCCACACTTCCTCGGAATTCCTTCCCCCTGCCAGAATATGTAGAGAAAATTAACCCTTTAGGCTCATGGTTGGTTCCATAGTCACTTGATCACCGTTAGTATATTATATTTGCCCCTTTACATACCTCAATACACCATTACAAAACAAAAGTAAGATTAAAATAATGTTTAAATAAGACTAGAACGTGTCAGCGTTCTCTCTCTTCCATTTTCAAATTTCATGTTGTCTTTCTGCATTTTACTCTTACTTTCGTGTGTGTGAACGACGTTAAAACCAAATCTCAGCGCTGTCTTTATGATTTCCGTTATAGCTTTAATAGCAGTCAGCTTTAGTCAGATCGCCAAGGGTTACAAAACTTATCAAAACGCATTCCTCTCAGGAACACCGAGGCTGATAGGGAAATGTCTATGTGTCAGTGTGTGTGTGTGTGTGTGTGTGTGTGTGTGTTTGTGTGTGTGTGTGCGCCCTCCAGACTGCAGATTCATTCAGGCCCTCTTAAAACAGGAAACTCAGATAGAAAGAAGTCCGTTTTGTGTGAAACGTTTTGAATGCTTAGCTTATTATCTTGAGCAGACACCCAGACAGGCTTCTCTGTCTCCTTTTAGACACCAAGACCTAGTGTAGCATGGAAAAGTAGTTATCATACCACTTTTTAAAAGTTATGTACAAGTCACATACTTTGAATGCATTAATCTTTTTTCCTGCTTAAATAAAATAGTTAATCTGTGATTTTATAGTTTTTTTGTTTTTTTTTTGAGGGGGGGTGTTATCAAACAGAAAACATAGGACATCTCAAATAGCCAATACAGTGTTACATTTGGCTTTTCTTAAAACAAAACAAAAACCAACAAAAAAATAAAATGAAATCTGTTGTCCGTCCATGTCATATATGTCCTGCTATCCATCACCATAGCACTTGTGCGAGTGATCACACTTGTCCTGCTGTTCATCACCATACTGTAGCACTTGTGCGAGTGATCACACTTGTCCTGCTGTCCATCACCATACTGTAGCACTTGTGCGAGTGATCACACTTGTCCTGCTGTTCATCACCATACTGTAGCACTTGTGCGAGTGATCACACTTGTCCTGCTGTTCATCACCATACTGTAGCACTTGTGCGAGTGATCACACTTGTCCTGCTGTTCATCACCATACTGTAGCACTTGTGCGAGTGATCACACTTGTCCTGCTGTTCATCACCATACTGTAGCGCCTGTGCGAGTGATCAGATTTGTCCTGCTGTCCATCGCTTAGACTCCATGGACAGAGACCCCATTGGGAACATGGCATTGCCAAGGAAACAAACACTCCTGCTCTGTCCGGAGCTTGTGATATCCTACACCAGCACGTTTTTTTTTTTCTTTTTTTTTTTCTTTTCTTTTTTTTTTTGGCTGTCCATCATTGGCAGATTCAGTTGCATGCTTGTCCTTCCGTCTTTGGGAAGGTGAGCAGCAGGCAGAAAGTAAGACAGAGAGAAAGAGAGAAAGAGAGAGAGAGAAAGAGCGATGGATGGACAGCTGAGTTCACTAGTTTGGGCTCCGCATGGTGAATGGTGAGATGCCATTATTCCTTTTGACTCTCCTTTGTTCTAACTCCTCCTCCATTCTGTCTTTTTTAACCTCCGTCTGATTCTGCTTCTTCTCTGTTTTTTTCCGGCGTCTGTTGTTTTCTTCGCCACCTACGCCTCTTCCCCTCCCACCACACCCCAGCCTCCAGAGAGCACCTTTCCCGCAGAGCAAAGCTGGTATGGCCCAGAGGTGGCCCACACATTCCACTTACAACTGACCCTCATCGGGCAATCAAGTACCGTCCATTAGTAGGCCACCTCTGGTAGCCATGACATAGTACACATGGTAGGTTCTACATAGTGCATATGGTAGCTACTACATAGTGCATATGGTAATTACTACATAGTACATATGGTAGGTACTACATAGTACATATGGTAGTTACTACATAGTATGTTGGCCCACCTAATGCAATGTATAACAGTCCACTGGGCCACCTCTGTATGTATGTACTATGTAGTGTCTACCAGAGGTGGCCCACCAATGGTCTGCAATTCCTTATGCTTTGCAGGCCAAATGTAAGTGGAATGTGTGGGCCACCCCCTATGCTCTGTGGTTGCTCTGTGACCCCGCCCCCATGTCAGATACTCAGTGTCCATTGGCCTGGGCCACCTGTCCGTTCTGGCTGCTCCCGACCTTGACCTTGGTGAGCCGGTACTCCCCCGTCTTGTTCTTCTTGTGATGGATGGAGTAGATAACGATGAAAACGGCGATGAGAGCACCCACGACCAGCACCAGGAAGATGGCGATCAAGATCGTGTAGTTTCCTGATAGAGAGAGAGGAGGAACAAATGTCATGTGTTGAAGTATTTCAGTGATATTTTTATGCATGGTGCAAAATGGCTATCCAAACAATGTGATTTACTAACTGGTGGGGAAGGGAAAATGTGATGTGTTAGGCTACTTCAGTCATACGTTGATGCATACTGCAAGACGGCTATCTCTTGTTTTCTCTTTGAGACTAAGGGTGTTTTCACACCAATGGCAATTAGTGCGCACCAAGCAGACTTTTCCCTTAGTTCGATTAGTGTCCGTCTGAGACCTCAAGGGTGTTTTCACACCACTAGTTTGATCTAATAATAATAATAATAATAATAATAATAATAATAATAATAATAATAATAATAATCTTTACTTGTATACCACAACTCATACAAGATGCAGCTGAAAGTGCTTCACAATTTGGCAAGAAAAAACACAAGACAACATTTCTTGCAGTCCACTGGCGCCAGAGTGGAAGAACACAACAATGCAATGACGCAATGGCACAATGCCGTATCTATACATATCTAAATACATATCTATCTTTGGTCAACATAAACACGCAAGAGTGTATCAAATTCATCTCACTGTAGACATCCACTCTCATCTTGATAGACGTTTCCCCTATGTCATTGTTTACGATGCACTCGTAGTCCCCCGCCTGGTCCTCTGATGCGGACTGAATGCGAAGAGTGGCGTTGTTCTCGTTCTCTAGAGTCATGTTGTCGCGTCTCCACTGGTATGTGGGGCTGGGGTGGGCATCCGCTGAGCAGTGCAGCTCCAGGACATCGCCCGCTCCTAAGCTCACGTTCTGGCTACTGCTCACTATTCTGGGTCTGTCTGGAACCCAGGAGAGATAGGGGAACATGCATAGGAGGAGGAAGAGTCAGATTGGCAGGTGAAAACTACTAGATAATAATAATAATAATAATAATAATAATAATAATAATAATAATAATATTTATTATTATTATTATTATTATTATTATTATTATTATTATTATTATTATTATTATAAAAGTAATTTCACATTTCCATTCATATTATTGTTTGTAGTAGTAGTAGCAGCAGCAATAGAAATTGTAGTAGTAGTTGTTGTTGTAGTAAGCAGCCCAGGAAAGAGGTTAAGATGCATAGGAGGAGGAATAGTCAGGTTGGCAGTTTAAAAAATATAATAATAAAAATAAAAATAACAGTAATGTCACATTTCCATTTATATTATTATTTGTAGTAGTAGCAGTAATATAGATTGTAGTAGTAGTTTTTGTTGTAGTAACCAGCACTGAGCTGGTAAGCATATAGTTGTTCCTGAGACTTACACCGTACTTCCAGTTGGGTAAAATGGGACCCGATGGAAGGGATGGGTTCAACTGTGTTCAGATCCAGGTTGGCAGCACAGCTGTAGTTGGCCTCGTGGTCCTCTCTGGAAGCTGTGATGGTCAGCCTAGTCCTGACAGTGACGTCTTTGGATTGATCCCCCTCAATAGAGAACTGGGTGTAATTTGACTGCTGTTCCACCTCCTGGTCTCCTCTGAACCAGGTGACAATGAGGTTGCTGACTGGGGCCACACTCTGCACCTCACACTCCAGACTGTACTGCTCTCCCTCAACCAGTGCACCAGAGTGGTATATCAGGCGAGCAGTCACACTGTCAGGATTTTCTATAAAGGAGACAGACAACACGCGCACACAAACACACACACACACACACACACACACACACACACACACACACACACACACACACACACACACAAACACACACACACACACAGATGGGTGTTAGCCCTAATACATCTATTTTCATGCAAAACATTTTCAGATTTACCACCGTAACAAAGTGTGGCCATGATCTGTATGCACATTTAAATTAAAGCTTTCAGCTTTCCCAACAAGCAACACAGCCCTCCCTTTGTTCATTGATTGTTAACCCAAAAATTGGGTCGAGGCAAGACGAAGCCTTAGTGAGGTTGCCTGACAAAGTACTGTAGAGCAGTGCTTCTCAATTATTTTCTGTTACGCCCCCCCTAGGAAGAAGAAAACATTTCGTGCCCACACCCCCTAATCTCCACCGTAACTGTAATAGTATCATTTGTCTATGCACATCTGCATAACACTGTATCCTTACTGACATTAAAGAAAACGAAAAATAAATACAGATCAATTTAGCAACAAAGAATAACTTTTATTAACATTGTTTTTTAGGCTGTACTGTGGTCAATGTGCACCTTTATGGTACACACAGGGGGGCCCGCCCCACTATTTGAGAAACACTGCTGCAGAGCAATACAATATTGAGCCAAGGTACTATGGCCATGCTAGCCTGGCTAGGGTTTGAAGACAGAATGCAACAAGTTTACTTACTGTAAATGGTGATGGCTAGATTTTGTATACATTGTCCGCTTTCACCGTTTGTGTAGCACATCACTCCACTGCCAAGAGACCAGTCAGTGACACTGCTCACGTTCCAGACCAGCTGCTGTGGACCCTCCACATTCGTAGTTCCCACGGTTGCCTCCCAGCCTATCTTGTTCACGTGTTGGGGAGCGCTGCAGTTTGCTGAGGCTGGATCTCCATACCGCACCACCAGATGAGGGGGATCGATAACTGGCTCTTGCCCAGTGCAATCTTATGATAAGAGAGATACACAGTGAGCAGTTAGTTCTGCTACTCAGAACTTAACAGTTCAGGAACCACTTCAGCTAGCCAGATAGAACTTAACAGTTCAGGAACCATCTTAACTAAGTGTCACAGATCCATGCAGTTCTAATGTATGCATCTAACATCTAACCGGTGCATTTTTAGTTAAAGGAAAACTAAGGTGTCCAATGAATTTTGGGCATATTAAAATATGATAACAAGTTGGTAAGTTTGCTGAGGAGCAAAATTACGCTAGCCTGTTGCATTTGGAACTTTACTATTTGCACCATTTGTGTCAAAAAGGCTCACAATGCTAGTGAACAGGGCGGATTCGGAAGCCTATTTTAAACCCTTAAAAAAGCTCCAAAAAGCATCAAAGTAGCTCCACACTTCCTTGATATTATAGCAAGGGCCCTGACATTTAAAACGAAGCATTGAGAACTTTATAGATGTACAAATCGTTTATCGTTTTAAAAAGACTGTTTCTGAATCTTGACTAATATTTATTTTAGAGGCGGGCCGTTATCGGCGTTAACGTGCTGCGTTAACGCGAGACTCTTATCGCGCGATAAAAAAAATATCGCCGTTAATCTATTCTCAAAGTTGGGTTGGGAGCTGGGTCTATACTACACAAACTATGATGACTTTCACCAAAGATCTTAGATTCTACAAAGATAAGCCAACATAATACGTTACTATGGGACCAAAATGCCAACAAATTCCTATTTCGAACTCTTAGAAAATAATTTAGTGTGTCTGTAAAGCGAGCTAGCAAGCTAACGAACTAGCTCTAGCTCATTCAAGTGAATAGTAGTAACTATAACAACATCATGTGCTAAACGCTAACAGCGATTGGGCTCACCTTGAATTTAATACATTGCTGTAGCCCTATAACTTTATATTACTTTGTCTGCTTACACTATAACCAGTAACAGTATCTAGGTGGGTGTTAGTGACAGCTTTCAATTCAAAACATTACGTTAGCGTAGTTCGCTAGCGTTAGCGCGCTAACAACCACATAGTAAGTGGTTGCTGCCTGACCTGAAATAAAGCTAATTTTCTCAAAATCCAAACAGTAACAACTTACACTATTAGGCTTGAAATTATTACAAATAGTTGCAGATTGTGACACATGATTCCAAAAAACCCTTAACAACTCCAGAAAAACGTAATGACCAATTTATTAGTTAAACTCCACATGTGTCCCGTTCATTTCAGTAAAACGAACCTAGAATCTGCTCTGCTCTGCACTGCATAAAGGGGGATTCCCCCCTCCCCCTTGCGAAAATAGAACACGGAAGCAAACGGCTCCCTTCCTCAACACTTTCTGCTTTCACCTTGATATTTTAGCGCGGATGTATACCCTACCTCTATATTTTAATGCGGATGTATACTTAGCCGAATTGCACTGAAGGGGACTCCTGCCACAACTGTCCCATGCGAGAGACTTTTTTCTTTAGCAGGCCATATTGTGCAGAAAAGGAGATCTACTTTGCCACCAGAAAATGTGAACAAGCTGGTCTGCCCAAGTGACTGGTGGAAGAAGGAGAAATAGAGCTTGGACTGATTGACACAAAGCTACTGACTGTAAACAGTTCATCACAACTTCTTATGTAGGCTTACAGTTCAAAATCCATGTTTCATGTTTCATTTAGTTCATGTTTAACTAAATAAACAGCTAGTAAACACAAGTACATTTTATTGAACATGATTTATTTCCATCACCAAGTATCAAAGTAGAACAGCTTTTTCAAGCAGTTAGTGATGCATTTTGGAAACAGGAGATGAGCCCCTGGTCTACTGTGCCACCTGGCTTAAGAAACCCGTTCTCAAAGACTTACTTCTAGTCATTATTTAGGTAGCACACATATTCTGAATGCCTTCGGCAGAATTCAAATGAGCCATTTTAATCTAGATTAATCTAGATTAATTTTATGATTAATCTAGATTAATCTAGATTAAAAAAATTAATCTATGCCCACCACTAATTTATTTACTTACTACTGAAAGACTCCTCATCTGACTGTTGTGTTTGGCGTACTAGTTGTTTTTATTTATTATTTTAGCTTTAACATCTCACATAATTCTAAGGAAGAATACCACAGACCCTAATGTGTTAAGCCTGAATCACACACTGGTCATCAAATAAACCACAAAATGCCTCTTCCTTGGAAGCTCCCTTGCGCAATTGCTGTTTGAGCATTTATTTGATTCATGTGTGCTTTGGGTGAGATGACGCAGTCATTACAAGAGCCTCTGTCTGTGTCATTCTCCAAGTCATGTGGCTTGTGTGACATAGGAGTCTTCTCAGAAGATCACTTCCTGACATAGTATGTCACTTACTACCTATTTATATCTTTCTGACATAGTATATCACTTACTACCTATTTTTTTGACACATTGTGAGTCAACAACTTGGTCAGGCTGTTTCCTTTCCTTCAATTTCCTTTTCTTTACACTTCTTTCTTTTATTTCATCTACCATTTCATCAGTGAAACTAGTGCCAGTGGTGGTTTGTGCAGACAGACAGACAGGCAGGCAGATAAATAGATAGAGAGAGAAAGAAGGAAAGAGAGATAGAGAGAGATAGATAGAGAGAGAGAGAGAGAGCATGTCCTCTGAGCCTCTGAGCATCAAACAGTAGATAGATAGATAGATAGATAGATAGATAGATAGATAGATAGATAGATAGATAGATAGATAGATAGATAGATAGATAGATAGATAGATAGATAGATAGATAGATAGATAGATAGATAGATAGATAGATAGATAGATAGATAGATAAAACACATTAGACTCACACAGTCCTGACATCTGTTGCATCTCATGGGATGTGTACTCAGCCCACACACACACTGTCCCTCTCTCACACACACACATGCACACACACACACACTCTCTCTGCCACACACACTCACACACGCCAGCGCTATCTGTGGGAGTGCAGCCGTGCTCGCATTCCTTTCTCTCTCCCTCTCTCTCTCTCTCTCTCTCTCTCTCACACACACACACACACATACACATACACTCTCTCTCTTTTTCACACACACACACACACACACACACACACACACACACACACACACACACACACACACACACACACACACACACACACACACACACACACACAGACACTCTCTCTCTCAAACACACACACTCACTCCAGTGCTGTCTGTGGGAGTGCAGCCATGCTCGCATTCCTTTCTCGAGAGCTCGTGCTGCTATTTTGGTCTCCCACACTCAGCAGAGGAGTACAGGGACTGTCCTGCATTTCGAAACACCAGGCACCCCTACAAGTGGGGCTCAATCACACACAGCCTCTTAAGGGCTGTTTACACCTAGAACGATAACTACAAAGATAATTATAACTATAACTTTGTAAAAATCGCTATAACTTCAGTGAATGGTGCCATTCACATATCAACAACAAGCTACATCTTGCGATATCTTTGGGATCACTTTCAGAGTGATTATATGAACTATGAAAGTACTGTCAGCCAATCAGAATTAATAAGAATTCACAGGACATCATGTTCTATTACATGTTTAAATCACGACTAGAATGTTGCCGTTAAAATGACGTTCTTCAGTGTGGACGCCCATATCGTTGTAGTATCAATGCGCTAATGAATGGTGACCATAACAACTCCAGCAGCCAAATCAACGTTAAATGATAATGTTTAATCCACATGGGAGATAAGCGGGATAACGGATGCTGAGGTGATCGGATCGGCTGCTTCGTGTCGCGGTGTATTGCAGGGGGTTCTGGAACGCAACTACCACAATAGACGGGGAATTACTGTACACAGTAAAGGTCATGGTTAAGCCTGTGGTGTGCTCATGCAGATTGTCTGAACAGGGTTACCACAGCTATTGTTTGCATGGCGTAAATTTGGCACAGACATTCCACACTTACTGCCACGCATGCGTGAACCTGATCAAAGTTACAGGGCAATAGTGCGCATGCGTGAACCTGATCGAAGTTACAGGGCAATAGTGCGCATGTGTGAAGCTGGTATTACAGGGCAATAGTGTGCATGCGTGAATCTGATCAAAGTTACAGGGCAGTAGTGTGCATGTGTGAAGCTGGTATTACAGGGCAATAGTGCGTCTGTGTGAAGCTGATCGAAGTTACAGGGCAATAGTGTGGATACGTGAAGCTAATCAAAGTTACAGGGCAATACTGTGCATGTGTGAAACTGCTTGAAGTTACAGCGCCAGTATGGCTGTGTTGATGTTATAGTTATTGGTTATGTTTTGCTTGTTCTCACTTCCCTTTCCGGTCTGTATCGGGTGGTGTGGCGCGTTTGCCATGGGTTCCATTAAATGAACCAAGTTTCTTCACCTGTCGTGTTTGTGATTCATTGACATTCACTTAAACTGGCGCAGGGCAATAGTGCGCATGTGTGAAGCTGATCAAAGTTACAGGGCAATAGTGTGCATGTGTTAAGCTGATCAAAGTTACAGGGCAATACTGTGCATGTGTGAAGCTGCTTGAAGTTACAGGGCAATAGTGTGCATGCGTGGAGCTCATCAACGTTACAGGGCAATAGTGTGCATGCGTGAAGCTGATCAAAGTTACAGGGCAATAGTGCGCATGTGTGAAGCTGACCTTCTGTCCGCATGTCAAACAGTTAACAGAAAAAAAAACTACCAGGCTATACATCACAGATACAGTTGGAAATGTCCACATTCGTATTGCTGCGCAGATGTGTTCGCAAAGGTGTGTAAGAGGCACACACACGCACACACTTATACACATTCTCACACACACCCAATCACACACTTTGATTCCAGCCGCCCGGCTCCATGTTGAGCGGAAACCTCTCCCTCTCCCTTTCCCACGGGCCTGTTCTTCTGACGGGTGGGACACATTAACACAAAATCACCCCCGCTCTCGCCCAGCAGCGATTAGTCCTGAGCGCTACGACCCACACATAGTGGAGATACTATACTTATTTGCTATACTAAACTTACACTTATTTTATGTTTTCTTATGCTTTCATGTTGTTTATTTACCTCATACGTGTTTTACTTTTATCCTTTTACACTTATATTGTAATTGTGCTTTGACCTTTTTATTTATTATTATTATTTTATTGTTCTTTGCTTTTAGTTTTGTTAGGCACATTAAATTGCCTTCCTGTATGAAATGAGCGATACAATTACACTTGCCTTGCCCTGCC
>CM050198.1:10292261-10387261 GCA_027475355.1 Coilia nasus
ACACACACACACCCACACGCATACACACACACACACACACACACACACACGCATACACACACACACACACACGCACACTCCCAAAAACTTCCGAAATGGAGCTTGACTCTCTTGCTTGGAAAATTTCATGAGTCACACTGTGCAGCTAAGAGGGACCTCCAGTGACCTCTTAGACAGACACACACACGCACACACACACACACACACTCCAGTGACCTCTTAGCTACACAGACACACACACACACACACACACACATACACACCGTCAGTGACCTCATCCGTTCTTCTGTCTGAAAATATCCGTCAGTAGGGGAAATGAGCCCCTTTGACCGGCCTTCTACCCCAACACTGCATTTTGTGTGTCCTTCAGCTGCCAACTACACTTCCTGTCAGAAACAGGAAAAAGAGACGAGAACAAACATTGCACTGAAAGAATTTGCCCATGTGTTCCACTGGATTTCATGTCCTTCCATTTCCCATTCATTCCTATGTATGATAGATCCCCTAAGATTCCTAAGCCCCACATTGCCTTGTTTCCCACTCAAACGTACGTCATGTCAATAGTAAAAATGTCACGGATATGGCAGATCTCGGAGACACAAGGGGTGCTGCTAAAAGGGCGTAGATCAGGACAATTTCGGGGGCCCAGAGCTTCACAGGGGCCCACAGAGGACTATGATGTGGTTGGGGTGGGGGCCCATTATTGCTTTCTTTCAGGGGGCCCACAATTTCCAGTGGCACCCCTATGGGAGAGCATAATGCTGCTGAAAGGCTCAACTGACCTTTCACACACACACACACACACACACACACACACACACACACACGCATACGCATAATGCTGCTCAAAGGGCCCAAGAACTGTCCCAAGAACTGACCTTTCACACACACACACACACACACACACACACACACACACACACACACATACGCACACACACACACACACACACACACATACTCCAAATGGAGCTTGACTCTGTTGCTTCACTTTGTTGATCATGTGGAAAATTTCATGAGTCACACTGTGTAGCTAAGAGGGACCTCCAGTGACCTCATCTGTCTTTCAGTCTGAAATCACACACACACATGAACACACACATACACACACACACACACACACACACCTTCAGTGACCTCATCTGTCTTTCAATCTGAAATCACACACACACATGAACACACACATACACACATCTTGTGGCGGATGGAAGTAGTTCTACAAATAAGTTTGTTTTAGCGATTAAAACGTGGAAATGACTAACTGAAATTAACATCAGACAAGTGTGGTAACCATGGTATAAGCGGGATAACAGACTTCACAGTGTTTGGATATCAGAAAGTTAACGCACTTCGAGGTGTAACGTTCGTCGTGCATTACCACCTCAAACGTGCATTAACTTTCTGATATCCGAACACCGTGTCGTCCACAGTGTTTTCCCCAGAAATAAAAAGAAGGGTTTAAATGTTGATGTAAATACGATGACGCCGTGGCACGGTAGCTAGGAGGATTGGTGGGCATGCACCCTGGGAATTTTTTTTTTTTCTAGAGATAAAATGGTGCATTCTAGGAAGATCTGAAGCTAAATTTTGGTCCCAGAAGGCTGGTGGAAACATAACACTTTAAATAAAATGTTGCATTTTTTGGCACAAATAGAACAAAAAACTCGTTGCACTTGGTGAGTTGAAAGAGCCAAAACTCCTAAGTGGGAAGGCTAATTTATTGTCACACAAGAAATACTGCAAGCACTATATAATGTCACATGAATTTGACTAGGCTGTCACTAAAATGTCTAAACTAAATGTTGAGCCTCCTGTTTTTCTGGGCTAAATTCTATCAGCCAAATATCTCCCTGTATGGCCACATGAAAGCTGAATTGGTACCACAGATCTTAGATTCTGCAGATAAATATAATTCAGTGTAGTGTAGTATTATCTAGAATGATGTCTGATGACAACAAATTCTTATTTCAGTGTTCCTGTAACAAGCTAACGAACTAGCTCATTGAAATGATTGGTAATGTGGTAATGCTAACAGACATCGACTCACCTTGAATTTAACACGTTGCAATAACCTTACAACTTTATATTACTTTCTCCACTTCAGCTAATATCAGTATTAGTATCTAGGTGGGTGTTGGTGAGTAAAGTGGCAGCTTTCAGTTTAAAACATTATCTTAGCGTAGTTCGCTATTGTTAGCGCGCTAACAACCCCATACAGGCTGCAGCCTGGTCTGAAATGAAGCTAATTTTCTGGAAATCCAAACAGTAACAACGTACACTATTAGGCTTGAAATAATCACAAATAATTGCGGATTGTGACACTTTGTTAAAAAGAACCATCAACAAATCCAGAAAGACGTAAGGACCAATTTATTAGTTAAATTCTACGAGTGTCCCATTCAATGAAACAGTCTTGACTCTGCTCTACATAAAGGAGGACTTGCCTTTCACGCTCCCTCTCACTCTCTTTCAGCAGCTAGATGATCCGATCGCATTCTGTACACTGTGGAGAAAGTTTTCTTGCTACATGAGCATGTCCCAAGGAGAGCGTTCTCCTTCCTTCTTGTGTAGCATAAAGTCAAAGTCAAACAGTTTTAGTAGCCCCGAGGTTTGCGTTAAAGATCTGAGATTCTACAATACTCTCTGATACAGCTGACTGGCGGAAAAAAAAACAAAGGAGCACTGTAATCGGCATGTGATTGGCCAGTTTCGCCAGTATAGTAGTTTACACACCCACCACGGAAGTTTCCTAAAAACGCAGCCTACATTTGACTACATTGAGGCTTCTTGTTCGGGGAAAATCCCGGGGGGAATGTTTTTGTGCATGATTTTTAAGCGTATCGGCATTTTATGAAAGCGTCTCGGCAAAATTTGCGTATCGGCGAAAAAAGAAGCGTATCGGTGCCGATACGCTTAGACGCTTTGGGGAAAACACTGGTCCATTATCCCTTACAAGTCACTTAACTGCTCTGCCTGCTCTGTCACTTTCTCTCTGCCCCCTGCTCTTTCTCCTCCTGCATGTACAGTACATACACACAAAACACACACATAAATACACACACACACACACATATACACACACATGCATATACACACAAGACAGACAAAACACACACATAAATGCACACACACACACAAGGCACAGAAACATACCCACACACACACACAAACACATGTACATACACACAAAACACACACATAAATACACACACATATACACACACATGCATATACACACAAGACAGACGAAACACACACATAAATACACACACACACACACACACACACAAGGCACACACACACATGCACGTACACACAAGCCACAAGTGTGTGGCTCGTGTGTACGTGCATGTGCACACACACACACACACACACACACACACACACACACACACACACACACACACACACACACAGGTACATAGCTTTTGAGGCACTCGCACTCCCACACAGAAATGTGGTCACTTCACTCATACTCTAATAATAACCAATAGGCCTCTCTGTGTGATTCACACAGACTCAGATACCTCTACAGACGCACAGAAGCGAAAGTGGAAGTGAACGGCCAACCAAAACCCCCCCAGAATACCATTTCTTCATTCCTAACATTAACAGTCCCATACTGGGTAATCCCCTCCCCTCTCTCTGCACACATGGAGACACACATACACACACACACACACACACACACACACACACACACACCACACAAACACACACATGCAGAGAAACACAGCCATGCACACACACACACTCAAAACACAGCTACACGCACACACACACACACACACACACACACACATACATACATACAGAAACACAGCCACACACACCCACACACCACACAGATACACACAGCCATACACACACACACACTCACACACACAAACAGAAACACAGCCACACACACACACAAAAACACAAACACACACACAGAAACACAGCCATACACACTCACTCAAAACACAGGTACACACACACACACACACACACATACACACACACACACATATGCTGGCAATACAAAAGCAGCCCCTAACAACCGTCCTAACCTTCCCAACCCTAACAACACACATCCATGGTAACTTCCCAAGAACCACTTCCCAGAAACTGACCAGTGACGGGAAGTGCTTGTACTCATGCAGGGGGGAGAGGGAGAGGGAGAGGGAGAGGGGGAAGAGGGAGAGGCAGGAGAAACACACACACCACCTTACAGGAAGTTACATCCACATACCCAAATTGCTTAAGTGTCTAAGTATTCAATCTGTTTACGTTAGCCTCTCCCTCTGGTCCTGTCCCAGACTGACTTTTAGAAGTTTCTTCGAGCTTTTTTAATGGTTTAAAAATAGCGTAGTCGACATGCTTCGTCTGAGGGCACCTACCACTTCCATTGTTAGCCTTCTGGGACAAACGATAAAAAATAGTTAAACTCTGAATGCAACAGGCTAAATCAATTTTGCTCCTCAGTACACATACCAACTCGGTATGATGTTTTAACATGCCAATTTTCATTTTACACCGAAGTTCTCCTTTAACAGGTTTAAGGCCTATTTCTATGGTGTACTGTAGGTACCCTTTAATTGATAACTGATAACTGATTTTCTGATTGTTCATGCTACTTAGTAAAAAAATTGAACATATTACCTGGCAGGTGTGTCAGGCCTGATGTCAGTCAAGGCCTTTGTGGCCTTTTTGGGGGCTGGGACTGTGTGGAGCACTGAAATACGTTGACCTTAAGGGTCTTACATGTGCTCTGTCTTTTTGACCACTCTCCTACTGAGGTATCAATTGACTTGTGTGTTGGCCGAATTGGTTTGAGGTCTAATGCATTTGCCATGATGTGCTCCCTGTAACGGCCCTTCAGGGAGGTGTGCATTTGACGGATGAAGTGTGCTGGCCTAAGATTTCTTTGGTGACGCAGGATGCTCTGCTTCACTATCCCAAACCAGGCCTCCACGTGGCAATTTGTGTCTCTTGATTTGACACTGCAGGTGACATTTTCAGAGTGCCTAGAGAGGTCTCCCAGTAGCAAGCCACTCCAGAGAGGAAAAATGCCCATGTATGTTTTAAAAAGAGTGGCAATGGCTTGTGGGCAAAAATATGGGTTTAATTCTCCCTGGCATCCCTAGCATCAGTGCAGTTTTGTGAGGCTTTACTCCCTGCCTGCACTGCCCTAAATGCAGCAGTAAAGGGAGAACGCTGATTTATTTCCTTTTTCCCCACCACATCATCTTCTTCCGTGCTTACATGGCCTTCAAGGTCAAAGTCCTTTTCTGGCATCGCTTGCACAAGCCTTGTTAGTTTTTGCAAGCTGTCATCCACACAAGGTCCACGCCTTTCAGATTCAAATGTCACGCACATATGGTGGAAAATGGCTTTGGGAACATCAAAAGTGGCAGTGTTTAACAGGAGGCCAAAGCAAAACATGGCAAACTGCACTAGGCCTCTGTCCTCACATTTCCTGGTCAGTGCTTGACCAAAGGCCTTAATTGCATGTGCAGCACAGATATGTACTACTGTGAAATCTCTTGAGACTTTCACACCTGTGACCACCTGGAAAGCTCGGGTAAGGTAATGATCAATGCTCTCCTTATTGAATGCCAAAAGCATTCTTTGAATTAAGGCCCAACTGTAGTCTACCTCTAATTTGTTGATGCTTATTTGTGTGCATTTTGAGACACAAAGCATCAACTTCATTAACCAGAATGAGATTGTTGGGATGTCATGGTCATTGCTTAGCATCTCAGCAACGGGAAGGGGTGGGGCGTGTGTTCCCATTCCAGGCAGAGTTAAGCTGTAATAGAGCATTGTTTTTTTTTTTTTTTGGCCTGGAATTGCAGCCACAACTCCTCCTGTGGCATCCAAATATAGGCACACTTTTTTGTTTTGCCGAAAGGTGCGCTACCAGTATCTTCAAACCCTGTTCAGTGTACAGGTGGACAGCAAAAGGGTCCACCTGAAGGTGCTGAATATAACCAGGCCAGTTTGTGAAATCAGACTCACATTCCTTTTGAATCTGCTGTGTCAGCATCAGCTCCAGCATGATGTTGTCATGTAAGCGTGTTGCTTTATTTATTTTTGCCGAAATAACTTTCAGAAGGTTCCGATTTAGGATGTCTGACAAATTTCCTGCTTGGATTTGTTTCATGTCTGCCTTAGCCAGCCTTGCGTAATATGCATTAGACACCCCCTTTTTAAGTGTTCTGGCAATTTTTCCTCTCCTGTTCAGACTGGCTCTTCGAAATTTGGTCTCTCCTTTCTTGTGTAAAACACATCCTGAATGAACAACATGTACAGCGATTTTCTTGATGTCAGCCTGTGGTTTGTCTTTTACGGAAAAACTATAAATGGCCCTGCATGTGGAAAATGGGCACACAGCCCGTGCACGGAAGTAAGGTGCTGCTCTTTTGCGGCTCAGATCTTTCCTGAAGCATTTATATTTAAAAGCTATGGGACAGCATGGATTAACCTTTTTAAAGGAGTTGTACAAAACATGTGTCCAAGATCTTCTCAGTGTGTTGTTTTCTCCAACAACGTTTTTCCATTTCTTGTAACTTAATGTCAGTGTGCAGCTCTTTGGAACTTTTATTTTTCGAATTTGATTTTTTATACAACATTTACTGGATGACTGCACGCTCTGAAATCTCCTGTATGTGTCTTCTTTTTCAGAAGGTTCAATCACATTGCCAACCTCATTTACAGGTCCATGATCTGCATAGACTAAATCTCGCAAAGCTCTCCGGTTGTTGTTCCAAAGGACCGACAGCCATTTTCTGTTTTTAATGTCATTGTTATTAAAAATCTGTTTTGATATTTCAGACCAGACCACAGAGCTGAAAGGGATTTTCTTGGCCAGATTACCAAATTTCTGAAAGTGGCTAGCCACATTTTTTAGCCCCCTAGCTTCATCCCACTTGTGTAACCTTCGATTGGGTATCTCATTGTTTGACTTTTTCCGTGGAGCCATTGCTGAGGAATGGAAAGAATGACTAATAAGTCTCTGATTTGATTATATATGCACACACACAGGCATGCACACGCACCGCCCACCCCATACACACACACACAACAAAACAAACAGGGCCCTATTACCTTCAGCCTAGGGTGACCAGATTTCCAGAGTCTAAAACCGGGACACTATGTGTGACGTCATGCGCGTGCACATTCTTAGGCATTGTCGTGTAGTAGTCTGTCTGCTATCAAAGAAAACCGTTAAAACACGGCCGCTGCAAGATACATTGTAACATTGACTGCGAAGATTTCACAGAGCGCACCTACCATTGTCACTCACACACACACACACACACATTGACTCTGAATTACTGGAAACTTCATTAGGCTTTAATTTAACAGTTTTGTATATGCGATCACTGTAATTTGGGCAGCTTGATGTGGTGTTGGGTGAAAACCGGGACATTTTTGCGTCCCGACGGGCTTTTGTCGGGACTCGGGACACGCAACTAAAAATCGGGACTGTCCCGGTCAAACCGGGACGTCTGGTCACCCTACTTCAGCCACCAGTTTGCATATCTCTCCTCACACCCACTATGCTCCCTTAACCCTGAAATATAGGCTATCATTCACTCTGCTCTACTGTACTTACTCCCCTCCCCCATCGAATCAAATAATTGCTACATTAAGACATTTTGCCACAGTGTGAGCTCTGCTTAACATGCTAACACTAAAATTAATTTCACTTACATAACTGCATTTTCCCCTTGACATCAGTACATCTATCTACAAATAAGTCTACACCTGACAGTTCAAGTTTAAATGTATTATATATGATGTATCTTTTTATGAACATATGAAAACTTTTATTAACCCTAACGCTACGTTTCCACAGGGCGAAATGGCAAGCGAATTTCGCCTGGCGAAATTTCGCCTGGGGGCGTGGTCGTCAATATTTCAAGCAGGTTATCTAGCGGGACCATTGACTGTATACAGTCAATGAGCGGGACAGCTATGGATCTTATCCGATGTCAGTGATCACGTCGTCGGCCAGTCTGCCATGGCAGCCTGGCTGGCCAACAGAAGCTGCCCAGCAAGATAGCCTAGCTAGCAGCTACATATAACAGCAGTCTTGCACAGACTTATTACTATTGGTGGTTTGCCTAGATAATATTTAAGTGTTGTAATATCGTTCTACAAATGCAAGACGTGTACTAGTACAAACTTGTGACCGTATATGTTAGCCAGCTTGCTAGTAGTTAGCTAGTCGTAAGCTAACTCTGCTAACTTAAAACTTCGAGTGATTATGGCAATCTAGAGCAGCCTGGTTGTCTTAATTCAGTTCGTGGGACATTTAAACAACAATTCGTGATGGCACTATCACTTTTGGTCACCCAGAGAGTTTAAATCATATAAACACTTTCACAAGCGTCCGCCATGTTGGTCTGAGTTTTTTGTAACTCCCGCCTCTTCAGCCAGCGTCATGCTCTAAACACACCACATGCTGATATAATTGGTTATCACATCATTCTCATTTAAATAAAGTTCAGGTTTCGCCAACTGTATTTCGCCTCCCTCGGCGAATTCGCCCTGCCTTCGCCCTATCAGGCGAAATTTCGCCTCCATTCAAAGTCAATGAGAGCGAGGCGAAATTCGCTGTAATGGAAACGCACCGTAAGATATCTCTATAAAATAGAGCAAAATTGTAAAACACTCAAAACACAGTACCTACATTTCATTATGTATAATAACCACAGCTGACTAGAAAATAAAATTCACAATATTGTTGCTTTTTACCTTAATGCTGAATCTTCAGAAGGAAGACAACATGTGCGTGTCCTTTCAGTCAGCTCAAACTCCTCAGAATAATACCCTATATATAATATAATAATATATATATTCTCAATAATATATTCTCTTCTACTGTCTATGATAATACCCCACACACGTACCACATAATATTTTGTCCCACTAGCAACAGGAACTCTCACATTTATTCCCATGATGTGCATACAAGGATACAAGGATACAAGGATGGTTTATTGTCACACGTGTATACATACTGGGTAGAGTAGGACATGCAGTGATATTTGAATGGGTAGAATGGGTGATGGGTGTGTGTGTGTGTGTGGGTGGGGGGGGCATAAAGTGCAGTTGGGATTGGGAGGGAGGACTGGCTTTGGTGGCTGATGATGGGTAAAGCCCAGGTAAAACAGCTGTCATTATGACTTGGTTTTGTTAATCCCAGCGTTGTTTTGACATATGACTTGAAATGAATGTTTCACATCTTTTGGCTGGTCACTAGGACTAGGCCCAAGGACCCTACAGGTAAAACCCATTAATTGCCTTATTGAACTGTTTTCTGTTTTCACAAAGTTCTGACAGCTTTTACAGCTGTCATTAGGACTTGGTTTTGTTAATCCCATTGTTGTCTTGACATATGACTTGAAATGAATGTTTCACATCTTTTGGCTGGTCACTAGGACTAGGCCAAAGGACCCTACAGGTAAAACCCATCAGTCGCCTTATTAAACAAATTTCTGTTTTCACAAATGTCTGACAGCTTTCACAGCCAGTATTATGACTTGGTTTTGTAAACCCCAGTGTTCTTTTGACACATGACCTGAAATGAATGTTTTTTTTTTTCTGACAGCTTTCACAGCTGCCACTATCACTTGATTTTGTTATTACCAATGTGATTTTGACATAGGAGCTACAATGAAAGGTGCCAATCATTTGTCTGATCACTAGGACTAGGCCTGAGGACCTTACACTTAATACCTATTCATTACCTTTTTAAAGTTGTTTCTGTTTTCACAAATATAACAACTGTCACGGCTGATCGTATTCATGTCCGCAATCTTTTCTTGGTCATCAGCGCTATACCCCCTTTTATTTTGACACACCTACTTCAACTCGGAGAACTCCCTTGTTTACAGCCTATGGAGAAATCGCGGATACAATGAGAGGATAGAAAATTTATTTTTTGTTTTTATTGATTTCTATTTTGAGCAGTATAGGATTTCACATCTAAATGCAAGTATTTCACAATTGAATAAAAGTTGCCAGTCCATTTTCAAGAAGGTGAACAGTTTGAATGTCAGGTGAATGTCGAATTTCAAGCTAACTTTAACCGTGGTTTGATTGAGGCTATTAAACTGAGAACCAGGATCGTCTACTTGCATTGGAGGAACTCTGGCCGTTTGCATTCTCGCCCATTCATATCAGCCATCAGCCAGCGTTGGTAATGGGTTAAACAGGATCCATGTCCAGCCCGTAGTGGTAATGGTGCAACAAGATTCACATCACGTCTAGTTGCCTTATCACGCACCACATGTGCTTCCCTTTCCTGCCCCTCGGCCAACTCTAAACACAAGTGTACGCCAATGCAAGCTCCGATATGCTGTGTAGTTTTCCCACGCCAATGTGGATAAAGGTGCCTATTAAAAATGCAATCTGTCAAAAGATCTGACTTTAACACAAAGTAGCCTACCATGCACATCCCGTTTTTTTTTTTTTTTACTTCGGATGCAGGATCAAAATGTTCAGCAAAGGGAGAACACGAGGATCTGCACACCGTTAAGCTCCCATTCATTTTCTTCTTCTCATTTGAATGACGTTTCAAGCTCTTGCAGGTCTTTCCAATGTTATAGGTAACATATTACCTTCATCAGCATCATCATCGGTGTTTGTTTGTTTGTTTGGTTGTTTGTTAGCAACATAACTCAAAAAGTTATGCATGGATTTTGCTGAAATGTTCAGTGTAGGTCAAAAGTGGGCTAGCTGGGGGTGCAGTGGCGCAGTGGTTAGAGCACCCGACCATGAACGGGCATTTGCCCACGGGGACCCAGGTTCAAATCCGGCCAGCGGTCATTTCCCGACCCTTCCCCATCTCTCTCTCCCACTTGCTTCCTGTCAATATCTTCACTGTCCTATCTAAAAAAGGCCAAAAAAATACTTAAAAAAAAAAAAAAGTGTGCTAACTAAAGTGAATACATTTTGGCAGTGATCTGGATCACCATCTGCATGCAGGATTTTTTTTTTTAGGATTCTTCACTATTGCGAGATAGGGCCAAAGTGAACTGAGCTGCCCTGACGGAGGTCTGCACTTTCGGAATGCTTTTCTAGTTAAAAATATAAACTGACGCTAAATGCATAAACATAAACAGCATAAACTGCAGTTTGCATGCAATGTTAGGAGAGTTAATACAGGAAATAATCAAACCTGAAAACATAGCTTCCTGAGCTTGATGAAAAAAAGTGTACCTTACAGTGAGAGGTACTACTACTACAAGTTTCACTTTCAGACAAGTTGGAACACTTTCCTATGAAACAAGAGAAGTAGTTTAAACCACTTACACGTTTGGTAGTTTAAACCTATTATGAGTTTGGTTCTTGCATCATCTGCGAGCTTCCAAACTAAATGTACATAGCCTAGATGTTAAGACCGGAGACATTATAAGCAAGCAAGACAAGCCCTTTCATGTAGCCCTTTCATGTAGTATATCATGTAGTATATATATATACACACACATACACACACACACACACACACACACATATATATATACGTCAATTGTGATTGACGAAAGACTGAGCTGGGTACAGCAAAATTGAATAATTAAAAAAAACTGATAGACATTGTATTTTTTATTATTCTTAATATTACTATAATTACTTCTATAATGGTTGTTAATTATTACTCTTGTTTGTTATTGTTTTATGATTTGTAAGTGTGGAAAACATTAGCAATCTTTTGAGTTTCAATGTGCTAACTAACTTGACTTATAATATACATAAAGCAAAAGTGGAAGAGGATCATGCAGTAAAATCGGTCAATGCTGATAATAATAATAATAATAATAATAATAATAATAATAATAATAGTAATAATAATAATAATAATAATAATCATCATCATCATCTTTACTTGTATAGCACATACATTGTATTGTATACACTTGTATAGCACAATTGTATAGCACACTTGTATAGCACAATTCATACATACAAGATGCAGCTCGAAGTTTGCTTAACAGTTTGGCAAGGTCACCACAAGACAACATTTCTTGCAGTCCAGTGGCGTCGGAGCGGATGAGCACAGTAACAAAATGACGTAGTGACACAATGCCCCGTTAATGCGGGCTCTTGCGAGGCACAATAATGTAATGTCACAGCGACGCAATGCCCCTTTTATGCGGGCTCTTGCGTGAACATGGGTAATCTACTGGGACTGTTGACGATGGCGCTTCCGCCAACAACAACAACCTACTGCTCCAATCACCATCGGAAAGATCGCTATCCCTACTATCACTCCCCCTGTGTTTCCGGTATTCCCTGAGGGAGAGAGAAAGAGAGAGAGAGAGAGGGAGGTGGGGAGAGAGGGACAGATAGAGAGAGAGAGAGAGAGAGGTAGGGAGAGAGGGACAGATAGAGAGAGAGAGGGAGAGACAGAGAGAGAGAGAGGGAGGTGGGGAGAGAGGGACACAGAGAGAGAGAGAGGTAGGGAGAGGGACAGATAGAGAGAGAGAGAGAAAGAGAGGTCGGAAGAGAGGGACAGATAGAGAGGAAGAAAAAGAGAGAAAGGAGACAGAGAGAGAATATGCGTTAGTAGTATAGAATATCAGCATAACATAGTCTGAGAAATAGTAGAGGCAACCTTGATAAATGTGACCTGTTTAAGGTCATAAGCTGACCATTTCCAGCCTTGGTGCATTGACACCTGAGGCCAGTTCAGGTTTGCCTCTCCACCTACCAGAACTTTCCTTTACTTTGTCTGCACTTACAACATAACATTACATTACATTTAGCTGACGCTCTTATCCAGAGAGACTTACAGTCAATTAGGTACAGCGATAGTCCGCCTGGAGCTATGTGGTGTTAGATGCCCTGCTCAAGGGCACTTCAGCCATGAATGGGGTGCAGGCGAGCACCAGTTGTTCACTCCTCCACCCACATTTCTCCTTACATCCACTCACATCCACTAGGCAAAGCTACCCCACTTTGGTAATGTCTTTTGTTTAATCTGTTTCACCTTGGCATAACTGTAGCTTCCTTTGTGTCTTCCATTGTAAGTCGCTTTGGATAAAAGTGTCTGCCAAGTGTAATGTAATGTAATGTGATGTAATGTAATGTAATGTAATGTAATGTAATGTAATGTGATGTAATGTAATGTAATGTAATGTAATGTAATATGATGTAATGCCAGGCACTCACCCTTGGCTTGCACCTTCACAGTCATCTGGCCTGAGTCTTGTCCTTGAGTGTTTGTGACGGTGCACTCATAAACACCCCCACTAGCTTCGGTGACCGGGTCAATCAGGAGTGTGCCACTGTCCTGTTTCGCCAGTGGCACACCGTCGTGTTTCCACTGATACGAGGGCCTGGGGTTCGCGTTGCCACTGCATGTCAACTTCAGTGTGTCACCGGAGTTGATGGTCACATTGCCACTGATTTTAAACAGTCTGGGTTTGTCTGTATGGGATGGAGGGAGACAAAAGAAGACAAAAAATCAAGATATTGGGAAGCATCTTGTTGTTTTAAAGGAGAAATTCGGTGTAGTTAAAACATTGTACCGAGTTGGTATGTTTGCTGAGGAGCAAAATTTAGCTAGCCTGTTGCATTTAGAACGTCACTACTTACTATTTTTTGGCCCAGAAGACTAACAATGGAAATACTAGGCGCCCTTATTGGAAGCATGAATATTACACTATTTTTAAACCATTAAAAACAGTCAGAGAAACTCCACACTCCATTGGTAGTATAACAAAGGTCCTGACATTCAAAACGAGCCACTGAGAACTTTGTAAGTGTATACAATGTTTATTAAGAAAACAGTTCTTACATGCAGTAGTTTGCAGTTGTTTCTCATCGCCAAGTCCAAACAAGTCGATTGTTCTACCTCTCCTATTCTTCCCACTGGTTCGTCTTTGTCAATCGACTTGTGCGGACTTTCATCATGGTGGCGATGAGAAACAACTGTGGACTTTGGTATAATTGGTTGATCATACACATGACTATAATCCTACAAAATCCCTGACTTTGTGTGCACCTCTTTGTGTGAATTGATGGTGGTTTGAAGGCGCCTGTCTAAAACTTTTGCACAGTACTGTATCTTTTTAGCCATCTACATGTTTACTGTTAAAACAACCATGAGACTGAAAGGACTTGATGGGCATAAATTGATTTTTTTGTTAAAAGTTTTAGGCAGGTGCCTTCAAACCAGCTTCAATTCACACAAAGGGCCAGTATATGCAAAGACAGTAACATTTATGGACTTACAAAGTACTTCCAGCTGAATGATATTGGACCTGGTGTCAGGAATGGGTTCAGTTGTGTTCAAATCCAATTTGGCAGCACAGCTGTAGTAGGCCTCATGGTCCTCTCTGGAAGCTCTGATGGTCAGATTGGCCCTGACAGTGACATCTTTATATTCATCACCCTCAATAGAGAACTGAGTGTAATCTGACTGCCGTTCCACCTCCTGGTCTCCTCTGAACCAAATGACAGTGAGATTGCGCACTGGGGCCACACTCTGCACCTCACACTCCAGACCGTACTGCTCTCCCTCAACCAGTGCACCAGAGTGGTCTATTAGGCGAACAAACACACCAGCAGGAATTTCTATAAAGGAGACAAGACACACACACACAGACACACACACACACACACACACACATATGGAGACATACATGGAGAGATATAGTGAGACAAAAATAAATGTGACTTTATATCACATTTAAACCAATATCAATAATAACATACCTGTAAAGCCATGTCATTTGTTGTTGTAGGTAATAAACCTGACATGCAGTACATACATACAGTTCAGAATATACATACATATTCAGGATATATATAGGCTATATGATGGATGTTAGCCCGAATACATCTATTTTCATGCAAAACATTTTCTAATTTACCATCATAACGAGGTATGGCCATGCTCTGTATGCACATTTAAATTAATCATTTGCTGTTCATATGGCACCTACAGGGTTTTAATAGCCTGGCAGACCAGGTTCACTTCGTGCAAAGACTCTGGCTTCTCTCCATAGGTACAGTACAGGCCAAAAGTTTGGACACACCTTCTCATTCAATGTGTTTTTTATTTTTTAATGACTAGAATATAAGACATGTTTTAAGTTATTTCACACTTTTTTGTTAAGTACATAATTACATCCAAGGAGGTTATGTCTTTGCCAGTGTTGGTTTGTTTGTTTGTCTGTCCGTTAGTTTGTTTGTTTGTTTGTTTTTTGTTTGTTAATAGCGTAACTCAAAAAAGTTCTGGACAGATTTCGACAACATTTTCAAAATAGATCAGAAGTTCTAGGCTTACAACTGATTAGTTTTTGGTGGTGATCCGGATCACCATTGGGATTAAGGATTTTTTTAACGGATTCTTCACCATTGCGAGATAGGGCCAATTTGGACATTTTTGCTCATAACTCTACAAATAATGCTCAGAATGCTCGTTTACCCATCAAACATGTTCATTTATAGTTTTGATGCCTTCAGTGAGAATCTACAATGTAAATAGTCATGAAAATAAAGAAAACGCATTGAATGAGAAGGTGTGTCCAAACTTTATTCCTGTACTGTATATCAGAGGGTTCTATATGATTTTTGGGTGTATGTTAGCTTTCTGGTGGTAAGTAGTCTTATAGAACTTACAAACTATTAGGTCTGCCTTCAAACAATCCAAAATGCTTGAATGCAACTTTCATATTCAAACTTAATGCTCAAGTTAAATATCATTGCTTTCAGAAACATAGCCCTCCCTTTGTTGGCTGATTGGTAACCCAAAATTGGGTCAAGACAAAACAAAGCCCCAGTGAGGTTGCCTGGCAAAGAACTGTAGAGAAATACGACATTGAGCCAAGGTACTATGGCGATCCTAGCCTGGCTAATGTTTGAAGACAGGGCACAACAAATTCACTTACTGTAAATGGTGATGGCTAGATCTTCCACACATTGTCCGCTGTCACTGTTTGTGAAGCACATCAGTCCATCATTTAGATACCAATCAGTGATGCTGGTCACCTTCCAGACCAGCTGCTGTGGACCCTCTGCATACTTAGGGCCATCTTCTGCCTCCCACCCCATCGCGTTCACATGTTCGGGAGCGCTGCAGGTTGCTGAGGCTGGATCTCCATACTGCACCACCAGATGAGGGGGATCGATGACTGGCTTTGACCCAGGGCAGTCCTCATCTGATAAAAGAGAGATACACAGTGAGCATTGAACACAGTGGTGAGTGTACGATTGTAACTCAGCCCAATAAACCATGACCCATCTCTGCAGGTCCATCAATGTAGAGCTAAACAGAGGGACTATTTACAGTTTTTTTTTACAATTACTTAAGGTCAATTTAAAAAACTAGGCCCATTTTGTCAAAACCCTACACACAGTTAGGACAACCATACACCAAATGAACAGAGCACCCCAGATCTATTGCAAAATGTTATTCTTCTTTCAAAACTATACACTTATTTATAAAAATGCTATTTTGTTGCCAAATCGCACACACATGATTTGGCAACAAAACACACATGATGTGTTTGAGTAAGTTACACACAATGGTAATCAATCCTAAACACATTTGTAACAGTCTGACTTTTCTAATGACACAATCTGGGTTTCATTTTTTCAGAAATATTGGCAAATTACATGAATACATTCACAAAACACAACACATGACTAATACTAAATATATTTCAACTGATAAAAAAATTCTACTTGCAATGCAAAATCAGACAGTGTTTGATTGTGTATGGCTGCATATTGAAAATTGAAACACAACCATTTCCACAAAAAAACATGTATAGTAAACAACGTAAAAAGCACAGTAAAAAAAACCTAGTAAGCATCATCTCTTTCCATTTTCAAGGGATGTCTCAACCTATTGTTTTCAAGGCAGTTAACCAATGTCATTTGCATGTGATAAATTTGGTAGTCCTCATATTTTTTGTTCATGCTCTGCTCCAGATGTACCTTACCGTAACAGTATTTACCTCTTTCTCTTGCTACCCCTCTTCCTCTTCAAGCTCACTTTCATCTTCACTGTCCGCCTTTCTCTCCCTCATGCAGCAACACTGCCTTACATTTCTATTTGTTTGAGTAACTCCCCTGATACTTATTTTACAGTGTTTAAGCCTGATTGCTGAGTTTTGCATTTTAGCCTGTAGTGTTTTGGCACCTGACGGTTGTGTTTAAGTAGTTGGTTGCAAAGGTGGGATCAATTGATAGCTAGTGTTTTGAAATAGAAATGTGACATTCAATATCATCATGTGTGTAACGCATATATGTGTGTGTAATGTTTAGCAAATCACTGTGTATTTTGCAAAAAATGTGAAGCTGAAAATGTGCTCAGAGTGGTGCCAACCTGAGCCGATGTTTTCTAACTTGAGTGTTAGGTTTCATTAATTGTGGGAAACTTAAATTTTAGGGTGTAAGCAAACATAAAAAAACTGTAATACCACTGGTATTGCTCAAACATTTTATAAATGTGACATGTCTGATGTCACTCAGGGTATCCACCTCACCTCAGTCAGCCAATGCTGTTGGTGACAAAGCTGGACAGGAAAGCCATTGGTATATGTATGCCTCCTGGTGGCCACATACTTTCTGTGAACTTTAGACCTTCTGGGCCGACCTTCAACCTATCGCAAATGCCTGAATACAGCAAGCATTCAGCTGCAGTCATGGGCTTGTTTGTGTTCTGTCGGGCTGTTATAGTGTTTAATGTTGCGCATTAAACGAATGCCCATCTATAAACCTCCACCATGCTTTAACCTCATAGCAGAAGCGGAAAATTATGGTAACTGTCCAAAGTAATGACAGGAAACACATAGACACACACAGCAAGCTTGGGCTTCAGTGCCAAACCCATAAACAGCGTGACATCACAAGAGAAAGCCACAACTGAGCCTCTTAGTTAAGTGCAGTTTGTTTCTCTGCCGAGTGATAAGGATTTAGTAGCATAATGTTACTCACAGTCTTGCAGAAAACTGACATTCATGTCTGTGTTTAAAGGTCTAAATTTTAAAATATGGCCTGTTTTTTTATCTTTAGACTGTCTGTAGGCAGCAACAGATGAAGAGCATTTATGTTTTCTCTAAGATGAGAATGGCACTTCACTCACACAATCACCTGCTCACTCGACAGAGAAACGAAACTCATGACCATGATTTGAGCACACGAGGATCCACGAGCAGCGGTTAGTTCTCTGTTAAGTCGGTTGAGTGGGTTAAAGTCAGTGTCCTCTAGCAGCAGTCATGAGTCGGGTAAGTTCTGTTTCTCTGCTGAGTGCCTATGTTTGTGCTGCTTGCTTGGATCCACTAGTAGTGCTCAACTTGGTTATGTTTCGATTGAATGGTGCCATTTATTGATTATTAGGCTATTTATCAATCAAATGTACACTCTCAGAAATAGGGGGCAGTAGGGGTACAAATCTGTATCTTAAGGTACAATAAGTATTACTGTACCCCCAAAGGCTAATATTTGGACCTTAAGGTACTGATGTGTACCTATTCAGCTCTGGAGAAGGTACAAACTAGTTGTAAAACAGTGGTTAAAAAGTACAAGTATGTGCCTTTGAGGGTACTACTGGTGTGACAAGCCTTCATACCCCTAAAAGTACAATTCTGTACTCCACTGAGGCGGTTAGAGAGACGTCTAGATCCACGGCGTGAGTGATGTTAGAGGGTCAGTTAAATCAGCCGGATCCCAAATCTGGTGACAGTAAAACTATCACCAGGCATGAACAGCACAGCCTACACATGGACACACTGATGGCAAATGAATGTTAGACAATTAACATTAGTCAGTTCACACACGGTCTTAATGGACACACAGCAGGAGACCGTGGCTCAATTGTTATCAACTGAATTTACTTACACACACAAACACACACACACACACACACACACAGTGCCTAAAGAATGACCCCTATAATGCTATATCACCTCTGTCCATGTCAAAACTAGCTGTGCGAACTAAATTTTGGATCAAGGAAGCAATAATGCTAATCATGAATCAAGAGTGATCAGAGGATAGAAGGACATGGAGAGAGTAAACCTGGATGTGCAACACTTAATTCTTTATTCTTCTTCTGCATAATCAAAGTTTCTTCTCACCTGATACACCGAAGTCCAGAGGACACAGGAGGGTGACCCAAAACAGTCTCCGAAGAAGACAGAGGGAGTCCATGTTCACGGGCTGAGAAAGCGGACACTTCACAAAAGACGTTTGAACTTCTCCCTGTCAAAATGACACTTATACCACACACACATGCACACTCTGATGTTTACATTCACACACAATCCCACACACACGTCCTCATTCACACAGACACACACACACACACACACACACATGCACATGATGAGAATGCTTAGGTTGCAAATAGACCCAAGATCATAGATCATACACCATACACATGCACTCACACATGCACACAGACAAGCACACATCCTCACATCCTCACACACACACACACACACACACACACACACACACACTTTATCTCCCACGTACATACAATACAAATACACCCACCGTGTTTTCTAAGCAGCTTAGCATAAAACAAAATGAAAGTGATTGTCTTTGTGATCACAGCACAGCACACAGTGCACATAACGAAATTTAACTTCTGGGTTGAAAATGACCACACACCACACACATGCACACTCTCACGTTTACATTCATACACAATCCCACACACACGTCCTCATTCACACAGACACACACACACACACGTGATCAGAATGCTTGGGTTGCAAATAGACCCAAGATCATAGATCATACACTGTACACATGCAGACACACATGCACACACACACATGCACACATCATCACGCATGCACACGCACACACAGAAACACAATACAAATACACCCACTCACGTTTTCTAAGCGGCTCAGCATAGAACAAAGTGAAAGTGATTGTCATTGTGATCACAGCGCAGCACACAGTGCACATAACGAAATGTAACTTCTGCATTAAACCCGTTACATGTGTGAGCAAGAAGCAGCCATGACAACGGATCCCCAGGGAGCAGTGTGTGGCAAGGGTACCGTGCTCAGGACACCTCAGTGGCACTAGTGGCAGTTGGTGGATTCGAGCCTGCAGTCACAGGTCTGTTACCTTAACTGCCAGGCCACTATTGTCCCAATCAGAACACACAACTAACATTTTGGGGACCTGTCATTGCCCTCTGTACAACAACAGCAATAGTAGTAGCAGCAGTAGTAGTAGTAGTAGTAGTGGTAGTAGTAGTAGTAGTAGTAGTAGTATTAATAGTAGTAGTAGTAGTATTAATAGTAGTAGTTGTTGTTGATATTATTATTGTTATTGTTATTTTGTACAGCACTTTTTGAGAGAAGGTAAAATGTGCCATAACAACATATATTACACGAATGAGATGGTTCAACTGAACAATACCCAGGGGAAACAATATATATATATACTATAGTTGCTATAGTATAATACAGTGTGATATTTACTTTAGTCATTACTATAGACAACTACTACATTCATACCTTATTTACTACACATTGTGATATATTGTAGTATACCATGTTAGATACTTTTTTTATGGTAAATATCCAACTACACTGTTATCCTGCACTATAGCCTATATAAAATGAAATGGCTAATTGCATACTCTAATGACTTTAGCTTTACAGCATTGCTAACAAAATTAATTACATTCAAGTTGTTTGAAGTACAATAAACCTACATCTTAGTATTGCAATAAATCATTCACATTTTAATTGGATTGATGCGTTTATAGTTTAACAAACTAAACAAACAAAAAAAGTGCACCTTTCAGTTAAGTGGTACTACACTGCCCCCTGTCTTTCAAAGGTTTCACTTTCAGACAAGTTGCAAACACTTTCCTTTATGAATCAAGAGAAGTAGTTTGAGCCACTTAGGGCTCATTCACACCAACTTGAGCGTATACAGCACATATCCGTGTACAAAATATGTTTGTATAGGGACAGAATACGCGCAGATCACGCGTGTGGTGTGAAGAGTCTAATTTGTTAAAGGTGTACTTCCATCGTGTTTTCATTAATTTTGCGGTGTTCTCTAGTATTAATAATTGCCCTGTGCGCTGGTGTTAATAAAAAAAATGTTCTAGTGCTTCTGTTTCAGGCTGTTTTAGTTTGGTAGAGGGGGTGGGGCGGGGAGAACGACACGATTTCACCAGAGGCACGCTCCCTGCAGCTTCCTTTGCCCCACAGTCAACTTGATAGCAGAGTGGTAAAGGGCCAAGTCAACTTGACAGCGCTAAAACTGCACACAGAATGTCTACGGAGATACAGCCGTATGTGTTTGATCCTGAATCCGAAGAGGAAGGAGAGATGGCACAAGCACAGTCGCTTCCTGACCGTTTGTCAATGAACGTTTCAGAATGGTAATATTTGCATGACAAAACACTGCAAGTGCCCGGCTAAATGCAGTTCAGTCATTCAACTAGCCTGCTAATCTTATGCCAGTCAGTCAAACAGGCTAATATTATTTAATTAAAGCCCATTCGGTCAGTTTCTCTTATATGTATCTCCGCATCTACGTCACGCCGGAGGCACTTTTAGCATTGGGTCGTTTTTCCGCCTATTGTCTTCTTTTGACTGATATAGAAAACGGGGATAGAAAAACATTTTGATATGCAGCATGCATATGCAACTCGGGGTGACCTATCATATTTCAAAAGAGCAAGTACTAAACGGTTTCTCGTGGAAGTACACCTTTAACATGCATTCTAAACGAATACGGACAGAAAACGGACATGCGCTGCATACGGAGAGTGTTTGGTGTGCATGCCCTTACACGTTTGGTAATTTAAACCTATTATCTGCTAGTTTTCAAACTAAATGTACATTGATGTTAAGACCAGGGGCATTATAAGAAATGGCTATGAGAACTTTGACAAGACAAGCCCTTTCATGTAGTATATTGGACATATACATGTATAGTTTAAAATCTTACGTTAAAGATAACATCTCATATCAACATCCAACTTAATATTTCTGACATTTGGGCTTTCCCTTCCTGCCAAAACAACCTCACATATAATATTCATAAAGTTAAATATTTTGAAAATAAATTTAAATAAAAAGGTAACGTGTGTGTGTGTGTGTGTGTGTGTGTGTGCGTGTGTGTGTGTGTGAGAGAGACAGAGAGAGAGAGAGAGAGAGAGAGAGAGAGAGAGAGAGAGAGAAAGGAAGATAAGACCAATTGAAAATTTGTCGATTTATTGAGTTAGGTAAAACAAAATGTAATTATAAAAATAACAGGTAGACATTGTATTTTATTTTTTAACCCTCTGGGATGTGTGTGAGTCAAAAATGCTGAATAACTGAACCCAATAACTTTGCAACTTTGAAGCTAATAACTTCACATGAATCTAACTTTGACCTGTTGATGGTGATGGAGCTCAAAGAACACAGCTGTAGGAACTACCGATAGCAGTATCTACTACAGTAAATGACATTCAGCAATGAACAAATAAACAACCAATAAACATGGTCCCCGATGCTTTAATTAACAACAAATAAATGTTTTGGCTGACATAAATCAAATTCTTTACAGTGACATCTTTACATATTGCTGAAACATAATTAGGAAAATAAAGTCCATGTGTACAAACCAAATGAATAAGTCCACAGTATATCAGCTGTGCTGACAACAGAATCACAGTTTCCATGGTCTCTGTATGTGCTCTATGGTTGGCAGTAGAAACTTCTCCCCATTGGTTTAAAGTAACAGGATACCCATATGGGGCATTCAGAATAACTTTTTGTTATACAACTGTTAATATTACTACAATTATTGTCATCATTATTATTGTGGTTTGTCATTCTGTTATTATTTGTAATTGTAAAAAAAACATTATCAAATTTGAGTTTCAATGTGTCTTATAAATAAATCAGACTTAACTTGACTTATAAATGAATCATTATCAAGGCACAGTATCAAAAATGTAACAAAAGCAGAAGAGGAAGAGGACAATGCAGTAAAGTCAGTCATTGATGGTTTACTGGGCATGTCGGCGCCTCTGCCAGACAAACCAACCTGCAATTCCGCCTATCACCAGCAGGAGGCAGATCACTACCGCTGCTATGGCTCCCCCGTTGCATCCTTAGGAAGAGAGAGAGAGAGAGAGAGAGATGGAGAGAAAGAGACGTGGGAGTGAGAGAGATGGAGGGAGATGGAAAGAGATGGAGAGAGAGAGAGTTGGGGAGAGAGACAGAGAGAGAAAGAGATAGAGATCAAGAGACAGAGAGATACAGAGATGAAAAGACGTGGAGAGGTAGGGCGAGAGAGACAGAGGGAGAAAGAGATAGAGATCAAGAGAGAGAGAGATAGAGAGATAGAGAGATATGGAAAGAGATGGAGAGAGAGTTGAGGAGAGAGACGGAGAGAGAAAGAGATGGGGAACAAAAGGCAGAGAGAGACAGAGGTGGTGAAAGAGGAAAAGAGACAGAGAGAGAGAAAACATGTGTTAGTATAATGTAGAATATCAGAACATAGTCTGATTACTGAATACTGGTGACCTTGAAAGGCCATAAGCTGACCATTTCCAGCCTTGGTGCATTGACACCTGTGGCCAGTTCAGGTTTGCCTCTCCACCTACCAGAACTTAACTTTACTTTGTCTGCACTTACAACATTACGTTACTTTTAGCTGACGCTCTGATCCAGAGAGACGTAGCTACAGAGATAGTCCCCCTGGAGCAATATGGGGTCAGATGCCCTGCTTAACAGCACTCCAGCCATGGATGGGAGTGCAGGAGAGCACTGGTTATTCACTCCCCTACCCACATTTTGTTCGACTTGTACAGGAATCAAACCTATAACCCTCCGATCCCATTACCACCTTATTACCCACTAGGCCACAGCCTTCCCACTTTGCTAGCATCCTTTGTGTACTCCATTTGTCTTTGGCATAACTGTATCTTAATTTGTATCCTCCATTGTAAGTCACTGTGGATAAAGGTGTCTGCCAAGTGTAATGTAATGTGACGTAATGTGATGTGATGTAATGTGATGTAATGTGATGTAAAGTAATGTGATGTGATGTAATGTAATGTGGTGTAATTTAATGTGATGTGATGTAATGTGATGTAATATGGTGTGATGTAAAGTGATGTGATGTAATGTGATGTACTGTGATGTAATGTAATGTAATGTAATGTGATGTAATGTGATGTAATGTGATGTAATGTAATGTAATGTAGTGTAATGTGATGTAATGTCATGTAATGTAATGTAATGTGTGATGTAATGTGATGTAATGTGATGTAATGTAATGTAATGTAATGTGATGTAATGTAATGTGATGTGATGTAATATGATGTAATGCCAGGCACTCACCTTTGGCTTGCACCTTCACAGTCATCTGGCCTGAGTCCTGTCCTTGAGTGTTTGTGATGGTGCACTCATAAACGCCCCCACTGGCTTCGGTGACCGGGTCAATCAGGAGTGTGTCACTGTCCTGTTTCGCCAGTGGCACACCGTCGCGTTTCCACTGATACGAGGGCCTGGGGTTCGCCTTGGCACTGCATGTCAACTTCAGTTTGCCACCGGCATCGATGGTCACATTGCCACTGGTGTTAAACAGTCTGGGTTTGTCTGTATGGGTTGGAAGGAGACAAAAAAGACGAAAATTCGCTGTTGTTGGGCAGCATCTCTTTGTTTTACTGTTTGAGCTGCAAAAAGTGTCAGGCATAAAGACACAGACACTAATATTTCTATACAGTGTGCAGCAGTAATACTGTACTACAACAAAAAAACAGCAAGCTCTTTTGTGTTATCTCTTCTTATTTACAGTTATTTAAGTTTTATAATATGTATATTATATAACATGTACGTGTAGGTTATTTTATGTTTTGTAGCATAAACATCATATAATACCTGTATTTATGGGTAATTTTCTGTTTTATAACACTCATATTATATATTGTATGTGTTATATTATGCTTCATAACATGTATAAAACACGTATGGGTTATTTATGTTTTAAAATACATTACACTAATACACGTACTTCATGTCAAATACATCCTAATCTGGAGAAGCACTTTGTACAGGCAAGAAAGAGTATGAACTAAGAACAGCAAAGACAGTTAACACTTATGGACTTACAAAGTACTTCCAGCTGGGTGATTTTGGACCTGGTGTCAGGAATGGGTTCAGCAGTGTTCAGATCTAGTTTGGCAGCACAGCTGTAGGAGGCCTCGTGGTCCTCTCTGGAAGCTCTGATGGTCAGATTGGTCCTGACAGTGACGTCTTTGGATTGAACCCCCTCAATGGAGAACTGGGTGTAATCTGACTGCTGTTCCACCTCCTGGTCTCCTCTGAACCAGGTGACAGTGAGGTTGCTGACTGGGGCCACACTCTGCACCTTACACTCCAGACCGTACTGCTCTCCCTCAACCAGTGGGCCAGAGTGGTATATCAGGCGAGCAGTCACCCTATCAGGATTTTCTATAAAGGAGAAACACAGACAGACACACACACACACACACATTTAACTTAGTGATTTGAGTTTGTGATTCGAAGGACAAAAGAGCAACTATTAACTATTTTTTACCGTTTGTCCCAGAAGGCTAACAATGACAGGCTGTTTGTCCCAGAAGGATAACAATGACATATTTACATTTAACACAACGTCCCAACTTCATCGAAATTGGGGTTGTAAATGTTGTGTACACTTACAAAGTTCTCAGTGCCTCGTTTTGAATGTTGTGGCCTTTGTTGTGCTACTGATGGAGTGTGGAGTTTCTTCGAGCTGTTATAATGGTTTAATAATAGCGTAGTCTTCATGCTTTGTCTAAGGGCACCTACCACTTCCATTGTTAGCCTTCTGGGACAAACAGTAAAAAATAGTTAAATTCTGAATGCTACAGGCTAACTCAATTTTGCTCCTCAGCAAACATACCAACTCGGTATGATGTTTTAACATGCCAATTTTCATTTTACACCGAATTTCTCCTTTAAAGGAGAACTGTAAAATGAACTTTGGGTATGTTAAATCATGATAAACAGCTGGTATGTTTGCTGAGGAGAAAAACTAAGCTAGCCCGTTGCATTTAGAACAATTTTTACAGTTTATGTCAAAAAGGCTCACAATGCTAGTGAACGGGACAGATTCGGAAGCCTATTTTAAACCATTAAGAAAGCTCCAAAAAGCATCTACTGTAGCTCCACACCTCCTTAGTATTATAACAAGCACCCTGACATTTAAAACCAAGCATTGAGAACTTTGTAGATAATAATAATAATAATATAATAATAATATTTACTTGTATAGCACAATTCATACATACAAGATGCAGCTCAAAGTGCTTTACAGTTTGGCAAGGTCACCACAAGACAACATTTCTTGCAGTCCAGTGGTGAACAAATCGTTTATAAAGATGACTGTTGACAGGGAGTACCCTGTGGAGTAGCCTGGTGGCACGCTAGCTAGTGGATAAACCATGACTTTAAACCATTATAAAAGCTCTAAGTAGCTCCACACGTCCTCGGTATTATAACAAGGGCTTTGACATTCAAAACCAAGTATTGGGAATTTGGTAGATGTACAAATCGTTTATACTCCACAGCAAACATACCAACTCATTATCATGTTTTAATATACCAAAAGTTCAGTTTGCAACAGACTCCTCCTTCTGCTCATAAGTTTACAATCGTAATGACAATAGAAACTGCCCCAATGATTCTCTAAAAAAAATGGTTAAGAAATCATCAATTCTGCAAGGGTATGTAAACTTATGAGCACAACTGTAGTTGATACGTGAGCACTAAGCACTTCATGTTTTCAGAATCATAAGGCGCATAGCTCCAAGTTGTGTCTGTAATGAGGGGGATAGAGTCACACCACACAGACTCACTGTAAATGGTTATAGGTAGATGGGTAATGCATTGCTTATCGTCAGAGGAGGTGAAGCACTGCACCCCACGATTCAGAGACCAGTCAGTGACACTGCTCACATTCCAGACCAGCTGCTGTGCCCCCGGCTTCGTTTTAGGTCCCACTGTTGCCTCCCAGCCTATGTCGTTCACATGTTGGGGAGCGCTGCAGGTTGCTTCGGCTGGATCTCCATACTGCACCACCAGATGAGGGGGATCGATGACTGGCTTTGGCCCAGTGCAGTCCTCATCTGATAAGAGAGATACACAGTGAGCAGGAAGCGCTGCTACTCAGAACTTAACAGTCATCTGATAAGAGAGATACACAGTGAGCAGGAAGCGCTGCTACTCAGAACTTAACAGCCATCTGATAAGAAAGTCACACAGTGAACAGTGAACACAGAGTGGTGAGTGAATGAGTGTAACTCAGTCCAGTAAGCCATGACCCATCTCTGCAGGCAGCTTTTGGTATCACTACACTCACAATGCAAACAGCTGATGCTAAAAAGAGGGAACATTTACATAACCCTTAGCTGATGCTCTTATCCAGAGCGACTTACAGTTATTCACAGGGTTTCAGTTATAGTCCCTGGAGCAGTGTGGGGTTAGATGCCTTGCTCAGAGGGACCATTTACATACATACATAACACTTTGCTGACACTCTTATTCAGAGCGACTTACAGTTATTCACAGGGTTTCAGTTATAGTCCCTGGAGCAGTGTGGGGTTAGATGCCTTGCTCAGATGAACCATTTACATACATACAACTTCACTGACACTCTTATCCAGAGCAACTTACAGTTATTTACAGGCTTTCAGTTATAGTCCCTGCGCAATGTGGAGTTAGATGCCTTGCTCAGAGGGACCATTTACATATCACTGACAGTCTTATCCAGAGCAACTTACAGTTATTTACAGGGTTTTAGTTACAGTCCCTGGAGCAGTGTGGGGTTAGACGCCTTGTTTAAAGGCTAACCCTAAAGGCTAAAGGCTAACCCTAAACCTAACCCAAGGCCAACTCTCTAACAACTAGACCACATCTGCCCCATTTAATGCCACTGGTATTGTTTAAACATGGTAGAACATCTGATGTCACACAGCACATCCACCTCACCGCCATCACTGAGTTACACAATACATGCCTGTCGGCGACAAGGCTGGCTATCAAGCCTGTCGCAACCCAATTTTAAATTTTAAGTTTTAAATGATTTATTTTAATCTTTGTTATTTTAATCTTCTTTTCCAAATTTGTAAATGTTTTAAATGATTTCTTATTTTAATTTCTGATCATTTATGTAATGTATTTGCAACTTTTGCCACCTCTTGGCCAGGACTCCCTTGAAAAAGAGGTTTTTAATCTCAATGGGACATTTTCCTGGTAAAATAAAGGTTAAATAAAATTAAAAAAAAATTGAGCACCCACCCGATGTGCGTCACACATGCGCTGTGGACGTACACGTGACACCATAGGCGTAGCCACAGGTGGGCAGGGGTGGGCCTGTGCCCACCCACTTGACAATCAGGCCCACCCAGTCAGAAGGCTCTTTTTGTTTGATTAACTGTTTAAGTAATAATAGTGACCTATGTGTTTTGGGCTAGGCCCACCTGATTTTGTCTGGGCCCACCCATTTTATAATTTCTGGCTACGCCCCTGCGTGACACTGACGCGCGAGGATCTTTGAGAGAGAAGACTGAGAGATAAATTGCGAAATAGGCGGCGGCTGTAATGCTAGCGGCTGTGAATTCTTTTCTGAATGGCAAATGTGTCTGTAGGGAGCGGAGATGTGCTGCCTCACTGGGGGAATCAGGAGAGGTGACTCGTAAACACTGTGATAAACTGTAAAGCATTCGTGAACTAAAAAAGCATATAGGAGAGACCGGGGTTGGTTGTCACATTTTTTGCTTTCATGTGAATCCCTCAAAAACGGTGTTATGAATAGATTCCCTATCAATGTATAATGTAAGCTTAAAGTGTCAGGTAGGACAGGAGGGTAGTAAAACGCCTTAAATTCATTGTGTTCAAAAGATATGGGCTGCCAAATAGACACTGACAGCTTGTGACAACCAACCCCATCGCAGGGTTGGTTGTCACACACTATGGGATTGGTTGTCACAATGTTATTTCAATGGGGGGAGGGGAAATGATAACATAGAAATATTTTTAAAAACTAGATGTACCGCATAGCGGTACATGGTATGACCGCCGCAGTGTATTGAAATGTGGGAACTTTTTTTGCCAATTTTATGGCATGTGCTGTGCTTTTATAGGGCTTTGTGTTGATCGTGCATGACATATTTTATGTAGTTCCTACCTTCTTAGTCCAAGATATTGGCCATTCAAAATCCCGATTTTTGCATTTACACATATCACTAGGTGGCGCTATGTTTCAAGTGAGAGTTTATGGGCTGGGTCGATACGCCTCTGTAACACCGACATACTAACGCAAAATCGTTGTCTTGGGCAAAATTGTTGACGAGTTATTTCACAAAAAAAGTTTTTTGTCACCTAGCTTCGGTGAAAAACATCGCCCCCTGTGACGAAATGTCACAAAATTTAGTACGCATCAAAAGAGGGATGTTTAGAGTTGTCATGTCAAATTTGACCAAATTTCAACAATTGAAAGCCAAGATATGGACTTTTGAAGAATTTTAAGCTACGTGTTAAATGTTCATTGATATGTAACTTCGAAACGGTTTATCTCAAGATAAATCCTTTGATAATTTTTTGTCAGCATTGTCTGTAGATGACATATACCAAATTTGGTGATATTCACATGAACGGTCTATGACAAGTTCATTTGGATTCGTTTTCGCAATGTTTAAATTTCACGGAAATTGTTTTCGTTGGAAGTGGGTGTTGACCAGTGCTTTCAATGCGTGAGGGTCAATAGATTTCACAATTAAAAAAAAAATTGTTGTAAACATTAGCATTCTCCAGATAATAGGCAAAATGACACTTTTTACAATTACAGTGCCTCCTATGGACCACATTTTATGGCATGTGCTGTGGTGTTTGTGGTGATCATGCATGACGTATTTTGCGCTGTTTCCACCTTCTTGGCCCAAGATCTTGGCAACTCAAAATCCTAATTTTTGCATTTGCCCATATCACTAGGTGGCACTATGATTCAAGTGAGTGTATGGGCTGGGTCGATACGTCTCTGTAACACCGACATATCACAAAAATTTCATGTTATTGGGTAAAATGTTCATTGAGTTATTCAGCAAAAACTTTTGCCGGTCTCCCCCTCTTTGACGGACACTGGCACAGTGGGGGGGGTGGCCCTTGGGGGCCAAAAGCTTCTAGTCACTGAAAAAGTTCTAGGGCTACATGCCTACAAAGATTCATGTCCCCCAGACTTCCAGTGTCCTGGAAAATTGCTGAAAAAAAAGAAAAAAAAAAAAAAGGGAAAAAAGTTGCGGCAACACTAAAAGGACTGCTTTCGCTAGCTTCGCTGGCGGCGGTTATAATTATGCAAAAAAGTGAAGTGAAATTTATTCAGAATGTAAGTATAACACACACGCATTGGAAATATAAGTATAACACACAGGCACTGGGAATATCGACATTGGGAACATTGAAATAAAACATAGACTTACTGAATACATACTATTTTATAACATATTATTTAAATATACATGTTATGCACCAAAAGATAGATTAGAACAATTAGATAGGCCTATTGTTACTATTTAGATTTTTGTGTGTGCGTGTGTGTGTGTCAGAGAGTGAATACATATATGGCCATTGGTGGCACGTGTGACAACCAACCCGACCTGACCTTGTATGCTAGCAGTGACGCTAGCAGCCACAAGTTGTAGCATAACTAAGAAAAAACATATTGAAAATATACCTCTGTCTTTATACTTTTTAATGGCAATAGTTTTTTCTAAAGTCAACCCATTAGTTACAAAACTAGAAAAGAAAACTTAAAGTTCTGGAAATGTACATTTTGACATGAAAAACCTTAATATTGATCTCACCTACTTGAACTGTCAATGTAGATGACCCCTAACACTAATTCTGAACATTTCTATGTCAGTGACATTGATCAGCACCCTTTAGTGGCCGAGATATGATGAGTGTGACAACCAACCCGTGTGACAACCAACCCCGGTCTTCCCTAATGCACATGCGCGGCTTACATCAGGTAGATACTCAGGGGTGCGTTTCCCAAAAGCATAGTTGCTAATGTTGTTAGCAACTTACTTGGTTCAGACTATGAAGGTACGACAGTGTTTGGGACACAGTCGCACTTTGGTTGTTGGTTAGTTCAACGGTGCATCGTACCATGTTGGTTTAAAGCTAAGTTGGTTGGTTGTTTGGGAAACGCACCCCAGATTGGGTTGCGACAAAGCCTATTAACAGGAACCCAATAGGTGTGAATTTTAAAACTATTGGGCCCGCCTTCAACCAGTCACGAATGAATTAATGCAGCATAAAAACTCAAAATGAATGTAAAATGTAATCTCTTTCAGCTGTCCCACCATGCCTCTATTCGAAAATTGCAGTGAGCAACCAGACACAGCCTCAGTACAGTGGTCCCTCGTTATTCGCGGGAGTTACGTTCTAAAAATAACCCGCAATAGGCGAAATCTGCAAAGTAGTCAGCTTTATTTTTTTACAAGTATTATAGATGTTTCAAGACTGTAAAACCCCTCACTACACACTTTATACACTTTATACTATTTTCTCACACCGGCATTGACATTTTCTCACATTTTTCTCTCTTCTACTCTCAAAGTTCAAACTTGCAAACATACAGCACTTGCAAACATACAGAGGCACACAGCTAGCGATTGAAGATTTATGTAGGAGCTTACATTTTACAAGCTGAGTGCATTCTGTACTGTACAGGAGTTTGATTGACAATGTTCTGTAGTCCCAAAGCCAATCAGGGTGCAGAACACAATGCGCTGTTAAAAAAAAAAAAAAAAAAAAAACATGCACTAAAAAAATCGGTGAAACAGCGAGGCCGCGAAAGGTGAAGCACGTTATAGCGAGGGACCACTGCACTGCTACTTGATGGAGTAGCACTGTTTCAGAATACAAAATTAAGCAGAAATACCACACCTGCACTAGCCTGAATATGACGGGCAAACGTGCTGACAGGACGACAGCACGTGCGACATCACTAGATGAAGCGACCGCGCCTTTGGTGACAGTGAAACTGTCACCCGACATGAACAGCACAGCCTACACACTGACACACTGATGGCAAATGAATGTTACATATTTAAAATTAGATTTAACATTCGCACATGCTCTTAATGGACCCACAGCAGGAGAGCATGGTCTGTTAACAACTGAATTTACTTCACGTCCACACACACACACACACACACACACAAACATGCACACTCACACACAGTGACTAAACAAATGACCCCCCACAATGCCATGTGGTGTCTGTCTGTGTGAAGAGCAGCTGTGTGAATAAGATTATGGATCAAACCAGCCAGTGTGTTAGCTCAGGAGGTAATAATGCTAACCATGAATCAACAGTGATCAGAAAATGGAAGAACACGGACAGAGCGGCCCTTAATTCTTTATTCTTCGTCTGCATACTAGAAGTTTCTTCTCACCTGATACACCGAAGTCCAGAGGACACAGGAGGGTGACCCAAAACAGTCTCCGAAGAAGAGAGAGGGACTCCATGTTCACGGGGTGAGAAAGCAGGCACACAATTACAGAGGAAGTCTTGAAGCACAGTTCTTCCTGTAGATCACACCATCATAGGCTGGAAATGACGCAGTCATACAGTCACACACACACACACACACACACACACATCCTCACTCACACAGACACACACACACACAGACAGACACACACAGACAGACAGACACACACACACACACACACATTCACAAACAAACCCACACACACATCCTCACTCACACACATACACAGACAGACACAGACAGACAGACACACACACACACACACAAATTCACAAACCCACACAGACACACACACACACACACACACACACACATACAAACACAGACACACACACACATTCACAAACAAACCCCCACACACATTCTCACTCACACAGACACACCCACACACACACACATCACACACAGACAGACACACACACACACAAATACACAACACACACACATTCACACACACACACACACACTCACTCACACACACTAACACACACACTAACACACACACTCACACACACACACACTCACACACACACACACACACACACACACCATTAAAGGAACGCTGTTTACAGCAGCGCTGTGCATGCAGATCCACACCACACCACACCCCACCCTATCCCCACCCCCACTTTGGACTCTCAGATCACATCTCTCAAACCCTGTCACCCAACAAGGCAAGCTCTAGTCCCCCGAGACGGAGTGCATCTTGAGGGCAAGACTGTTTTGCTCGGACAGATTAGAATGTGTTTAAAGAGGGCAGCGGTGTAGCCTGGTAAACCAGCCCCTCGTACTTCATTTCATTTTGTACAGAGGTCGATCAGAGACGATTTCTTTCTGGAGGTGTGGACTCTGCTGAAGTTTAAGACAAGTGGCTCTGCCTTTACCCCATTGCTAACATCTGGTCGTCGCATATGCAATTCGCCTGCCTATGCACCACAATTCAGATGTAGCACACAAAGTCAACGTCATCACTCACGTACACTCCCCTCTGTTCGCTGATTGGTTAGGGCAAAATTCTATCTAATAGAGCAATGTCAAGCACTGCCGGACCCTCTGTGCAAAATAAAATGAAGTACGAGGGGCTGGTTCACCAGGCTAGGCAGTGGTGGCCTATTCTAGCGGTTAAGGTATCGGGCCTGTGTGATGAGTTAAATGCAGAGTTTTTTGTTGTTATAGATTGTTTGTTTGTTTGTTTCTCCTCACAAAACTCGCTTCCAGCTATGACTAGGCAGCTCTGCAAAAATGTTGGCAGAAGAATGTTCTTCCTTGGTTGCAACTGCCACATAGGAGTAATTCAGATTGCATTAGATTGCTTAGAATAATTTAGGCAAACATGCAATTCCAATGTAGATTTTTCTGAAACATGATATAGCACTCCCTGAAGTTGTATGAAAAATGGCCTTGCCACCTGAATTTTGGGTGGCAGGGAGGAGAAAGGATTTTTTTTGTCTGAGATCCAATTGGGAGGAGCCTCCAAAATCATGATGGTGAGGCCTAGCCTGGTAAACCCGCCCCTCGTACTTCATTTCATTTTGTACAGAGGACCTGGACCGGAATCTCTTGAGGGTCATTTAGCAAGTCCCAGCAAGACCGATCCAATCAGCCAACAGAGGGGGTGTTCGTTAGCCATGAAGTTGACTTTGTGTGCTACATTTGAATTGTAGTGCGTAGGTAGGCTAATTGCATACGTGACGACCAGGCGTGAGCGATTGGGTAAAGGCAGAGGCACTTTTTTTTTTACTTTACTTCAGCAGAGTCCACACCTCCAACAAATCGTTTCTGACGGTCTCTGTTCCAGACCCTCTGTACAAAATGAAATGAAGTACGAGGGGCAGGTTTACCAGGCTAGGTGAGGCCCCTCCTACTGTGTTTTTAATCTTTGGCCGACAGGCGGCACTCTTTGTCCAGTATCCCTTTTTGGCATTATAGCCCCCTCAGAGCTGTTCCTTTTCCTACTTAAAAATATCAGAATCAGAATCAGTTTTATTGGCCAAGTACACTTACAAAAACCCTTGGAGGGAGTGTCGCCCGGGGAGTAATTCAATGTAGAACCGCCACTGTTTTTTTTTGCATGGCGTGGTGTATTAGATCTGCAGCTGCCATCGTTTTCGGCAAGTTTTCAGACAATAACATTTGTCAATCTTATGCTATTTGGAAAACTTCTGTTGTGAATTAGGTTGTATGCACATCGTCTGATCTGTCATACTTTACAATTATGGCAGACTTTGTGTACTTAAGTGATGTTTATGCATAAACCTTGTTGATTAAATGAAAAAAATAATGCATTCCTGCTGCTCACTAATGGCCACGTAGCTATAGCCCTGAAGGACTATGCCACACTTAAAGTTGTCTATAGGATGATGATGATTTACTGCTACTCAACTGTGGTTCATAACGCAAAGGGTCTTTGAATAGGTAGGTGAGGAAGCCGAAGTATAGGCCAATGTGTATCAACCCCAAACCGCATGAGGGCGGTAATTGTGCATAGTTACTATGTACGGGCACTTACACGGGCTTCTTCGCCAGAGCCGAACAGCTCTCTTCAAATCTCAAATGCTCTTCGCCACGAAAATTCACTTCAAATCCCATCCGTTCGAAAGACTTGTAGATTACGGGCGAGATAAAGAATATACAGAATAAAGGCATTGCACGTTGTAGAAAAGAGTTATGAGGGCGGGCATGGACTTTTGACCACAACAATGGTAACTTTATGTGTTTTTGACGATTGCAAAGGCTTAAGTTATCAACTTATTTGGAAATATTGCCTCTGTATTGTATACTTTATGATTGATCCTTAACTACCTTCTTGTGTTATTAATACATCTATGCGTAAATACGCACGAACCCACGTTACCGAAAAAAAAAACCCTAGTAATGTTTGTTTTAAGACTGACGGGGTAATTTGTTCACAGGAACGGGAGTGTAACATGCAGGCTTTGAAGTTAAGGTTACAGGAGGACGATTTGCAGCAGTCATGGGATCATGAAGTAGATTTGTACCAGACCCTGAGACTACAGGTAGAAGATCTCCAGAAGAGACTTAAGGATAAGGACAACAAACTCATTGAGGCGAACAAGGTGCGACATGTTTGTCAATATAAAAAAAAGCCAGCCCCTTTTTGAGATGCTCGTTACCCAGTGAGAAAAGTAGACTGCTGCAACCTACGTTCCACATGTCTTGCTCTTTTTAGTAGCAAAACCAGCCTTTTCTGCCATACATACGGTGTTCCAAAAAATTACATCATTTGAAATGGAAATATCTAATTCTGGATTTTAATAGGGTTCATGTTGAATCATAAAAGCTTTATTTAGCAAAATTCGAACTGGGTAGGAAAATGAATGGAGAATTTAAAACCGATTTCACAGATCTTTAGAATCAGAAATTATGAATAGGCTATTGCCATTTGGGTCACACATTCACTCACCATCCCCTAGTCAAAGTCAAAGTCAGCTTTATTGTCAATTCTTCACGTGTTAGACATACAGGAAATCGAAATTATGTTTTTTTTTTACTATCCCGAGCGTAGACAAGACAGGACATTAAACGTTAAACATTTCTGGCATACATACGATGTTCCAAAAAAATCACATCATTTGAAATTGAAATATCTAATTCTGATTTTTAATAGCCAACAAGGCTATTTAAAATAAACAACATAGCACCTTTCCACCATTATGACTTAATATAAGAAACCACCATGATAAATAAGCATAAGTTTATCAGCAGAAGAAAATGGCTGAGTTAGTTTCGTCATGGATGCAGGGAGGGACTGGCCTCGACCAAGGAGCATTAATGCCAGAGAAGGGACAGGTCCCTTTCAGATAACTTAGAATCTTAGAGGCAGGTGATTAATTGACTTATTGCTTATTGCGACAGGCCTACAATAGTCCTCTACATTTTTCTCTTCCCACTTTGCTTAAAAGCAGTGGACCAACTCGTCAAATCTGTTTATCTCCGATCTCCATCTCCCCCATGGTCGGACAATAATTTCATTTTAAAACACGGTTATGTCTTACCAAGGAGTCTAATAAAAGGGTCTTTCCAACCCTCAGCCACCCCATGAAAAAAAGTTCAGAAATTTTGATATGGCAACCCATCGCAGATCCAGTGTCTGAGTATTATCCATTTCGTAGAAGTATACAAAGGCTTCTAAAAGGGGTAGAAGTGGTACTTGTTTTGGGTTCAGTCAGTAACGCCTTTGTAATTGTTTAAAGGTGTGTGCGGACCCAAATGTGCAGACAGAAACTGTAACGTCCCAGTAAGCCAGAGTCTGGTTCCTCAGATGCAGGAGCGTCACATGAGCACCAGGATGTTACATGACAGAACCGTCCACCATGTCCTCCTCTAGTGACCAATTTTGCTCTCAAAACTGAAGTATGCCTTGGTGTATTTTAAGTCTATGTTTTACTGTATTTTAGATTTAAAATGGAATCCTCTAGTCTATATCTTGGAAGGACATTTTTTTGTTCGCACGAGAGATACCGCACCAGGTACAGGTACCTGTGTTTGGGCTTTTCGGGTTTGGTTCATTTTTTTAAAGTCTGTGTTTGATTCTAGATTTAAAGTAGAATCCTCTAGTCTACAGCTTGGAAGCACATTTACTCATTTGGACAAGAAAGCCATTATGACATACAGCTGTGTTTGGGCTTTTTAGGGTTGTGGGATCCCACCAAACATCTTCCTCTCCTGTACCTCGGAGGAGGACCCAGCAGATGTTCCAGAGTCTCCTGGTGATGGTACGCTGAGATCATCACAGGAACTGAAACTGCCTGTGCTGTCAGTGAAGCTGCAGGACTGCCGTGATATGCTGGGGCCTGATGGAGTTGTTAAGATGCACACTGACGAAGACATCTGTGATGAGGCTGACGATGACTACCACCCATGTTATGAGGATGAAGATGACAGTGATTATGAGCCAGAAGGTAAGTCGACATGTTGGTGATCTCAAAAAGCTTTGAAGTGTAATACTTGTGGCTGTTAACAGGATTATTAGTCCACAGTTACGGTTTGGGGGGAAGGTTATCCATCATGCATGGGGGGGGGGTAAAACACATTGACAACTAATATAGAGAGCTGAATTTTCAAGTGTTCATGTTAAACGTTACTGTCATCATATTACACGCTTAATTGTTATTTAAATCTAAGCAACTCAAAAACAAAATATTAACAATACAACACAGTATCCAATGATGAAAGTGAAATATCAGTATTTAGTAAAAACAAATAACCACAAAAACGTATGTTTTTTTTTTGTCAGATGAAGGGTCTAAGTGGGAAGAGAAGCAGCACAGCAGAGGCAAGAGAGTCAAGAGAATAACTGCCCGGCGTAAATCTCACAAGTGCAGAGAATGTGAAAAGACATTTTCATTTCCAAGCCAGCTGTCTATTGACCAAAGAGTGCATGCCAGAATAAATCCCTCCACTGCTCCTCCATGTGAAAACACATCCACTGACTCATCCAACACTGGAAGCCATCAGGCTCATGATGATGATGATGATGATAATGATGACGATGATGATTATGATCATTATGATCAGGCTAAAGAAATGCCTGAGCCCCGCAAAGAAAATCACACTGTCCACACAGAAGAAAGACCTCATGCTTGCACCCAGTGTGACCAGACTTTCTTATTGGTAAAACACCTGCATTCACACCAGAGACGGCAGCATAAAAAGGGGGGACGACCCAAAAAAAAAAAAAACTCCTTGTGAATGCGACGTATGTGGGAAAATAATTTCAAGCCGGTTTAATCTCACTGTTCACAAAAGACTGCACACAGGAGAAAGGCCTTATGCCTGCACCCAGTGTGACCAGACTTTCTTACTGGTAAAACACCTGCATTCACACCAGAGACGGCAGCATAAAAGGGGGGGACGACCCAAAAGAAAAAATACTCCTTGTGAATGCGACGTATGTGGGAAAATAATTTCAAGCCGGTCAAATCTCACTGTTCACAAAAGACTGCACACAGGAGAAAGGCCTTATGCCTGTTCTCAGTGTGACAAAACTTTTCGTCAACTTGGTGGTTTAATCCTACATCATAGAAGAATTCATACACAGGAAAGACCATACAAGTGCACAGATTGTCCAAGGGCATTCGCACATTCGTCACACTTAAAAATACATGTAAGAATACATACTGGAGAAAAGCCCTATCCTTGTACTCAATGCCCAAAGACCTTTCACACTAGATCAGCACTGAAGAACCATGAGCAATGTCATTCGGATGAGAAACCTTACTTGTGTCTGTTGTGCGGTGTGACATTGAAAACCAAATACTACCTTAAAAAACATGAGGCAGCACACTCAGGAGGAGAGAAACGCTTTTCCTGTACACTCTGCAACAAGACCTTCAAGACTAAGCCCATTCTAAAAGCCCACACCAGAACCCACACTGAAGAGAAGCCTTACAAATGCTCTTTATGTGAGCTCAGATTTACTCATGGCAGGGATCTCAATCGTCACCAAGTACGACACACAGGTGAAAGGCCTCACCTTTGCTTTATTTGCGGGAAGACTTTCGTTCGTATAGAGGCACTGAGGGCTCACCAGAGAGTTCACACTGGAGAGAGACCCTACCACTGCAGCATCTGTGGGGAGACCTTCAACTACCTACAGGCCCTGCAGTCACACCAGAAAAAAAAGCACGATATCGAGCAGTCTCACAAGTGTCAACAGTGCAAGGGGAGTTTCAAATCAGCTCTGGATTTAAAATCACATGACTGTGTTCTAGGTGTAAAAAGCACAACAATAAATGGGGAGATGATTGAAGCATCAAAAGACACTACAGACCAATAGTGGAGTTTTACGGTGAATAATAAGGTCAGACTCGAATAGAAAAGTCCGAGCTGGACATTTGGGAGCTGTTCTGCTGATCTGCAAACTGGCGGAGCCATTTGTAGTAGAGATTGAGTGATTGAGTGAGAACATTAGTCATCAAAATTGTGAGGAGATATTAATGGAATTAGAGTAATACAAGTTTTTTTAATTATTACATTTGTTGTGAAAATTTCACTCTTCTTTAAAGTTTAAAGTCCAATACCAAGTCAAAATGGAAGACACAAAGATATTTCTCCTTTCTGCTTAGTGATGTCTCCTAATTATCTTACGGCCAATCAGAATGGTTTAATTTTCTTATGTCAGTCCTCTTACTTCTGCATTAATAGTAGCGACCCTACTCCTTTGGGGGTCACCTCCTTTTTCCTAAGAAAGGAGTACTCGTAAGCTGTCTTGTTTTCCTTGACCCCAGAATCAATGGTGGCAACACCATCCCTCACTACACAGCAAACAGGGCAGGCTGGCGATGAAGTCACTGGTGACCGTTATCCAGTTGGGAGAAGCAACCAAGTTAGAATAGAATTGTTACGGCCCGCTAGGCCTTCTGCTCATTTGGTGTTTCATTAACCAACTATCTGCAGGTTTCTAGAGGGCCGGACTTGCCTAATGGCTGATGAGCTGCTACAGGTGTCTCACCAGCTTTAAAAGACTGCTGCCTCTCTCATTCTTGGGCCATTTTCTCTTTGATTTTGACACAGCCACACAGCACTCAGAACATCTCACATCCACCAACATGCATGCATTACTGATGACTGACTTTGACCCATCACATTGTGTTTGTTTTGTTTGTAATTTAGTTAAGAAATATAATTTGTCAAAATCCAACCTCTCGCCTCCCTCTTTTTGTTGCGGCCTTGGCACAGGGTCGTAACAGAATAGAATAGAATAGAAAACCTTTATTGTCATTATACACAGTACAATGAGATGTAAAGCCTCCCCTCAGGGTGCACACAGCGCAAAGTATAAAAGAATCAGTAATGTAATAAAAAACTACAAAACTACTATTCTATGAAAGACCCATGCACACTGTCTAAGTATGCAGACAGACAGACAACAGATAGCACACACTTGAATTTCAATTGGTGACCAGCATACTGACTGGTTGTACTGATTGAGTCAGTACAAAAAGACCAAGGAGTACAAGTCAGTCCAAGTGATGGTCAGTAGGGCTGCTCAATGAATCGAATTCTAATCGTGATAACGATTTCAGGGCCAAACGATCTCACAACACATAAAATCGAGGAAAACAATGTTTTTGTCCTAATTATTTTCTACTGTTTGTACTGTACATTAGATGTATACATTACACATTTCTACTGTTTGTACATTAGACATCAAAGGAGATGTTTACGAAGAAAGGTATTAGGGAAAATCCGAAGGTACAAGAATGTTTTTTCGAAATGTTTTTGAATACATTTTCAATAAATGAAGCATGTTACTGAGGTGTTCTGTGGTGGCAATCCTTCACAGATCCAGTGTCTTAAGTGCTATCCATTCTGCAGAAGTTTCAAAAGGTAATTCTGTCCTATGACTTGCCTACACTCAGTTATCAACTGTTCTGTTCTGTAGTCAATGCAGGATTTCTACAAAAATGGTCCTTACCACCTAAAACTTTCTGTAGGGCATGGACAATCATAAGCTACAGGTCATCTGCAACATGTTGATGGCAACTGTTTACAGATCCAGTGTCTGAGTGTTATCTATTCCATTGAAGTATACAAAGGCCTTAACTGACAGTGGTGTTTTAAGTTGTTCTGGGTTCAATCAGTAACAGCTTTGTATCTGTTTAAAGGTGTGTGCGGCCCCAAATGTGCAGACAGAAACTGTGGCGGCAGACGGTCATCCCAGTAAGCCAGAGTCTGGTTCCTCAGATGCAGGAGCGTCACATGAGGAACAGGATGTTACATCACAGAACCCTACACCATGTCCTCCTCTAGTGACCAGCTTTGCTCTCAAAATGGAGGTATGCCTTGGTTCATTTTTTTATGTCTGTGTTTGATTCTAGATTTAAAGTGGAATCCTCCAGTCTACAGCTTGGAAACACATTTACTCATTTGGACAAGAAAGCCATCATGACATTAGGGCTGGGTATCATCTAGGACATGGTGATTTGATATGATTTTCAATACAGGGCTCACGATACGATACGATTTTCGATACAGTGCAATTCGATTCGATTCCAATACATATTACTTTAGAATTATTACTCAATGTCATTCACTCAACAAAACCACACAAATATTATTTTTATGTTCAATTTGTTGAACAGGAAAATAAAGTGCATTTTTTCAATGCTTTTTACTGAATATGTCACAGAAAAGGTGCCCAGTCTCACTAGGTACCTGTAGTCAACTTAAAAGTCAAATAAAAACTACTTGTGCAAAAGAATACAATATGGCTAATTTACATTTGTACTGAACAAAGTACATTTACTACATTTTGGTTTAGAATCAATAGTACATGTGCAGTAGCTACTGGGGGGTGTATTGATATTAGTAGCCAGAATATCGATATAATATAGTTTTTAAAAATATCAATATATATATCGCTGTATCGATTAGTTTAGCACAGCAATACATGACATACACCTTTTTGGGCTTTTTAGGGTTGCGGGATCCCACCAAACGTCTTCCTCTCTTGTACCTCGGAGGACGACCCAGCAGATGTTCCAGAGTCTCCTGGTGATGGTACGCTGAGATCATCACAGGAACTGAAACTGCCTGTGCTGTCAGTGAAGCTCCAGGACTGCCGTGATATGCTGGGGCCTGATGGAGTTGTTAAGATGCACACTGACGAAGACATCTGTGATGAGGGTGACTGTGACTACTACCCAGGCTATGAGGATTGTGATGATGATGATGACCATGATTACAACCCTGAAAGTGAGTAGAAAGCATGCAAAATCCAAAAAATGTTTTTAATAATTCTGAAAAACAGTAGCCTCTGCTGTAGGGCTGCTCACTTAATCAAATTGTAATCGTGATAACGATTTCAGGGCCAAACGATCTCAAAACAAATAAAATCGAGGGCAACAATGTTTTTGTCCTAATTATTTTCTACTGTTTGTACTGTACATTAGATGTATACATTAGACATTTCTACTGTTTGTACATGAGACATCAAAGGAGACTTACTAATGTTTACAAAGAAAGGTATTAGGGAAAATCCGAAGGTATCGGAATGTTTTTTCGAAATGTTTTTGAATACATTTTCAATAAATGAAGCATATTACTGAGGAAAACAAAATAATCGTTTGAAAAATCGTGATTTCAGTTTTGGCCCAAATAATCGTGATTCAGATTTTTTCCATAATCGAGCAGCCTTACTCTGCTGCATTTCTCATAGGCCAGCTGTGATCCTTGCTTAAAAATAATCTCAGATTGTCAACTTGCAGAATACATACAAGCCTTTACTTAATACAGTCACTGCAGTGTTAAATTGATTAATTTCCTGAATAGATCTGCAGAAAACATGCTTATGATACAGTACGCACACAGACCTGCTTTCTTCATCCTTATCTGTGAGAAGTGTGCCTTTATCCAAGACAATTACAGGAGTGCTGGAACAATTTGTTTTAAGAACGCTACAGTACACTTTGCATGACTACAATTTTAACTGCATGAGAGCACGTCAGTTCTGTAAAGACTCCTGTGACCGAGCAGTAAAGGCTATTATGATGTGTATTCCGTGGGTTCACAGTAGGGCTGGGCGATATATCGATATTATCGTAATATCGTATCGTAATATTTATATCGATATGTATTTGACACTATATCGCCATATCGATATATTTTCAATGATACAATACCACTTTATCAAAACCACTTATCCTAATGTGTTCACACTGTTCAGACAGCCGAAGCTTTCTCGGATCACTCAGTTTTCATTGTGATCGTAACATTGAACGTGTTTTGACAGTCATTTTGCCTGAATGCTTATTGCCTGTCAGAGGAAGGTTAAGTTAAAAAAATAAAAATGAATAGATTTTTTCCCTCCTGTTACTTTTAAATAGGTCACACAATGTTTCAATAATTATCGATATCGACCGATATGAAACACTTATATCGTGATACAGATTTCAGCCATATCGCCCAGCCCTAGTTCACAGTATGTTGAACCACTTGTTTACATGAAATAGTTACCCTTACATACAAAGTAGGTTGATGGATGATAAATATCAGGGACTTACTATACTACTAGCAAGAATAACCTTGGAAAAAAAACAGTATTTATGAAAATATTATTGTTTAATGAGGCTTTCACAGTAGGCTGAATAATACTCTTTACAGTTCCACTATCACACTGTAAATGTATATATTTTTGGTTACCCTGTATTATAACAGTTCTTGTTACAATGTATCTACACAATGAAATACAGTTCAGAGTGTAACATAGTGTAGCACCATGTACTTTAACTGTACCTTAGGATAAGGTTTAGGATTAGGGTTTGCATTGGGTATGTACAGTGCAACTATATAATATTACATATACAGTAATACCTTGAGATACGAGTAGCTTAACATACAATTTTTTTTTTAGATGCGAGTGGTAACTTGGGCCATTTTTTCGACTGACATGTGAGTTCATTTCTGAGATACGAGACGTGCTTTGGGAAGCTGCTGCTAGTTGGCGCAGGGATAAAGCATCAGAACAACGAGCTTCTCGTTCTTTCTTGCGTGTTACCCGTACAGTAAAGATGTATCTCGTTCGTTGTCCATGTTTGTGCATAATTTTTACAGTTACTAATTACACTAAAACATTTTTGACATACGAGCTGATTGACATACGAGCTTGGTTACGGAACGGATTAAACTTGTATCTCAAGGTAATACTGTAGTTACTTGTAGGTACACTGTAAAAGGCACCGTGATATCAAAGTGAATTCCTCTTTTTTTTAAAATCAGATGAAGGACCGGACTCTGACTCTGATGGTGGAGAGAGGGCGGTGTCCCGACCTGAGAAGAGCAGTGCTGAGTGTGAATCGCAACATAAGCGTTACTCTTCCCACGAGGATGACAGAACCTTCAGAAACCAGTGCTCCCTCAGTGCTCACTCTAGAACAAATGGTAAGGAAACGCCCCCCCTTAAAAATCTCTGCGAGTCCAACGCACAGAAGAAGAAGAAGAAGAAGAAGAAGACAAAGACTCATGAGTGCAGAGAATGTGGGGAAGATTTCCCATCTTTACGCCGCCTCCATGTTCACCAGAAAATGCACAGCAACGACGAGACGGGCAAGAGAACACCTGCCCGTGGCAGGCCTCGCAAGTATATGAAGGAGAGACTGCCTAAAAGATACAGTACTGCTTATGAATGTGACGTATGTGGGGAAAAAATGTCAAGCAAAAGAAAACTCACTTTCCACAAAAGACTGCACCCAGCAGAAAAGCCTTATCACTGCACTCAGTGTGGAAAAAGGTATACACAAGAAAGTAACTTAATCCAACACCAGAAAATACATACACAGGAAAGACCATACAAGTGCTCAGATTGCTCCAAGACATTTACACATCCATCACACCTTAAAATACACATAAAAAGACATGGTGAAGAAAAACCCTATTCTTGTAACCAGTGCTCTAAGAGGTTCCATACTACATTTGAGGTCAAAGTTCACCAGCGAGCTCATTCAGATGAAAGGCCCTTTCTGTGCTTGTTGTGCAGTAAAGGATTTAAATGTAAAAACCGCCTTTCGGACCATGAGGCAATGCACGCGGGAGAGAAGCTATTTCCCTGTACACACTGCGATAAGACGTTTAGGAATAAACAAATGCTGAAAAGGCACACCATGCATCATAATGGAGAGAAGCCATACAAATGCTCGGACTGTGGGAAGAGCTTCGGTTCCTCGTCTAACCTCCGAAACCACAAACTGCGCCACACGGGGGAACGCTCACACCTTTGCTCTGTTTGCGGAAAGACTTTCGCTCGCCCCGAGACTCTCAAGACTCATCAGAGGGTTCACACTGGAGACAGGCCCTACAACTGCACTCTCTGTGAGGAGACATTCGCCTACCCACAGGCTCTGCAGGTGCATCAGAAAAAGAAGCATAATGTAGAGCAGTCGCACAAGTGTCAGCAGTGTGGGCGGAGTTTTACATCGGCTCACGCTCTAAAATCACATGACTGTGTTCAAGGTGTAAATAGCACGACTATGAACGGGGTGGTGGACGAAGCATCAAAAGAGATTGTACACCAGCAGGGGACATTTGGGTTGTAACTGCGTGACCTATGATTGAAAGATTAAAGTGAATGCTAAACATGCAAAATGCCTTTAAAATTTATGTTGAGTTTGGACAGACAAAAGCCATAATCTCTGCCAGCAAAAACCTGGGAAGGGTGTTTTTTTATTACTTGTTTGGTCTGTGTGTAGTATGATTGGTGGGATAAGTCTGTGTTAAAATGCTATAAGATAAGTTAGTAGGGGATATTAAGTGTTCTTGAGCGTTAATCCAGAGTAACTGTTATACATGTGATGATACATTGGGCAATGTTGCTGGGCAACAACATGATGGGCTCTTATCGAAGGGATGAAAAGCCAAGTGTGGTTCACCACATTATGAGTTTATAAACCACTGACACAATTTTGAAAACATTATTTTAATGTTTTAATGAAGGTCATCCAGTTCTTTTTAGTAATATCATGGTTTAAGAGTATGGTATGGTATGACCAACATGTCCGTTTGGGAAAAAACAAAAACATCAAAAAAGGTTGCCAGTTGGTTTTGGCATTATAACGTGTAGTTTTTCCTAGTTTTCCAATTCACCATAATCAATTAAGATGAGTAAAAAAGACAAAACTGATTTAGTTTTCCCCACAAAGATCAGAGAGGAATGACAAAACAAAATGAACATGCAGCCAACGGTGGGCACCTGCATTCTATACCAACATCTTCAAAGGTAAATTTAACCTTTTAAGTTGACAACTGAGATGCATGTAGAGTTGAGTTACTTTATTGATCCCGAAGGAAGATTAAGGATGTGGCTCATGTGGCAGGAATATTATTCAATTACCTAGCTCCCCTTTGCATCATGATGATGTTCCCATTGTAGAAAGGGATGGAGAACACATTAAACACTTTAATGCGTTCATAAAAACAAAATCCACTTACAAATTAGTTTAGAACAGGAGCTGAATTTGTCACTTTCAGAAAACTGGCAGAATAAAAATAAAAATATGAGAAAGCATGTGGCAAGTTTTTTTAGGGGTAGTTTTATTCAGTGGCTGTAGTGAACATCTCCTTGCTCATGGTTATAAACCATATCACCGCTGAAAAGAGAACGGAATGAGTTTCAGGGTTCCCACTCTTTTTCACTGACAAAATTTAAAAACTTTTCCATGACTTTTTCATGACCTTAAGTGAATTTCCCATGACTTCACGGCACTTAAGGAAGTGTGTAGAATGTAGCATACTTCTAGGGCTAACATTCCAAATACTCTCAGTGTCAGTGTTTATTGTGGACTCTAAAGGCCTGATAACAGAATGCTGCAGTTGTGTTAGGAAGAAACAAAAATTCCATGACTTTTCCAAAACCTTTAGTGAATTTACAAAACTACATGACTTTTCCAGCCCTGGAAATTACATTTTCAATTTCGATGACTTTTCCAGGATTTCCATGACCATGAGAACCCTGATGGATAAATTGTGGATGGACAATATGTATTTTAACTGCTGTACTGTAAGTGATTGAGGAAATCTAGTCATTTAAAGAGTGGTTCAAGTTTGTTTATGGCCCATGCTGTGTATAAAAAAGAAAGCATTCCAAAACAAAACAAAGCTATACTAAACTGCAGCTGCTACCTCACTCGCTTGTGCTGGTAAGTTCTTCTTGCATACAAACATGGTGATGTGCATTGGTTTCAGCCCAGAATGCACTGCCCACTTCTGTTCCCATGCTATATCCATTAAAACGGACTTACCCTGCTAAAAGAAACATAAAAAGAAATAATATAGAATTTACTGTACTTTTTCTATTAAAATTAGCATTAAAACATGTTACAGTTCATTCAAATGCAGTTTAAAATAAACCAGCAACCACTCAAATACATAAACATTTATTCAACTAAATAATTTAAGTTAATATAAATCACAAACTGCATTAAAATTACACACACACACACACACACACACACAATTCAGTTACAAGCTGTGCAAGCAGTGGCATTAATGACACTGATTTAGAGTTTAAAATGTTGTCTGGATAGAGTTCACCAATAACTTACAAGAAATACATTATGTACCATTGACTAAACACATTTAACACATTTTAAAAGATGCAACATTTAAATGTATGATATGTACAGGAACAGTAGGATGTATATTCTGCTGGTCAGAATGCGCTGCTGTTGGTGGTGTTTGGATGAAAAAAAATTACCTACATACTCACAAACATTTTATATACTAGATACAGGTTTTTGGGTCATTAGTATGCAAGTTCACAATGTGTAGCCTACTGCTCAAAATACCCCGTCAATGTGCTTCAAACACCCGTCACACATGTGGTGCCCTCAAACCAGGAGTGACAGAGAAGTAGCTTTCCTGACGGTAGTGATGGAGCCCCACACCTACCACCATCCTCACCACCACCACCCCCACGGCACGCCTTCCTAGTCAAACCAGGAGTCACAGAGCCCAGTGGTGGTCAGAGAAGCAGCTCCCCTGGTGGTAGGTGTGGTGCTCCACCACCACCACCACCATCACAGCACACCTTTGTCGTCAGACCAGGATTCATGGAGACCAGTGGTGGTGAGTGAAGCCGCTTTCCTAATGGTAGTGATGGAGTCCCACACCTACCATCATCCCCACCAGCATGGCACACATTTCTTATCAGACCAGAGGTCACAGAGCCCAGTGGTGGTCAGAGAGAAGCAGCTTCCCTGACGGTAGTGATGGAGCCCCACACCTACCATTATCCCCACCACCACCACGGCACGCCTTCCTCGTCAGACCAGGGGTCACAGAGCCCAGTGGTGGTGACTGAAGCCGCTTTCCTAATGGTAGTGATGGAGCCCCTACCATCATCCCCACCACCATGGCACACATTTCTCATCAGACCAGGAGTCACAGAGACCAGTGGTGGTCAGAGGAGCAGCTTCCCTGACGGTAGGTGTGGGACTCCACCACCACCCCCATCTCCATCCCCACCATGGCACGCCTCCCTCATCAGACCAGGGGACACGGAGACGAGTGTTGGTCAGTGAAGCAGTTTCCCTGACAGTAGGTGTGGGGCTCCAAAACCAACACCTCCACAGCACACATTTCTTATCAGACCAGAGGTCACAGAGCCCAGTGGTAGTCAGAGAAGCAGCTTTCCTGACAGTAGGTGTGGGACTCCACCACCACCACCACGGCACGCCTTCCTCGTCAGACCAGGAGTCACGGAGCCCAGGAGCGCAGACTCCCACTTGAAAAACCCGCAGCCCTCTTTCTTCTTCCTGTGGGCGTCTGCAGGCCCTAACCCCGAGCGACGCACAGGGCAGCAGTAGAATGCGCGGCCGTGGTTCGGACCGCCGTTGCCCACCGTGAGCCGCTTCGCACGCCTGCCGCAGCCGCACAGTGGAGACGTCACCTTCCCCGCCACCCTCGCCACGCCCCCTCGCTGCGATTGGTTCACACGGGAGGAGAGGACGGAAGGAGGCACCGAGAATGAGCCTCCAGTCGATGTCCGCTTGCCGGTGGAGGTAGAGGGCTGCGATTCAACGTCCTGGTATATGGTAAAGGTGCGCTTGGAGGTTGCTGGAGTTTTATCTGAAACACGCTGTCCGTTATGGCCATGGGAGCTTTTGCTATGGTGAACTAAACTTTGCAGTAATGAGCTACGAGGAGTTGTAAAAGGATATTTTGTGGTGGAGCTGCTGAAATTTGCCGAACTATCAAGCGAGTGGTTTGATACTGAACTGCCAGAAGTGGTACAATGTTGTGTGATGGAGCTGCAGGGAGTTGCAATACTACGAAGTGAATGGTTTGATGCTAAACTGCCACATGTTGTTTGATGAAGGGTGGTGCTTGTGGCGGAAATGCTGGTGGTGGTAGTTATCCGCAGAGAGGAGGTTGTGCAAAGGCTGCTGGGAGTTGTGGTTTTACAGAGAACAGAGTTTCTAGCAGAACAGCTGGGAGTAACAGACATGTGGATGGCAGAGCCTATGGGACTTGTAGTTTTGCGATTAAATGGGCGCAAAATTGATCGTTGCAGGACACCAATAGGAGCTGAGACAGGTCTTGGCTTTTTGAAGCAGGCCTCATCACTTGTTCTTTGCAGTTGATTGTTGTTGGGTGTTGTGTTGGCAGAGGCTAGTTTTGACCTTGTGACTGGAACCACCACCGAATCTGCAGTTGGAGTTACACATGACGATGTGATCCTTCCTGGCACATTCCAGCAAGCACTGCGATTGGCTGTCGCCTGCGGACTGTTGCCATGGCTGCCAATGTCATGCTCCTCGTCCAGCACCACGTCGTCGTAGGAACCCGACTCGTCCGTCTCAGGCAGCAGCACTCCGTCCGTCCAGTCCAGGTCTGAAGCCTCGAGGTCAAAGTTCAGCTGCTTGGGCTGCAGGTCTGAGTGCGAGCCCACGGTGGTAGACACCAGAACGAGTCCCGCGGTCCGAGGCGACGGGCTGAGCCCAGCTGGGTGGATGCCGCCGACGGCGTACCGTCTCGTCATCGACCCAATCAGACTGCCGTCGTACGGATGACGACAGGATAAGCCATTCAGAACTGTTCTGGGCGTCACCAGGCTCTGGTACTGGCAGCTGTCGGTGTTCTGGTTGTTGTGCATGTTAAGAGTTGTGTGTGTTGGTAAGGAATCAGAGGGCGGTTTGGCAGCTGATTGTGGGAGCGAACTTTCGGTGTGTGGCCTTGTAGCTCCATCTTGAGTCTCAGTCTTACTCTGCCCGTGCTGGTCGCTGGAGGCATTCTGGATGGAAGCGTTTGGGAACATGGATTTGGCCTTCAGCGGTGCCTGTTTGAAATAAAAGAAAAAAAAGATCATGAATCATGAAGTGGGGAAAAAAGGCCAAATTTCAGAGCACAAAAAAAGGGAACATTTCACAGAATGTTTTGTTCACCTTCGTGGGTCAATGGGGGAGGAGGGTAGACCAGCGAGAAACCCACTCACCCGATCCAGAGATTTCGTGATCTTCATGAAGCAGCCGTCGCCGATCATTCGCCAAGCTAGACGAGCAGTGTTTCGAGCATCATCCAAACCTTCAAATAAATAAATAAATAAATAAATAACCCACACACAAACGGGCATGTGCGCAGACATACCCATGCAAAGTGACCCTAAGAGACTAACCTTAACCCCTAACCCTAGGAGACACACAAACGAACACACACACACCAAATGAAATTATTAACTGGGTCAATAAATCATATTTGTTACAACTGTCATAAAATAATAATATACAGCTGGCCTGCAGTAATGGCAAACTATTACAGTGAGTTAAATATAGCTGCATACAGTCAAAAATGACATATTCTTTGATTGGATCAATGAAGTGCAACAATGTTCTTCCTGTACCTGAATGTTCCCGTCCAGAGAATTCTATGCCCAGATCTTGCAATGCTCCATTTAGTCCCTTAGGTTTCCTGTTGTAAAATAACTGCAAAGGACAAACAATTGGATTAAGCACACTGCTCAAAGTCACTAGATGCATCAATTTGAGCTGCACTGACAAATTAAATACAAGTTAACAGAATGTTTACAACAAACTGATGCTTTCATTACTACTGAAATGCCAGGTACCAATATTATATTATATTACACTTAGCAGACACTATTATTCAAAGTGAAGAGAAAACAATCAAGCTGCAGTTACTTCAATGTTTTATGTTGCTTTGTGTAAAAGCATTACCTGACTAAGTTAAGAAAGATAACAAATATTATAAATGGACAATGCAGTGGGTAGATCTGGGCATTTTAAAGTCTCACTTTCAAGCGTGTGTAATACACACACCTAAAATCACCAATGCAACTAAAGGAAGGCATGCATTAGTGCTCGCTGTGTACCTTGTAGGTCGCCCGCAAGTCAATCCAGCTGTTCAGCGCCTCCGGTTTGCAAATCTGCTTCCGTTTGCACTCATAGAGAAGACACACTCCCAGATCCCAGTCTAGACAGAAGGGACATTCACTGTTACTGGTGTGACATTTTTATGTATATCTGATTTATATCTGCTAGTTGTATATATTGTACATTTTAGAATCTATATGTTTTCTACTCTGTGCATTTGTTGGTTTGGTCCAAACAGCATCTTGCTGTACTCACATAGTGACAATAAAGACTTCTACTTCACACACATCTCTTGAAACACACATCATTAGTATGACCGTGATGCTGCTGAGATTGTGTTCACAGCTAAACTCATTCATGTGGACAAATGTGGGTAGCATTTTATTACAACTACTTCCTAATAAGCATTTATTTTGCATTAACATGTTGTTCATCATTTGGTAACCATTGCTTTTACACTATTTCTCATCAGTAAATAATTTATAAACATACTGACTGTTTTGTCTGGATGTCGGTTGGCTATCTGTCTGTATGTCTGACTGTTTGTCTTTATGCTATCTGCTATCCATCTCTCAGCCTGCCAGGCTGCCTTTCTGTCTGTCTGTCCATCACCTTCTCTATCTGCTTTAACATTTGTAGATATGTTTATAAATGATTTACTGATGAGAAATTGTGTAAACGCAATGGTTGAACAAATGATGAACAAAGTGTTAAGTAAGAGTTAACAAATGCAAAATAAATGCTTATTGAGAAGTAGTTTTTATAAAGCACTACCCAAATGTGACAGTGCAAAGGCACAAGTAGGTGACCAACAAACAGGTACAATATGAGCAATTAGCTGGTTGTATCACCAGGGGATTGGATTCACCAGCAAGTATAACGAGCCAAGCAGACGTGTCTTTATTTACACACACACACACACACACACACACACACACACACACACACACACACACACACAAATAAACGTTACCTGACCAGGTGACAAAGGCACAGGGGCTTCCAGCGACGAGGGGGGCTTTGCCCCCCCTCACAAACGCCACCCCTCTCTCCTGCTGCAGAGTCTGGAGCCAGCGGGTGAAGCGGGACAGACAGATGGCCAGAGGAACTCCAGCCTCCACCTGAGTCTGTGAAGCAGACCAGAAGCAGCAGCAAAATAATGACATTCAAAATAAATTTATTTTACTAATTTAGTTAACAGGAACCACATATAGAACAAATCATGTACCAGAGTTAGCTATGTTGCTAATTTTCCATCTGGCCCCTCCAAAATCATAACAAAAAACAGCTTCACTGTGTTACAAGGAGTGGATATTCCTTTTATATAAGTAAAGTCTAGAAATATTTTGGACAGTGACACAAGTGTCATTATCGTGGTTCTGCATATCACCACAATGGATGTGAAATTAAACAACTGGGATGAAATTAAAGTCAGGACTTTTGGCTTTAATTCAGTGGGTTGAACTTTGTGTAAAAGGTAAATAACGGGACAACATCACAACAAGTAGTGCAAGTTTAATTGCATGTGTTATTTGAAGTGTGTGTATTACATGCAAGTGTGAGATCTGTAATTCAATGAGCCAAAAGCACAGTACCTGGGTGATTCCTGTGAGTTCCGTGCAGAACTCGGAGAGAACTGGATGCTCTTGTGGTTGCACGTATGTATGGAATTCAGACTCTACCTCTCCAGTCGAAGTATTTAATAAAACTGCAGGGAATTCAACTAATAGAGAAAACATACTCAGAGGAATGAGTACAGAGTACTAAAATCAATGTACATACTCCATGGACTTAAAACACTACTGATGTAAACGTCTAATAAGACCTACTTATTTCTTGTCCATAGTTGTTCTTCTCTTTCCAGCAAGTAGACTCAAAGTCGATTATTATTAGGTAGGGAAAATATTGTTCTGTAAAGACAGAAGTAAAAGTAGTTGTAGTTGGCTGGACACAAAAGGTTGATACTTTATGCTACATCACACAACCAGCTGACAACTTACTTGATCCTGGTCGTTTTGTTTGGCCAGGTTCTTTATTCTGTTTACGCTTCCGTATTATCCCAAGTTCTCTGAAAGAAAAGGATCGTGCAGTAATGAAAACACTGGTAACAATGCATATTAAGCTAAATTTTAGAGGCATTTTTTTAGTCGATCCAAACTAACATTTAGCAAAACAGTGAACCAACAAACCTGGCTAGTTTCTTTGTCGACATCCCGAAAGGTCGGTAAATGTTACCTACAGCTAAAGTTTGAGGTCTTGTTCAACCCAACATTTAATGTTTTTACAACACCATTGTATTTTACATTTGCGAGAGAGCCCTTTTCCTAACACAAAACGTCTGCGAGGACCTGCATAGAAACAGTTGTGCTTCGCGGTGAATTTTCAAACACAACAGCGTAATCGTCATATCCGTTACTCTGCGTGAGTTTACACTGGTCTTAGTAAGGTGAAGTAATCGGCACAGAAAACCAGATTCTCTCAAACTGGAGCGCTGGTGTAATCCGACGCGGTACTATTCAAAACTATGAGAAAACTACTGTTTACACCGTTTGGGTGGATAAATCCAGCAAGTTGAGTGTATATGCTTTAAACTAGCGGGCTTTTTTATACAGTTATCCAACTCTGATGTCATCATTAATCAGTCATCGTCAGTTACTGCCTGCAAGGTAAACCAATCTTCATGGAAAGCTCGATGAGGCACGTCAGGGGCGAGTGTACATCACATTGTGGGATTGGAGTAATTTTGACTGAAATTCAGGATGAAACTAACTCTGGGACCCGCTACAATAGTTTGACATTTAGACTGGTTAGTGTGATGTCAACATCCTCCACTGACAATATCATCTTGCCCCTCCATTGAGCTGGAATGTTACCTCAATGTGCTTCTCTCAGGATAAGTATGGCAGGGGACAGTGAAAGAAAGAGAGGTGTTTCACCAGTTTCTGAAGACTCTGCGAAAAGACTCAAAACTGAATCACGTACACAACCTCCGAAAAGCAAGGTACAATTTGGTCAGCTATTGCTGTTTGCTGGTGTATGAACTTAGGGCTTACGTTTGTACTAATTTATTGCAATTATCTTATATCCAAATAGGGCCAACCACGTGTTACTCGGTGTTTTGAACGTCTTCATGAAGTCATTTCTCTCTCAGATCTGTCTTCGTTACTGCAGTGTGCGGCTCTGGGGAAAAGTGTCATCACCCAGCCAAGGTTAGCCTTCCTAATGTCCAGCAAATTGGATGTCATCCTTCAAAGTCTAATGCACGCATGCTATAGTGGTAATGCATTATGGGTTGTCAATGCATTGTCATATATGACAACATATTGAATTTGTTTTTGTTTTTTTAATCATTGATTAATGTCAGTGTAACCAAGGGAGGGCTGCATTAAATATTTTCAAATAACTGGTTATTTAACACTAAATTCTGTCTCTATCTCTGCCCTAAAAAGACAAAAGGCAGTAACTAGCCTACATATTTTGTCAAATTGAGTGTAATGAACTTCATAACACCCCCATTGTCTTGTGACTATTTCTGTTGCTTCTTGCTATTAAGAAAGCATATAAAAGCATCACCACTATAAAACGTACAGCATGTGTCACTGGTCAGTATGGCAACATTAAAGCCATTTTTCTCAGTGTCTGTGTTCTTGTAGTTACTGCACTTTGCCTTCGTAGGGCATTATTGATGTGGGCCTGTTTTTTTCTCCCCATCTCTACAGTTGGTGTCACCTTCATCACCAGCGTAAGCTGTCTGGAGTGAACGTCACTATACTGGAGGATGTGACTCAAGTCCACTTCTACCGGTTTTACCCACAATTCAAAAACCTCCGCCGGAGGTACAAGACTGTAAGATAGCTTGTTTTTGTCATGTTTTCCATTGTACTTGTAACTGTAACTGTATTTATTGTTAAATTTAATGGCAATGCTGTGCATTGTTCAGGCTGAATGGCCTGGGTTGTGTAGAAATTGTGCTGGGCAAGGGAGAGACAAGGACTTATTTTCTGAGCGAAAATTAGCTGCTCCTTAGCTTGAGGGAGTGAGAAGAATGCCATTTGCCATTGCTTAATCATTGGCAGGCTTTGTCAGAACCCTGCCTATCACTTGAGATGGTGTTTGTCCGCAAGTCATAAACCATCTGTTATCCAGTGGTTTGCATTTGCATTGACTAGTTCCTTGACTGTTCACGTATGTTTACATTTAGGTTTTTATTTTTGTTTGTTTGATCTTCACAGAGATGCACTCTGCTTCCCTGTGTCGGGGATGTGTCCTCTTTTATTCTCAACTCTAAGCTGTCGTGCTCTGGAACTGTCACCCCTGAACCCTCCACAACACTGCTGCCGACTACAGCATCACTCTCCAATACCCCAACATGCCACAAAGACAGTACGTCATGTTTTGCTTCTGTTGAAAACTAACAACCAAGAGTTTTTGAGATGATATATTGGAGAGGGCAAGAAGCAGCCCAAAGGGTAAACTTTGTTTTCAACTCTGATTGAGGCAAACATGCTTGATGTTTTGGTAAAAAATGGTAGAATAGTTTATTTTCAGGGTTCCCACAGTCATGGAAATGATGGAAAAGTCATGGATTGAAATTTAATTGATTTAATTAATTGAAAATGTAATTTTCCAGGCCTGGAAAAAGTCATGGAATTTTAATTTCTCCCTAACGCAACTACAGCGTTCTGTTATCATTAGGCCTTTATAGTCGACAGTAAATGCATTGACAGTACTTTGAATGTTAAACATTTCTTATTTAGCTCTAAAAGTATGCTAAATTCTACACACTTAAGGTGCTGTGAAGTCATGGAAAATTCACTTTAGGTCATGAAAAAGTTATGGAAAAGTTTAGAAATTTCGTCAGTGAAAAAGAGTTGGAACCCTGAAGTTTTACTTGACTTGATAGAATTACATGTTGGCGATGCTTTATTGTGGCAGAGGATCTCCGATGGCATCCTGTGATCAGGACGTTCGGCTCAGAGACACGAGGACTCTCGGCGTACGTGCTCACAGGAGAGGAAATGTCGAAGCACAGCTTTCCTCTTCAAGGTATAATGACATGAAAAGTGTGCTTTTTTTAAAGAAAAGAAAACCTCTAACGTTTTTATGTCGCTAACATCTACCCAGGTGGAAAGGAAAAGATCACTCAATCAGATTTTTTTTTTATATATACCGAGTGACACGTCTAAGGAAGGGTGAGGAAGCCCGAAACGTCACGCAGTATATAATAAAAAACTTAAAGGAGAACTTCGGTGTAAAATGAAAATTGGCATGTTAAAACATCATACCGAGTTGGTATGTGTACAGAGGAGCAAAATTGATTTAGCCTGTTGCATTCAGAGTTTAACTATTTTTTATCGTTTGTCCCAGAAGGCTAACAATGGAAGTGGTAGGTGCCCTTAGACGAAGCATGACGGCTACGCTATTTTTAAACCATTAAAACAGCTTGAAGAAACTCCACACTCCATCGGTAGTACAACAAAGGCCCTGACATTAAAAACGAGGCACTGAGAACTTTGTAAGTGTACACAACATTTATTAATAAAACAGTTTTGACAAGCAGTACCTTGCTGTAGTTTCTCGTCGCCGCCATGATGAAAGTCTGCACAGGTCGATTGACGAACACGAACCAGCAGGAAGAATAGGAGGAGAGGTAGTGCAATCAACTTGTTTGGACTTTCATCATGGCGGCAACGAGAAACAACTGCAAACGACTGCATGTAAGAACAGCTTTTTAAATAAACGTTGTGTACATTTACAATATTGTCAGTGGTTCGTTTTGAATGCCAGAGCCTTTGTTGTACTACCAATGGAATGTGGAGTTTCTTCGAGCCGTTTTAATGGTTTAAAAATAGCGTAGTCGTCATGCTGTGTCTAAGGGCACCTACCACTTCCATTGTTAGCCTTCTGGGTCAAACTATAAAAAATAGTTAAACTCTGAATGCAACAGGCTAAATCAATTTTGCTCCTCAGTACACATACCAACTCGGTATGATGTTTTAACATGCCAATTTTCATTTTACACCGAAGTTCTCCTTTAAGAGCAAAAATCTGGTTGAGCGGACTTTTCCTTTCCAACTTATTTCAACTGCCCTTTTGGTCGTGCTCCCAGTGTTCATTAGGGATGTGCGTGCTTTGACTGAACTCTAATATCTATCCATAATGCCTTGCAGGTGCCCCTGACTGTAAATCATTTGTCTGCACTGGGAAAAATGGTCACGTGACTGACAGTAGTCCACTCTATGGGCTTGACTGTGAGATGGTAGGTTGGTTATCCCTCTCAGGTTGAGACAACCTTACGAGCTTGAACTTAGGTAATCATTGTAGCTTGATTTGTGTCCTCTATTGTAAGTTGTTTTGGATCATGTTTTCCCAACCTTGGATAAGTAAGTGTGGGGGGAAATCGTGGGGAAAATCCCCTTATAATGAAAACTCAACACGGTTTGATACGTTTCTTTTGGCTGCCAAGGAGAGAGAGGTCTGTTTGACAAAAGGACAGTACCCAACTCTCTCAGCCCTCACAGTTTGCAGCACTCTTTTATTAGCACATATCAAAATTGCACAATCATAATCACATCCTGTTTTTCTGTCTCGGTACCTAGGGTATCATTTCTGTATTTTATCAGGTCATGTCTGGTTTCTGTCAGCTTTGCAGACGCACCATTCCTAGTTCTCCTTACTGGACTTTTCGCTAGGTTGATTAAAGGTTACAGAATCACGAGGCATACATTTCCAGTTTTTCTCCTTGATTAAAAAAGCAACTCTTATAATCATATCAAGCAACTCTTATAATCATATTGTTCATAACATTTCCTTTGCATAATGATAAAATTCATGAATTCTCTAACAGTGAGCTACCGATGAAAACAAGTCCTTTCTGTATGCTTTCTCAGTACATAAAATGGAAAGCTTCATAAATAATGTACATTTAGAAGCTTTAAAATATGCCCAGAACGTACGTCAGGTGTGTTTAAAATCGAAGCAGTCAGTATCATGCTTAAAAAAAAGCAAAAAGAAACCTCAGACCTCAACTCAGAATTTTTTACAGTGTTGCCAGTGCTGTATGTCTAAAACCCATGTGCTGTTTTTTTGTTTGCCGTCACAGTGCTTGACGAAGGCTGGGCTTGAGGTGACACGTGTATCCCTGGTGGACGGCCAGGGGCAGTGCATGCTGGACGAGCTCGTCAAGCCAGACAACCCCATTCACAACTACCACACCAGGTATGCTATAACATAGGGGCAATGTATGACCACAACCCTGTTCACAACACCAGGTATGTCCTAAAATGGGGTCAATATATGACCACATACTGGGGGTTCAGTTGTGACGCTTACGTAGTTGCACTTCTCCCCAATATTTGGTTTGGATCAGTCAAGAGATGGCTTTTTTAGAGGGTGCCATGGACAAAGTTACAAAGTTACAAAGTAACGGGCATCACAGAAGTTGACATACTATATAGATGTTATTGGAAAATAACATAATGGGCTCCTGATTTTCAGATGGATTGATTATAAAATGATCTGCTGCTGATCTGAGTATTCCTGATAAAACAACATCTTCCAATGCTGTCAGTGTGCCTGGCAACAGTGATCAAAAAGTATAATTTTATCATTTGCACTGGCTTTGATTTGAAAACATAGTAGTTCTCATTTGGCAATGTTGGGGTCTCAGTGTAATGAATAGAAATAGGAAGTAATGTTGACCATGTTTTTGGTAGCACTTTATTTTACGGTTCCCTTTTTAGTGTATCCTACATGTAACAACATGTAATAATATGTACTTACATTGTACATACCTAACACTAACCCTAACCCTGTGGTACAGTGTGTGTACATCATCCTACATATTGTTATACACTGTGTTTAACTGTACCTGATGGATGTAATAGGGACAGTAAAAGAAGTGTAACCATGTTTTTTTAAAGTTGTATTGTGTCAAATTATGAAGCATGACTTTTCAGTCACGGTGGAGCTTTCCCTTTCTCGTCTAGGTTCTCAGGGATCACCAAAGATATGCTTGAGCCAATCACCACGCGCCTATGCGACGTCCAATCAAAACTCATAGAGCTGTTGCCAGAGGATGCAGTGCTGGTTGGCCACTCCCTCGATTGTGACCTAAGAGCCCTTCAGGTGGGTTTTTATCCTATACTGAAAGAGAGACATTGTAGTTTTTAAAAGCATTAAAATCTTTTAGAAAAATATTTCATTTAATTTTTAAAAACCTTTTTTAATATAAATGCATGTTTTAAAAAATTGCGTAAATCAATTGGAATGAGATGGTTTGTTTATTCTGTAGCTGCAGCAGCAGTAGTAGTAGTAGTAGTAGTAGCAGTAGTAGTAGTAGTAGTAGCAGCAGTAGTAGTAGTAGCAGTAGTAGTAGTAGTAGTAGTAGTAGCAGCAGTAGTAGTAGTAGCAGTAGTAATAGTAGCAGTAGTAGTAGTAGTAGTAGTAGTAGTAGTAGTAATAGTAGTAGCAGTAGTAGTAGTAGTAGTAGCAGTAGTAATAGTAGTAGCAGTAGTAGTAGTAGTAGTAGTAGTAGTAGTAGTAGCAGTAGTAATAGTAGTAGCAGTAGTAGTAGTTTTAGCATTAACAGCACACTTATCATGTCACTCAGCACTGCGAGATGGTCCAAAAATCTGTAGCCTACTCATCCATTAAATCAGTCTTAAAAAAAGTGAAAGTAAACATTTTTTGTAACTGTCTACTGAGCCTGCTGAACTTTCTCTTCCAGATGATTCACCCAAATGTGATTGACACCTCTCTTCTCTACCGCAGAGAGTGTGGCATGAGATTTAAACTGAAGCTTTTGGCCGAGGTCATCTTGGAGTGAGTCTTCCCTTAGCACTGAACTACAAATACGACTACATAGCATTGTTGTTGTAGACTGATGTCAACTTCTAAGCGATCCATTTCAGACTCTCAAGTGCATGCTTACCAAGAACAGACAAATGTTAGTCCAGACTGTTTAGTGATTTTAAGGAACCACACTTCTACACTTAGATAACAATCTTAGCCCACAACTTTCTCACTTCTTTAATTTTTTTTTTTTAATCTTCTTTATTTATGTATTTCTAGTACTCATCCACTCAGCTCTACAGAGCCAAAAGACAGTAACTGGATATTTTGTCAAATTGAGTTTAGACTGGAAATGTACTTTATAACACCCCCTTTGTCTTGAGACTAAATCTCTTGCTTCTTCCTATTAAGAAAGTACATAAAAGCATCACCACTGTTATGCCTACAGCATGTTTGACTGGGCAGTATGACAACTTTAAAGGCATTTTTCTCAGATTCTATGTTCATGTAGTTACTGCACTTTGCCTTTGTAGGGCAGTACTTAGCCTACATCAAACGAGACACATATGTCAAAGACAGTTATGTCAAGTTATGTCAAAGTGTGAAAACAAGTTGGCAAGACTTCTATTCTATTCTATTCTATTCTATTCTATTCTATTCTATTCTATTCTATTCTACGTAGAGGGACAGCTTGCATGTTTGTGTGTTAATGTGTGGTTTATGTGGTGCTGCTGCTGTGTTGTGTTCAGGAAGGAGATCCAGAGCGAGGAGAAGAAAGGTCACGACCCCACTGAGGACGCCGTGGCTGCCGTGCAGCTGGCCCAGTATTTCATCAGCAAGGGGCCACGGCAGGTAAGACTACAGCCACCCATACATATTTCACCAGTATAGCTGTGCTAAAAAAATCGATACAGCGATATATATCGATATTTTTAAAAACGATATAATAGCGATATTCTGGCTATTAATATCGATACACCCCCCAGTAGCTACTGCACAGAGAAATGCACTATTGATTCTAAACCAAAATGTAGTAAATGCTCTTTGTTCAGTACAAATGTACATTAGCCATATTGTATTCTTTTGCACAAATAGTTTTTATAAGTTGAATACAGGTACCTATCGATATCAGAATGAAACCGAATTGAATTGCACTGTATTGAAAATCGTATTGTATCGTGAGCCCTGTATCAAAAATAGTATCGAATCGCCATGTCCTAGATGATACCCAGCCCTGTTCACCAGTATAGCCTCAAACAGGTCACACTAGAATAGAAAACAGTACAGTATATGGTAGGTGTGAACTATAGCACTGCCAGAGAGTGTTGATTCTAAGATTTGTGGTACTGCTAGGACTGTGTGTAATCAACAACACATAACATCAGTAGTGGTTTTACTGATTTACAAAGCTACAATATCACACACTATTTAAAAAAAATGACAAAGCAAATAACAATTATTGTATCATAGCTAAATACCCTTGTTTTCTGTCTGTCTTTGTCTGTGTGTCTGTCTCTGTTTCTCTCTCTCTCTCTCTCTCACTCTCACTCTCTCTCTCTCTCTCTCTCTCTCACACACACACACTCTCTCTCTCTCTCTCTCTCTCTCTCTCTCTCTCTCTCACTCTCTCTCTCTCTCTCTACCTGCCCCCCACTAAAACCACTCTAGGTTGTTGAATTACACCAGGAGGAGCTATGGGGTTTACCTATCACCTTCCCAGGGTCACCAGTAAACGGCTTCTCCCACAAAAACCTGTCGGTGACGCGCCTGTTGGACTCCCTGAACTCCGGAACATCCTCCAGCCCGTCCACCTCCCATCTAACGTTTAGTCACGCCCTCTTCAAAACCGGCCAACCAGCACTGCAGCTGGGCCGACTGGCGGGGAGTGACAGCCAGCCATCCAATAACCTTTGGCGGAGGCAGAGCTGTAGTTCAGACAGAAAGGTGAGACCCACATGGCCGGTGTTAAGGGAAGAGAGAGAGAGACATTAGGATAAGGGAATTTGTCCATCAAACAGTATGTTATCATTTCTTTAACGAATTCTGGTGATTGAAATATAGCCAATTACATGGTCATGTGGTGTACCTATTCTCATGACTGAGGTTTTCATGTTTATTAATCTGTGTACATTATTGTGACTTCCCCATAAGAACATTTTAAATAAGATCTCACCCTTTTCTCTTAAGAGACCTTTTGAAGTTAAAAAATGTTGACAGAGAGGTTCAGCGGTTCTTGAACTCGTTACTGGGCGAAAGGCACTTCTGAATTTGCTTTGCCGCCCTCCATGGGCCATAACCGCACTAAGTAAGTTTGGAGGAGCGGGCAGTCTCTCTGTAGTCCGAATGAGAGACAATTCTGCTTCCAACCTGTAGGGCAACTGAAGACAAAAACTACTTAGTGTTGCTTTAAAAACCTTATTTTCCATGAGATTGTGTCTGTATGTTGTGGTATTGTATTCTCATAATACACTTGTGAAGATTGTTGTAGGGCTTATGTCAGTGTTTGATGTGTGGCTTTGACGCGTGTCTCTGAAGTGTGTGTCATGAAGCTGAAGCATCTGTCATCTTTGTGTTTGTGCGTGTGTTTGTGCCGTCCTATGTGTGTGCATGCGTGTGTGTGTGCGTGTGTGTGCATGCGTGTGTGTGCATGTGCGTGCGTGTGTGTGTATCCGCAGGTTTTGGAAGCCCTGAGGAGACAGGTGCAGTCTCATCCTCTCAGCCTGCTGCAGCTCAGCGCCTACTCCCAACTGCTCACACACACACACCCCACCTACACACACCGCAGCCTGCACAAGGTTAGTCTGTGTGTGTGTGTGTGTGTTTGTGTGCTTTTTTTCATTCTGTTTGTTGTTAAATCTTAGGATATGAGTTTGTTAGAATCTTTACAAGTTCTGGCAATGAGGATGATGGTGGTAGTAGTGGTGACAACAGTTTTGATGGTGATGACAGTAAGAATAGTGATGAGTATGGAAATGACAAAGATGCAGCTGACAACAAAGATGTAGGTGACAGTGAAGATGATATGTTGACTATATGATTATGATGATTATGATGGCTATAATTGTGGTGACAATGATGATGAAGATGATGATGATGTTGACCCTCCAACTGATGAGCCATATTGTGTATGTGATGATGATGATGATGTTACCGCTGGTGAGTGGACTAAGGGAGATGTGTGTGGTGTACGTGATGATGATGACGGTGATGATGATGATGATGTTGATGAAGGTGGTGATGATGTTACAGCTGGTGAGCGGACTAAGGGAGACATGTGTGGTGTACGTGATGTTGATGAAGGTGATGATGATGATGATGATGATGATGTTACAGCTGGTGTGCGGACTAAGGGAGATGTGTGTGGTGTACGTGATGTTGATGATGAAGGTGATGATGATGATGATGATGTTACAGCTGGTGTGCGGACTAAGGGAGATGTGTGTGGTGTACGTGGGGCCGCTGTGGCCAGACTGCACTGAGAGGGACGTGAAGAGGCTTTGTAGCAGCTGTGGGGCCCTCCGATCAGTGAGACTGCTCAGCTCCACACACTGGGTAAGCACACACACACACACACACACACACACACATACACGCACACACGCAAGCCAACACATACACACACTCTCTCTCTCTCACACACACACACACACACACACACACACACACACACACAGCAAACACACACACAGCAAACACACACACACGCAACACAACACATACACACACACTCTCTCTCTCACACACACACACATGCAAACACACGCAACCCAACACATACACAGACTCTCTCTCTCACACACACACACACACACACACACACACACATACTCACTCAGTCAGACAGGCACACCACACACTCACAGCTTAACACAGTCACACTTAGTCACAGATCAACACAACACACAATTTATTTCTGTCTTCAGATGTCTCTGCTATAGTTGAGTTTGTGCTGTCTTTTATACCAACACATCATCTCTCTCTCTCTCTCTCTCTCTCTCTCTCTTTTTTTTTGTCCTTCTCTGTCTTTTTCTCTGCCTCTCTGTACCACTCATTTTGTTTCTCTCTTTGTCCCTCTCTCTCTTTCTATCTTTCTCTCTTTCTTTTTGTCTTGCCTCTCTCTCTCTCTCTCTCTCTCTCTCTCTCTCTCTCTCTCTCTCTGTCTCTCTCTCTCTCTTTCGCTCTCTCTCTGTCCCTCTCTCTCTCTCTCTTTCGCTCTCTCTCTGTCTCTCTCTCTCTCTCTCTCTCTTTCGCTCTCTCTCTGTCCCTCTCTCACTCTTTCGCTCTCTCTCTTTCGCTCTCTCTCTCTCTCGCTCTCTCTTTGTCTCTCTCTCTCTCTCTCTCTCTCTCTCTCTCTCTTTCGCGCTCTCTCTGTCTGTCCTTCTCTCTCTCTCCCTCTCTCTCTCTCTCTTTCGCTCTCTCTCTGTCTCTCTCTCTCTCTTTCGCTCTCTGTCTCTCTCTCTTCCTGTCTCTCTCTCTCCCTCTCTCTCTCTCTATCTCTCTGTCTCTCTCTGTCCCTCTCTCTCTCTTTCCCTCTCTCTCTCTCTCTCTCTCTCTCTTTCGCTCTCTCTCTCTCCCTCCATCTCTGTGTCTCTCCCATCCCTTCCTCCACAGGTGCATGCGGTGGTGGAGTATGAGGTGCTGGAGGGGGCGGTTCTGGCCCTGGAGAGGCTGAAGGGCTGCACACAGGTCTCTTGTACATTTCACACACACACACAAACACATACACACACACACACAAACACAGTCACATGTGGACAGACTGCACACAGGTCTCTTGTACCTTTCACACACACACACACACACACAAACACGTGCTTACATGGTTGTAGTACCTCCTAACTATCTTAATACTTAAAGCAACACTAAGTAGTTTTTTAAACCTTAAAATAATGTTTAACAAATCGTTTCAGTGGTTCATGAACTTGTAGCAGGGTGAACGGCACTTCTGAATTTGACTTTGCGTCCCCTCCATGGGCTATAATCACACTAAAGCTCATCGCCGATCGGTAGTTCGAATGAGACATAAGAAAGACATTTCCACTTCCAACTCGTAGGGTGACCAAAGATTAAAAGTGTTTTAGTGTTGCTTTAAATGATGAGGTTTAAAACTACCACTAGTTTCTCACATTTTTTTGTCGTCAGCTATTCATAATATTTATTTGATTATTAAAATGCACAATAAATATCATATGTAAAGCTACTATTCATTTGGAAATTAGCTAGTAAATATAATTCCAAGTAATTTTTCCTATAAATAAGAATTTTTAATCCAGTCAAAGTGACCCCCTATTTCAGCCAATCAGAAATGCAGCTGCAGGGGTGCTGAGAAGAAGGGCCAAAGATTGGCTGTGGAGTTCAAGTGTCATCGTTTTGTTTTTGTTTTGTTTTCAGACAAAATGGCTGACTGGTTTTTAATGTGACGTGTCCTCTTTGGCCTCAGGTGCAAAGGCCGGTGGGAGAGTTCACCTTGGACCTGGAGCAGTACCTGCACGACCTGCGCGAGGACCCTGTGAACGAGCGAGTCATCTACGCGGCTGGCGTTGCCAATGACGACCAGATGGCCGACCTCCAGGTGACCCTGGGCCACGTAGAGGGCCACGTAGAGAGTGTGAGCTTTCGGCCGCAGCAGACGAGGAAGAGGAAGAGGAGGAAGAAGAGGCATGCGTTCATCAGTGAGTGTGAGAGGGCTAAATTTGAATGAAGGCTAAAATGACCTACAGCTGGTCGTGTGGTTAGCCCGGTAAACCAGCTCATCGTACTTCATTTCATTTTGTGCAGAAGGTCTGGCTTTGCTGGACTGAAATGTGTTACATTACATTACATTTCACTTAGGCCTCATTTCCACCAAACACTCTGCGTGTTCAGCGCGTGCCCGTGTTCTGTTCGTATTCATTTAGAATGCACGTTACCAGATTAGAGCATTTCCACTGCAAGCGTGCTCGGAGCGTAGATACGCTCAGATTACGGACTGCAGCTAGAAAATAGAAACCAAGTCTATTTTTCTGCGCATGTTCTGCGCGTATTCAGCCAAAATCCCATTGAAAGCTATAGGCACAGCTACAATTCATGTCAACTGTGCTATCAATGCATGTATTGACACAGGGAATACCTCAAAAACCTCGCGACTGTCCGCAAAATATTACCACTCGATTACAACTGCATGAAACAAACGCTGGAAAGCTATCAATGTTGGTCCGATGGAAATGGTCATACGCTCAGAATACGCCCACGCGCTGAACACAGCTAGACGCTGTACATGGTCAAGTCGGTGGAAATGAGCCCTTAGCAGACGCTTTTATCCAAAGCGACTTGCATAGGAGGACATAATAACTAACAGATGTGTAGAGAACATCGAAGGTACCTATGTAAAGAGATGGTTAGTAGAAATTAGTTTTGTTAGGAAGGAAAGCAGTCTCGGAAGAGAAGGGTCTTCACAAGCTTTTTGAAGGTCGAGAGGGATATTGCTGCTCTTGTAGCGACTGGTAGGTTGTTCCACCACTGAGGGACAACCGAGAAAAGCTTGGAGTGACCTCGCTTTGTCTTAGGACAGGGTACGGCCAGGCGGTTCGTAGTAGAGGATCGCAGCGTTCTGGACGGGGTGTAAACATTTAGTATGACGTTGAGATAGGTAGGGGCAGAACCGGAAATGACTTTGTAGACTAGAGTACATTTGATAACTAAAGATATATTTGAACTGAAGAAGAAGAAAAAAGTTTGATGTTTGATTTAATTTAAAGTGTGTGTGTGTGAGTGTCTGTGTTTGTGTCTATGTGCATGTGTATATGTGTATGTATGTTTATACACATACAGAACTTCAGTCCACTGAATAATAAGGGTGTGTGTGTGTGTGTGTGTGTGTGTGTATTTATACACATACAGAGCTTGACTCCACTGAAGCTATGGAGGCAGCCCTGGAGCCGTTAGCGGAGCTTGGTCCGGGCCAGGTAAAGTTGTGTCGGGCGCTCACCCCTCCGCACCTGTGCACCTGGGCACCAGACGGCCCCCTGAACCCCCAGAGCAGCGAGGAGGCCCCTCAGAGCGCAGAGGTGGGGAGGGGAGATGGAGAAGAGGATGGGCGAGAAGAAGAGAATGGCGTAGATGAGGTATGCCAGGCTGTGTGCGCATCATCATTTACTCATTGGGCTTGTTTGAAATGACTGGCTGGCTGAGTGGCTGCCTGAAAGCAATGCATTCTGGACTTGAAATCTTGTCCAAGCGTCACCATACCCACCCATGTGGTGCGGTGATGTTAGAAACGAGATTGTCCAAAAATGTCACTATTTCAAGTCCAGAATGCATTGCTTTTAGCCAGCCACTTATCCAGCTAGTCATTGTAAACACGCCCACTTATTTACTAGCCTTCCCTCTGACAAACCAGAGGGGTGGATGGTAGATGGGGAAAAGGGTGGAGGAGAAGATGCTAATGATAAGGGTATACACAAAGACTGTATGTGCATTTATGTGTTTATTTACTAAATTCACTTCAGACCCTTTATTATTTTTGTGTGTCTATGTGTGTTACACACACACACACACACACACACACACACACACACACACATATATATATTCCTACAAACATGCATGGACTGTCCGCATACATACACAAGTACATGTATACATATGTCTACTACCTCTACCTCTATACGTACAATATACTCATATATCATGTTGTTATATATATACTCACACTTTCCCCTGTTGCCATGCACAGTGGCAGCAGAGTTGACTCTAATGTAAATCTAATTCATTTATTTTATTACAATTATTTACATTTAATAGTGGTGCAGAGTAGAGTAGAGAAACTTTATTGATCCCGAAGGAAATTGCGGTGTCCGGTAGCATACACATACAGCATCACATGAGGAAGGGGAGGAGAAAAAAGCCATCCCCCAGACCATGCTCTTAAAGGGAGCTCTTAGGGGAGCATGGTGTGGGAAAGGAAAAAACACCTCAGCAACAGAGCACATAATCAAACACTTAATTACAGTTGTGTCATTACATTACATGTATATTCTTACATTTACTATCTATTATTTTTTGCATATTGTATTTTTTTGTCTTTGTTTAATTTTTTTTTATTGTTTAACTTCCATTTTTAATGGCCTCTGTGTGTGATCTCCAGGAGGTGGAAGCGGAGGTGGACAGGAAGACGGCAGGTGTGATGAGGAAGTTGGACTCGAAGGTCGGGAAGATATTAGACGCCTTACCTGACAACACGCTCAGCATAGTCATCCTACCTGGAAAGCAGAGGTACTACACATAACTTACAGGATATAGAGTTTAGTTTCCATGTTTTATTACCACCGCCAGCGCAGGTTATGTAATCATCTGCGTTTGTTTGTTTGTTTGTTAGTTAGCAACATAACTCAAATAGTTATAGATGGATTTTGATAAAAAATTTCCAAAAATAGGCTAACTCAAAAGTGATTAGATTTTGGTGGTGAGCTGAGCTGCCCTGGCAGAGGTCTGCGCTCTCGGAGTGCTTTTCTAGTCTGCATATGCGCACACACACACACACACACACTTTTGGCTATATGGTGCTTCCTAACTGCTTCAGCACAAGGCGAACTGGCTGCTCTGAGAGTCTGATTACTACTCACAGCGTGTGTGTGTGTGTGTGTGTGTGTGTGTGTGTGTGTGTGTGTGTGTGTGTGTGTGTGTGTGTGTGTGTGTGTGTGTGTGTGTGTGTCTGTTGATTGTTCATGACTCCAGGAATCAAGCATAAAGAGACTAATGTTGTTTAGAGACTAGTGCTGTTTAAAAAGAAAATATTTGAGTAACACTGATGTAGCAGTATGTAATACCATCTACTACTACTACTGTACTACTGTACTACTGTACAAAAAATGCACAGTTTTAATCCTAAATATTCTTACTGTGGAAAAAAAATGTTTTTACAGTTTCTGTGGCGTGTCTCAACCTGGCCTATGCTTCATAGAGGTCAAACAGGAAGCGGCCCCCTCACCCTGAACCCTGATGGTGCACCTGAAGAACATGCAGTGAACAGAACATGGTGCACAACACAGCGGAGGTGGAGAACCAGCAGTGCTGAGTTTCCATAGTGACTTGGGCACCAAGGAATCCATAACATACAGTGCTTGACTCTGATCGCTTCTACCTGACAGGCTATGACCAATTTGTTAAATGAAGAACCGCTGTCAGGTTGTTAAAAGAGCTGGTTGGGGTGGGCTGGTTGGGGCTGTGGTTGATCAGAGCTATGTGATTGCAACATATTTCACTCAACTCACCTCTACCTGTTCTATGAGTGGTTATGATCAATCGGATAAAGAAAAAAGGTCTTCCATGTTGCTGTGTTCATAGAAATGGTTGGCATGTTTTTGTTGCTATGGTTGCTAAGAACTATGTGATTACTACGTAATCTTGTGTTCGTGTGTCGTTCACGGCTCATGAGGTGAATTCGAGTTTGCGTTGTATTTTTAAGAAAATATTCTTGAAATGTTATTCTCATGTTTTTAAATACATTTTTACTAACCAGAATGAGTCATGAGGCTTTCTTTTCCAAAACACTTAAGCTGATAAACGTGTGCACTAACTAAGAGCTATCAGACTTTAAGAAGTAGCACTGCAATAATTTAGCATGAATGGGACCAACTGATACATTATGGTTTTGTCACAGTAAAAACAGTTTGTTAACACTTTATTTGAAGGTGTCCACACAAGGGAGACATAAGCCCTTTATAAACATGACATAACACATATGAACACTGACACTTCATTCATGCATTCCAAAAAATATCAACTTAACATAAAAACAGAATGACACTTAATGGCAAGTCATAAACATGAACAAATTCAATGACACTAAATGGCAAGTCATAAAAATGAACAATATGTCATTAATGTTCATATGTGTCATATATCATACTCATGTCACTGTTATGTAGACACCTTCAAATAAAGTATAACAAGTTGTTTTTATATGTTCTTAAGGGTCCAGTTTTTTTATTAAAAAAAAAAAAAAAAACACTTCACACTGACTTATGGACTAGTGAATCTGTCAACTAGTGGGTTGACAGGTGGTTGATAAGTGCTTATCGTTTGTAGACATATCCTGTGGCTACCATATACTAAATTTAAGAAACAAAATCATCAACATTTTTAGTTTAACCAAGGCTTCAAAAGTAATTGTGGTTGAGGACATAGACAGCATTTCTACTAAGGCTGCCAATTTTGTGATATAAATGGCTTAACTGCAGTAAAGGGGACATAACTAAGCTGTTTCACGCTCCACATATTTTTAGGAAATCAAATGGAGTCCTACTGCCCTTGATATCCACCCCCATAGGCTGCGCACTATGGCCTAGCGGTGAAGATTAAGCTGAAAGATGTTAAATCTGTATTTAAATGTTTAAACTATACTAAAAAATGCATATGTTTATTTATCGCAAAACATATCGTCATTGCAACATTCAGCAATATTACCGCATATAGCACAGTGTTCCAACATCGTGCAGCCCTAATTTCTACCAACTTCGCTGCAGCCAAATTTCTTTTGTTCACGAAGGTGTTACTGACTTTTACATGTCTCATTTTATGGGGTCCACCTATGTTTAGTTACTAGGTAGTGTGAGGCAGTGGGCTGTCTCCAACCCCCCTGCCCCTTAACAAAGACAGCAAACACCAATTGGTCACTAAACAACTGGCAGGTTGGGTAAGTGAAAGCATCTGAGTTGTCTTCACATCTGACGTTCCCACACGCTGCGTCTCTCTCCCTTTCTGTCTCTCTCTCTCTATCCATTGTTTGAGGTTTTCCTTTATATCTCTGGTTTATTTGGTCATTACAGTGAATCTTTGTGTTAATTGTAACAGTTAACTTGTCTCTGGTTCATAAACTGTTCATTCATTTACCATTTATACATATCTTTGTGTGCTATGCCATTGCTGTGCTATTAGCTTTTATGCTGTATGGTGATATTGGAGGTAACTGATTGTTACTGGAGTCAGATCAATAGCGTTACTCTAATGTTCGCCATCCTAAATATGTCTATGATTATTCTATCCCGTAAGTCCAAAACATTCAAAAACCTTCATCCACACTCAGTTCTGTCGTTGGGCTGAGAAAATGGGTCCTTACAAAAGGCTTGAATTCATTTCATTTTGTGCATAAAGAATCAATGTAGCAGTTTAACTTGTTGAATTTAATTACTGGAAGAAATTAACTTTTCCACAATATTCTAATTGATTCAGACGCACCTGTATGTGTTTGTGTGTGTGTGATTTTGATCACAGACGACAGGCAAGCAGTAGGCTTAGTAAGAAACATTCTTTAATATTTTTCCCCTCTATTAAAGGGGGATGTTTGACATTTGTTGATCATACAAAAAAGATAAACATCACAAACATGTATACATATCCATGTTGAAACATTCCTTTGACATTTTCTTTTTTTTTTTTTTTTTGCCAGTGTGTCACCGGGAGTGACATGACAACGGAAAACAAAGAAACAAAATTAACATTCACATACAAAAATATCAATGTCTATATCTTTCCTATTAGCTGGTCAATAAATACAGACTATTATTAAATGACAATAATGAATTCTGTTTTTTTTTTTTTTTTTTTTTTAAAAAAGGAAGTTGGCCTAGAAGTGAATTTTACATACACTCTCATTCTTAAAAAAAAAAAAAAAAAAAAGGGATCATGACAAAATATTTAACTGCATTTTAAAACTTCACAGAACCCTGACGACACAATAACTAGATATAGGATCGATCGATAAAGTTCCACCCTTGAAACATGCGTTCCTACACACACACACGCACGCACGCGCACGGGCACACACCCACACGTACAAATACCCCCCTGCCCCCTAGAGGAAAAAAAAAAAAAAAACATCCACAGTTAAAACTGAAGCAAAAGTATCCATGACAACTGAAGTGCATTATGAAACGGTTTTACACCATGTCTTACAAATGTGATCCTTTCACTCGCTCACACAAACACGCTTACGCACAGAACACGCGGCCGATTAACAACGTAACTCACTGACTGGCTTTTAGTCCTGAATTACGTAGGAAGTTTTTTTTTTCCTAAAAAAAAAAAAGAAAAAAAAAAAGTACAATTCGAATGACAGTGGGTCCATGTCGAAACACCTGTTGGGGGTCTCTGACCTTAACCCGTTGCCCACCTCAATATCCCAGTTAAGAATTTAAGAATCGTTCTAGACCACTAATACACTACAACATGACTCCCTTTTAGTGCCCACAATGATGGTCCATAGTCCAAACAGCGAACGCACAGAGGCGTGTGACCGCAAGCTGCACAGAATAACCTTTCCATGTCGACATCTCGCACTGTTGCAAAAACCCTTACAGGTTTCTGAAGCTTATTTATGAAAGTGCCAACATCAAAGGTTTTGCTATGCAATAACGCCAAGCAAAATTTATTCCATTTTTTTGCACGAGTTGGGAAAGGGGAGAGAAACAGCTAAGAGCACCTTTGTTTTGAGGATGCAGTCAGACCACAAGGACGCAGCCATGAAAATGATAGTGAGGAGACTGGTACCAGGACACGACATGTGAAACGTCTTAATGGATGATTCAGCGAGCGACAAACAACTCAAAACATAAACATAATACATCCCTCCCAAGGAGTTGCTGTGCCAAAAGGAGGTTGTATGGCTTCTGGTTGCGGTTACATTGAATTGATGTCTCTTTACGATATTGTTTACTTTGTTTGTTTGTTTGTTTGTTTGCTTGTTGTGAATTAAGTAGTGTGGTGCGGTGTGGTGCGGTGGGAACGATCCTGTCCTGCTACCACACCTGTGGAACATCGAAGAGGCCGGATGATGTGGATTCTGTGGGGAGCGGGAAAGTGGGGATATGTTAGATAAGTCACAAAATACACAAGAAACTATACTGCCTAACAAAGGCAAAGTGCTTCTTGCTTTTAAGAAAGTACATGAACGCAACTAAGCCAACACCGAAATAGAAAAATGCCTTGAACGTTGTCATACATTGTAGGCATTTACACGTCACATAGTGTAGGTATAATAGTGGTAATGCGTGTGCTTTCTTAATAGGAAGGAGCAAGATATTTAGTCAAAAGACAACGTCCATTAGGTACGTATACAGTCCATTTCCAGTCGGAACTCAACTTAGCAAAATGTGTAGTTACTGCCTTTTGGCTTTGTGGGGCAGTGTAGGCAGCAGATAGTTTGGGTGGCGGTGGACAGACAACGTTTGCGGTGATCCCAAACATCACCAATCATACATCCTTTTACGACACACAACCCACCTCTAACCGCACTTTGGAAGTAAACACTAACGCTGGTTGACTTTGAATTCAAAACTATTCACCGCTACATACTGTAACAAATACAGGTGCCTGAGACTCAACTCTCGATAAACTATCAGCAACAGAGGAAGAAGGTAAGGGTGAGAAGGAATGAGAAAGAGAGAGAGAGCGAGAAAAAGTGTGTGTGAGCGAGACAGAGTGAGCATGACAGAGAGAGAGAGCGTGAGGGTGCAAGAGAAACAGCTGGAGAGAGAGAAAGAATGACAGCATGAAGGAAGGAAGGAGAGAGAGAGAGAGAGAGAGAGAGAGAGAGAGAGAGAGAGAGAGAGAGAGAGAGAGAGAGAGAGAGAGAGAGAGAGAGAGAGAGAGAGAGAGAGAGAGAGAGAGAGAGAGAGAGAGAGAGAGAGAGAGAGAGCATATGAGAAACAGAAAGAGATAGAGAGGAAGAGGGAGAGAGAGCGAAGGCACTCACCCTCAGATTTCCTCCTCTTGTGTTTACCAGTCCTCTTACCCGGATTGGCTGACGGCTGTGGCCACTCTGATTCGTCAACTCCCTCAGGACCCGCCTCCTCCTGGATCGGGCTCATGCTCGGTCTGCCAGTGGCCGGTCTGATGAGAGGAGCAGAGCCAATTAGGAAATGGTATTTTAATGACTGACAGGCACATCTGCATATTAAATTACAATGTTAAAGATGGTTCTAGAATACAGACGTACTGTTTAAACCAGCTGTCACTCGTCTTGGACTCGACAATGTCTGCATACGTTTGAGTACTCCCACTTTCAAACGCACTTCCCCCTGTCAAGGCAATAACCAACAAATATTAATTAAAAAAACAAATAAATGGCAAAACACTTAAAAACACAAATAAAGACCGCTGTAAGATGGTAGCAAGATGTAAATAAAAATATAAACAAATACATTTGGACTAAAACTTCAATGTCATGGACACCTTGCAGTCTTGCAGAATGACAAATAAAAAAATTCTGTTGTTTCACATATGTTGTACATTAAGATTTTCAAAGTGATCATCCCATCTAAATAACGAGAAGGAATGTGTGTATATATATTTTTGGGTCCATGTGGCTGTGTGTGTGTGTGTGTGTGTGTGTGTGTGTGTGTATATGTGGGAGCATGTGGCTGTGTGTGGGTGTGTGTGTGACACTGTGTCTGTAGTGTATCTGTAACTGTACCATCCATTTTGATCTTCTTGAAGCCCTTGTCCACAGTGCTGTAGTGTGTGTGTGTGTGTGTGTGTGTGTGTGTGTAACTGTACCATTCATTTTGATCTTCTTGAAGCCCTTGTCCACAGTGCTGTAATGGGTGTGTGTGTGTGTGAGACACTGTGTGTGTGTGTAACTGTACCATCCATCTTGATCTTCTTGAAGCCCTTGTCCACAGAGCTGTAGTGTGTGTGTGTGTGTGTGTGTGTGTGTGTGTGTGTGTGTAAAACTGTACCATCCATCTTGATCTTCTTGAAGCCCCTGTCCACAGAGATGTAGTGTGTGTGTGTGTGTGTGTGTGTGTGTGTGTGTGTGTGTGTGTGTAACTGTACCATCCATCTTGATCTTCTTGAATCCCTTGTCCACAGTGCTGTAGTGGGTGTGTGTGTGTGTGTGTGTGTGTGTGTGTGTGTGGGTGTGGGTGGGTGTGTGTGGGTGTGTGTGGGTGTAACTGTACCATCCATTTTGATCTTCTTGAATCCCTTGTCCACAGTGCTGTAGTGTGTGTGTGTGTGTGTGTGTGTGTGTAACTGTACCATCCATCTTGATCTTCTTGAAGCCCCTGTCCACAGTGCTGTAGTGTGTGTGTGTGTGTGCGTGCGTATGTATGTGTGTAACAGTACCATCCATCTTGATCTTCTTGAATCCCTTGTCCACAGCGCTGTAGTGTGTATGTGTGTGTGTGTGTGTGTGTGTGTAACTGTACCATCCATCTTGATCTTCTTGAAGCCCTTGTCCACAGTGCTGTAGTGTGTGTGTGTGTGCGTGCGTATGTATGTGTGTAACTGTACCATCCATCTTGATCTTCTTGAAGCCCTTGTCCACAGTGCTGTTGTGTGTGTGTGTGTGTGTGTGTGTGTGTGTGTGTGTGTGTGTGTGTGTGTGGGGGGTTGTGTGTAACTGTACCATCCATCTTGATCTTCTTGAAGCCCTTGTCCACAGTGCTGTTGTGTGTGTGTGTGTGTGTGTGTGTGTGGGTGTGTGTGGGTGTAACTGTACCATCCATCTTGATCTTCTTGAAGCCCTTGTCCACAGTGCTGTAGTGGGTCCATCCACTGCTGCTGCTGCTGTTGGCCTCGTCCCCCTCTGAGCTCTGCTCCTCCTGGATGGGGCTGATGCTGCGCTTCCCCATCAGAGACCTACACACACACACGTATAAACACACGCACACCCAAATACACACGCACACTCACAAGTACACGCACACACACTCACAAGTACACACACACACACCTCCAAGTATACACCCCCCCAGTATAAACACACGCGCAGTCAAACACACACACACACACGTACACACACAAGCACGCAGCCCAAGTACACAAACACACAAAAATGAATGAGAAACTAAACACAGGCACAGACGCTGCACAGTATTAAAAGACAGACAGACATGCAAATGCACACTGGCTCACCCACACACACACACACACACCCACTTTCTCCCATTCTCAAATGAGACAGGGCATGGAATGGGGTGCAAGGAAGTCAGAGACAGAAAGGAAGTGGGAATAGAGGAAGTGGGAATAGAGGAAGTGGGAATAGAGGAATGGCACTACAGACCAGGAAGTCGATAGTAAAATTACCGACCAGAGAAAGAGACAGTGCAATGCAACCAAAGACACACACACACACAGAGAGGCAGAAAGAGAGAGAGGGAGAGAGAGAGGCAGAGAGAGAGAGAGAGGCAGAGACAGACAGACAGACAGACAGAGAGAGAGAGAGAGAGAGAGAGAGAGAGAGAGAGAGAGAGAGAGAGAGAGAGAGAGAGAGAGAGAGAGAGAGAGAGAGAGAGAGAGAGAGAGAGAGAGAGAGAGAGAGAGAGAGAGAGACTCAAAAGCAGACAGAGAGGAGGAAAAACACAGAAAACAGTCCCACCACCAGAGGGAGCACTTGAACAGAAAGACGAATGAAATACACACCTGTTGTGCGTGTAGCTGTAGGCTGCAGTCGTCATGGCGACAGCGGAGCAGTATGGCGTCTCGCTCCAGCCGTCCTCTAGGCGGCGCCGGCCCGGGTTCTTGTCGCGCTGCTTGGCCCGCACGTACTCGGCGTACGTCTGTATCCGGTAGCTCTCCGCAAACTCACTCGTGTTCATGGCTGCACCCAGACAAGACGGCACAATCTGTTTGTTTGTTTCGTTTCTCTACTTAATGCCACATTAGCAACTATGGCCATTTCATGGCCAAAGCAGGTATGCCAAGACCGACATTATAAGTACGAATTCGGCAAATAAAATACAAACAATACAGGCAAACTGAGCGATCAAATACAGGGCCCTAAAATCTAATCCTAGGGAAAGAAAAACTAAACTAGAAAAGCACTTGGAGAGTGCAGACCTCTGCCAAGGCAGCTGAAATGTCCACTTTATACCATCCCCACCTGAAGACTTTTTGTTTGATGGGTAAATGAGCATTCTGAGCATTATTTGTAGAGTTATGATCAAAAATGTCCAAATTGGCCCCATCTTGCAATGGTGAGGAATCCTTTAAAAAAAATCCTGGATCCAGACGGTGAGCCGGATCACCACCAAAAACTAACTAGTTCTCAGTTAGCCAACTTCTGATCTATCCTGAAAATTTCGTCGAAATTCGTACAGAACTTTCTGAGGTATGCTACTAACAAACAAACAAACAAACAAACAAACTAATGCGGGCAAAAACATAGCCTCCTTAATGTAATGCAGTGCAACTTATGATTGTGGTCTGAGCTACAGTACTTGTGCATTATTAATGAAGTCGTGACATTTATAATCCTTAGGTTTTATTAGTCTGCAACTTTTGCCAACTCTCCTCTGTGGGTTTGGCCAGCCTGAACTATTGATTCCTCACAATCATCCATTTTGTCACATTTGTGAACCATTTCTCACAGTAAGTTGGAAACAACGCTTGTGGTAGCGATACTCTGATTTATGAATTTAGGGTTTGTCAAGCTATTTCAGAGAAAGTTAAAAACACAACACCACTGCCAATATTTTAACTACATTTAGATGTTGGCTGTTTGCAAAGCTTTTTGCATTGACTATCATGTAAAGGTTAAAATCAGTTTTGTAAACAGTTATTTCTGGAAAAGAATCGAAAGATGAAACCCAAGAGAGTAAGACTAGATGGATAAAGGGATAGACAACAAAACAAGGTAAACAAACAAATAAAAACATTTACAAGCCACCCACCAATCTGCACTTGGTCTGTTTGACTCAGAGACACAAATGCTGACGTGTCATCGATCCACGACACCACAATGTTTCCTGACAAAATGAACACACACAGTCAGCAATATTCATTATCCTGCATGTCATTAACAAAATGACAAAAATGGCACAAATTCAAACCCACCAACATGTGAAGCCCACTACAGATGCATCACTGCACGCGCACCTTTAACATGTCACGATCTAATTTTGTTATGGCCCACAATTTATGTCTTTCTTTTCTATTCCTGTAGTATGTATGTGTACGTCATATGTCTGTGTGCCTATGTTTGTATGTACACATGATGTGCATATGAAACTGGACACATTAATGTTCTTCGGGTAAAAATAATAAGTATTTCTACTGTAGCTGAATGGAATTTCTGTGAATAGTAGTAAACAAAAAACAATACTACATTTCACATTACAATAAACTGTAAGCATACAATGTGCAGCTCTGGAAAAAAAATAAGAGACCACTGTAAAATTATCAGTTTCTCTGATTTAACTATTTATAGGTATGTGTGAGAGTAAAGTGAACATTTTTGTTTTATTCTGTAAACTACTGACAACATTTACCCCAAATTCCAAATTCAATTGACACCAGAAAAGGAATGGCTTTCATACATGTAGAGATGCTAATTTTAGGAACATTTTCAGTGGTCTCCTAATAGACCAGAGCTCTACATGCACAAGGTGGTGTAAGTTGTGAGTTACATGTATACACGTGCTGTTATATCTAATAATTAATAGTCCAGAGCTCTACATGCACAAGGTGGTGTAAGTTGTGAGTTACATGTATACGCGTGCTGTGATATCTAATAATTAATAGTCCAGAGCTCTACATGCACAAGGTGGTGTGAGTTGTTAAATGTATACGCGTGCTGTGATATCTAATAATTAATAGTCCAGAGCTCTACATGCACAAGGTGGTGTGAGTTGTTAAATGTATACGCGTGCTGTGATATCTAATAATTAATAGTCCAGAGCTCTACATGCACAAGGTGGTGTGAGTTACATGTATACACGTGCTGTGATATCTAATAATGAATAGTCCAGAGCTCTATATACACAAGGTGGTGAGAGTTTTTACATGTATACATGTGCCGTGATATCTAATAATGAATAGTCCAGAGCTCTATATACACAAGGTGGTGTGAGTTGTTAAATGTATACGCGTGCTGTTATATCTAATAATTAATAGGCCAGAGCTCTATATACACAAGGTGGTGTGAGTTGTTAAATGTATACGCGTGCTGTTATATCTAATAATTAATAGACCAGAGCTCTATATGCACAAGGTGGTGTGAGTTGTTAAATGTATACGCGTGCTGTGATATCTAATAATTAATAGTCCAGACCTCTATATGCACAAGGTGGTGAGAGTTTTTACATGTATACATGTGCCGTTATATCTAATAATGAATAGGCCAGAGCTCTATATGCACAAGGTGGTGTGAGTTGCTAAATGTATACGCGTGCTGTTATATCTAATAATTAATAGGCCAGAGCTCTATATACACAAGGTGGTGTGAGTTGTTAAATGTATACGCGTGCTGTTATATCTAATAATTAATAGTCCAGAGCTCTACCAGCACAAGGTGGTGTGAGTTTTTACATGTATACATGTGCCGTTATATCTAATAATGAATAGGCCAGAGCTCTATATGCACAAGGTGGTGTGAGTTGCTAAATGTATACGCGTGCTGTTATATCTAATAATTAATAGTCCAGAGCTCTACCAGCACAAGGTGGTGTGAGTTGTGAGTTACATGTATACACGTGCTGTGATATCTAATAATGAATAGGCCAGAGCTCTATATACACAAGGTGGTGTGAGTTGTTAATTGTATACGCGTGCTGTTATATCTAATAATTAATAGGCTAGAGCTCTATATACACAAGGTGGTGTGAGTTGTTAATTGTATACGCGTGCTGTTATATCTAATAATTAATAGTCCAGAGCTCTATATGCACAAGGTGGTGTGAGTTGTGAGTTAAATGTATACGCGTGCTGTTATATCTAATAATGAATAGTCCAGACCTCTATATGCACAAGGTGGTGTGAGTTACATGTATACGCGTGCTGTGATGCCTACCGAAGGCACTGAAGAGCTGGTACAGGTCACTGGTTTTCCACTCTTTGGGGAAAGTCACGTAGAGAACATGGTCCCGCTTGGGCTGCACTGGGAGGCCAGAATGAGTGTTTCCGATTGAGATACATGTCAGAATTTTTACAAACAAACACAGACACACGTGCATGATTCTATACACCCACAGTGCAGTATACACATACACATTTATAAGCAAAGACACACACACACACAGACACAGACACACACACACAGACAGACACACACACACACACAGACAGACGTGCATGCTTACGTACAACTACAGTGCAGTACATACATTCGTAACCGTAACCGTACATCGACACACACACACACACACACGTGCTTACGTACAACCACAATGCAGTATACACATACACATTCATAAGTGCATATCAACAGACACACACACACACACACATGCTTACATATATCAACAGTGCAGTACACACATACATAATCACACATCAACAGACACACACACACATGCAGTAAAATTAGCTCCTTACAGTCTGGTCCGCTGAGGTTGAGGTAGGGGATGTCGATGATTCGCATGAGGAAAAGCCTGGAGGACACAAACACAAGAAAAGGTTAAAATGCCAAACAGCAAAACGCACTCATGCATGTGATACATTCATTTCCATTAACAGGCAACAACGGAAGCATGGAAGCGCCTACTTGTTGTAGAACGGTTCGATGAGTTTGGATTTGGCGGAGATGTGGGCTTTGGGTGGAGTGAGGAATGAACCTAGAGACAGAGAGAGAGACAGAGAGACAGAGAGAGAGAGAGAGAGAGAGAGAGAGAGAGAGAGAAAGAAAGAAAGAAAGAAAGAAAGAAACAAAGAAACAAAGAAAGGAGAAAGAAAGAAAGAAAGAAAGAAAGAAAGAAAGAAAGAAAGAAAGAAACAAAGAAAGAGACAGAAAGAGAAAGAAAGAAAGAAAGAGAAAGAAAGAGAAAGAAAGAGACAGAAAGAGAGAGAAAGAAAGAAAGAAAGAGAGTAAGAGACAGAATGAGAAAGAAAGAGAGAGAGAGAGAGAGAGAGAGAAACAGAAAGAGAGAGAAAGAAAGAAAGAAAGAAAGAAAGAAAGAAAGAAAGAAAGAAACAGAGAGAGAGAGACAGAGAGAGAAAGAAAGAGAAAGACAGAGAAAGAAAGAGAGAGAGAAAGAGAGAGAGGGAGGGTAAAACACCAACAGTCGTTGTGAGAACCCCATTGTGATTAATTAAAACACTGATATTCTGTAAACTGAAATTTGCTTTCTTTTAGATAATTACGAAAGATTGTTACGATAAAGAGAACACTGAACAACAGTCACCAGCATAAATTAGACATACAAGTTTAGTACCACTCGGTTCTTTACTCGGTGCAGTGACTGCATGATACAGACCACACCTGCACACATTTCTTACCCAGGTAGTTAGCCATGGATATGAAGCACAGGCCCGTGATGTAGGCATCGTAGCCAGCTTCGTGCAGCTGCTCTGTCCCCGTGTCGTAGCTTTGGAAGCCTTCGGAACATTCTAGAACACAAAGAGGTATTCCGCCATTTTATTAGGAGGGAGCTGAATGACCCAAAAGACCAATGCTCACAGTTCAATAACATTTCTTTCACCACTACACACACACACACACACACACTTCTATTTGGACTGTCTCCTTATTCATTAAACCGGTGTAACACTTTTTTATACATTTTGTCTGTATCAGGGGCCGTAGCCAGAAATTATAATCTGGGCGGGCCCAGAACAAATCAGGTGGTCCTCTCTCAAAATACATAGGTTACTGTTATAACTTCAGTCAGTCAATCAGACAAAAGGAGCCTTCTGATTGGATGGGCACAGGCCCACCCCAGCCCACCTGTGGCTACACCTATGGTCTATATGTATCGTTATTTGGTGCTTTGCTGCTGGAATCCCAATTTTCCTGAAGGGACATCCCGAGGGGATTATAAAAAGTTTAATTACCTCCGTCACCACATGTTGTCTGTTTGTTAGTTAGCAAGATAACCCAAAAAGTTATGGATGAATTTTGATGAAATTGAGTAGGTCAAAAATGGGCTAACTTAAGAGAGTGATTAGATTTTGGTGGTGATCAGAGGAGCTGTCCTGGCAGAGGTCTGCACTCTCTGGGTGCTGTCCTAGTTCTATTAACTACGGCCCTGTTAAAAAGCCCTGAGATGGTCAGAGGTGGGTGACTTACGGACTGTCGGCGGCTTGAAGGGGCTCTCCTTCAGCTGCTTCTCCAGCTCAGCCAGTGAGGTGTTGGTGATGAGATCCTGCAGAGACAACGACACCATGCGACCCATTAATGAGCACAGCTGGCAGCTTAAATAAAACGGAACAGACAGTACATGATTGTGTGTATTCTTCCTTGATCCAAGGACACCATACGATCCATGAATGAGCTCAGGGAATGCATCTTTAAAAAATGTTTTAAGGTTTTTATTTTTATTTTGTGCTAGTTTCTTTTAAACATGGATGTGATCAGCTCCTAACAATGAAGTCTTTGGGTGCACTTTGACATGCTGTCAGTTTAAATACAATGTAAGAAACAGCACATGAGTGTGCTTTTATTTTTCCTTTATCTAAGGACACCATACAATCCATGAATGAGCTCAAGGAACACATTTGAAAAATGTTAAAGTTTTTTTTTTTATTATTATTTTATTTTTTATTATTTTGTGCTAGTTTCTTTTAAAGATGGATATGCTGAACTCCAAACAATTAAGCCTTTGGGTACACACACACAAAAGAACAGATCTAGATCAAAGAAAAATAAATGCACTCAAGTCCTATTTCTTACATTTTATTAAATCTGACAGCTGTCAGTTTAAACAATTCGTAAGAAACTGTACTTCAGTGTGCGTTTATTGATCTAAGGACACAACGAAATCTACGAATGGTGCCCAGGGAACATATCTTTGAAAAATGTCAAACGATTTTTTTTCAAATGCTAGGAAACCATCACAAAAAATACCATCATTAACACAAAAAAACACCACAGATTTAAACAAAAAAGGGGGTTTAATGAAATGTGTAAGAGTGTGATACCTTGAAAGGCTGAGTAGTTGCCATCAGCTTTGTGTCCAAAAGCCTGAGTGGATTAAATACAAATTAAAATAGAGCCTGCAGATAAACACTAAAGTCAACATCGCTTGCATCTCTCAGGGGGTCAGGATTTGGCTGGCTAGCTTCAGCCGAATAAGCAAGGCACTTCCTCGTCGCCATTTTCCAGAAACTGCCACATATCTGCCCCTGATTTAGCCATGTCGATGGGTGGGGGCTCCACTATCAGCTCATGCACGAGTTTAGTGTTCGGCACGAGCTGTCTCACGCTTGCATGTTGGATATTTTTGAACAGTCAATGCCCTTTCTCGACATAGCTTCCTGCTCTCACATCACACACACATCAATCAGTAACGTGGAACTGAACTGGATAAGTAAAATGGCGGCAGGCATGTGCCCCATGAAACTCCATTTTGGAAAAAAAAAAAAAAAAAAACATTGTTCAATTTTAGCTGAATTCACTGCCCTAGCATTTCCCATTCACATGAATGGGGACAGGGCTTCCTGCCTTTCTCCAGTTATTATATATATATATATATATATATATATCCTCCATGGAACTTATCCCAAACCTTAACCCAAACTACCGTATATCTCCTAAATTGCCCTACCTGGGAAAGACGCACATTGTCACCTCTTTGAAATCAGTCAGGTCCTAAGAGGGAGTAAAAAAAAAGAAAACCATAAAATATCACAGTAACACACAAATATCACAGTAAAATATAACTGTAAAAATAGCACTAAATAGTAGAGTAGAGAATAGGGAAGGCTGTACAGTTAAAAGCCAAAGACAAGATTGGAGCAGACAAGGGATATGGCATCATATGGCCAAGGCATAAAGCGTTTTAAACTACAAAGCAATTTGTTTTATTTTTTATTTATTTTTTAGTCATTTAGTCATTCTAGTCATTATTTATGGTTGCCCATGCCATATCGCCACAAGGTCCGGGTCTGGTCATACCCATACTGCAGTGAAAAGGCAAAAGGCTGTGAAAATTACTTAGTCATTTTTGGAAGAATAAACATCAGTTTTATCATTTGGCCAGATATGTTGAGTTAATTGTTGTTTTTTTTTGGGGATGTTGTCTTTCCCCTAACACTGAAAACAAGTGGAAGACTTTTAGTCACTTTTCTCAGCTTCACACACTGATTTTTCACCTACCTCAGGCAGAGGACAGTAGAACTGGTGGATTGTGTGCATAACATCTAGAAGCATGTTGTGGCCAACAACCAGCTTTCCCTGAGTTGAGAGAAAAGAAAAACAAACATATCATCTAAAGCATACAGCTCTGGACAAAATTAAGAGACCGCTGTAAAATTATCAGTTTCTCTGATTTAACTGTTTAGGTATGTGTGAGTAAAGTGATTTTTTTTATTCTGTAAACTACTGACAAAATTTCTCCCAAATTCCAAATTCAACAGACACTGGAAAGGAATGGCTGTCATACATTTTTACAATTTGCAGTGGTCTCTTTTTTTCCCCAGAGCTGTAGATAAACATTTATAATAAGCAAATATCCAATGGAACATAGAGTAGGGCTGCATAATTGTGATCTCAATTTACAATATTGTGATATACATATCGGAAAACATGACTTAACTGCAATAAATGGGACATTACTGTAAGATGTTTCACTCTCCACATATGAAGATATTTGGGAACTCAAATGCAGTCCTACTGCCCTTGATATTCACCCCTATAGGCTGTGCACTGGCTACGGCCTGGCGGTAAAGATTAAGCTGAAAGATGCTAAAACTATATTAAAATATTTAAATGTTTGAACTATGTTTAACAATATAAATGTTTATTTATTGCAAAACATATGGTCATCGCAACATTCAGCAATGTTACAGCATATCGCACATTTTTTCAATATGGGCCCAACATAGAGCAGGCCCAACATAGAGCGCAGGTCAGTGCTGAGGAAAGCAGTGTGTGTGAACTCACTGATTTGGACATAGCGTGCACCACTCTGGAGAAGCCCACTGCATCGTTCAGCTCCTCCTGTGAAGCGATCAGTCACACATTCAGATTCCCCATTTAACGGACGCAGCAAGCCCAAAACCAGGGTTCCCACTCTTTCACTGACAAGATTTCAAAACTTTTCCATGACTTTTGCATGACCTAAAGTGCATTTTCCACATCTTCATGGCACCTTAAGTGTGTAGAATTTAGCATACTTTCAGGGCTTAACATGACATATTTAACATTCAAAATACTGTGAATTTATTGTTGACTCTAAAAGCCTAATAATAATTTAACTGAGCGCTGTAGTTGTGTTAGGGAGAAACTAAAATTCCATGACTTTTCCAAAACTTTCAGTGAATTTACAAAATTCTATGACTTTTCCAGGCCTGGAAAATTACATTATCAATTTCCATGACTTTTTCAGGATTTCCATGACCGTGGGAACCCTGCAAAACTGGTCACAGTACAGGCAAGGTCTTCCCCTTCATCTAAACAAATGCTCCCTCAATGACACTGAGCCAGCAGCATTTGAGTAAGTTGCAAAATCTTTAGTAGTATAAACAGTTAGAAGTGTAAAAATGCAGGTATCTAAGGGGGTAAATGCAGTAACAACATGATGACATAACATGCCGCCTTTGCTCATTAGGACCATCACACTAAGAATGTCTATCCAGGTAAACCAGCCCCTCGTACTTCATTTCATTTTGTACAGGGGGTCTGGACCAGACACCGTCAAAAACAATATCTTCCTGGAGATATGGACTCTGCTGAAGTTTAAAACAAGTGCCTCTGCCTTTACCTAATCGCTAACCCCTGGTCGTCACGTGTGCAATTAGCCTACCTACGCACTACACTTCAAATATAGAACACAAGGTCAACGTCATAGCTAACGAGCACACCCTCTGTTCGCTGATTGGATCGGTCTTGCTGGGGCCGACCACATGACCCTCAAGAGATTCCGGTCCAGACCCTCTGTACAACATGAAATGAAGTACGAGGGGCGGGTTTACCAGGCTAAAGAATGTCTGGCCTTGTATATTTTTTTTTTACCATTTATGAAATAATCTATGAAATTCCCAGCCTTCAATTTCGAACATTTCCAGTTCGTTTTCGTTAACTTCTGACCCGTTAATTACCATGGAAAATTTACAACTTTGAATATTCCCAGAATTCCTCACCTGCTCCTTCTCCTGTTTCGCGTGTTCTCTGCGCCTCCTCTCCTCCTCGTCCACCTTGCTGATCTGAATAAAACGCTCCTTCTGAAATGGAAAGGAAGAGGCAGATATTGACAATCAGCCTATATGTTTTGGAACAAAGTGATCAAGTTGTTCTATATACAGTTATGCTTTCTAAACAACGTTTTAAATAAGGGAATAAAAACAGAGAAACTAAAATCAAACACACGGAGAAACACAAGTTATAACACAAAGGCAAACACTGAATAACAAAGAAGAAGACAGGGAGAGTGCTACGTTGGGCCAATTATTTTAGGAAAATATCAATAAACCCTTTGCCCTGAGGAAGACTCAATCAGAGTCAAAAACGCGTAGGCGTGAAATCCATTACAATAAAGAATTTGTTAATTCTTTCACTAGATCAGTGTGCCTTGGATTTTGCTGACTGCTGTTAACAATAAGTAACCTACTGGCTAGGTTGTACCTATACATAGGGAGACAGTCAAAGTTCGCCTTATAAGTCACTGAATACAAAGACTTATTTTCGTCAATGCTGTGCATACTCCTCAGTCAGTGGCAGTTAAGAAGAAAACCTTTTGGTCAATTTACCTTTTCAGTTTCCACTGTCTCAACATGAAGCCCTTTGGGATACCTGATGACAGACAAGAGCAATGTGATTACTGTATTGCAAATCAATAATAATAATAATAATCATCATCATAATCATAATCATAATCATAATCATAATCATAATAATAATAATAATAATAATAATCATAATCATAATCATAATCATAATCATAATCATAATAATCATCATAATCATCATAATCATCATAATCATCATCATAATAATAATAATAATAATAATAGTAATAATAATAATAATAATAATAATAATAATAATAATAATAATAATAATAATAATAATAATAAGACTTTTTTCTCCCCCAGGACCACAAAACATTTCCCAGTACTTACTTCCAGTTCAGGGTCTGGTAGATTAGTTTCCTCTGGAAGCTAAGCACATTAAGGAAGGGAGAGGGGGGGGGGGGGGGGGGGTCAACAATGCAGTGTAGGCTAGCCAGAGCAACAAAGAACTGTGTACACCCATACCTCCACATATCCACTTGCTTACTCAAGACACCACACATATAACAGGCAGCTCAATGACTGTACAATCAATCAGTGAAATACAACATGATGAAAGTTAGACATTTTTGCACAGAATTTCCATAACCTCCCGTATAAAGAAATGTCCAAAATAACGATTGTGTGCTGAACAGAAAAAGGCATTTAAACTGGTCAAAGCAATCCCAGAGTTTAGATTGGGCCGGAGCCCTGTGTCGCTCAGCTCTGCCTCCTCACCTCGGCAATACAGCCAGCCAGAGCTGAGCAACAGAACGTATAGTAATACAATAGAGTGGTGCAAGTTATTGCCATTTTAGCACATTTCTAGCTAGCTATGGGACTGACCACATTTCAATTGACTATTATTATGGTTATTTATTACAATTATTGTCTACCTGTCTTCAGTGACTCTTACCCGGTGCATGGATCCAAGTCAACAGTCTTCTCGGAGTTGCTGAGAAGGGCCTCGACTTTCTCCCTACAGAAACACACCACAAGCAAAGACTGTAACGCACCCATGTGTATGGCCAAGCACTAGACAAATCAGTGCATTAGGGAGTGATTGTGATTAAAAAGGATGGAGCCGTTAACAGTTGGTGTAAAATTTAAGTTGCCCACTGCTCAATAACACTGACCAATAATTGCTCAATAATACTGATGGTTCACCAGGCTAGTCTTTGCTATGGGAGTTGTTAGACCAGTTGAAACATTGCCAGTAAGGGGCATTGGTTTTCACTTTCCCTACCTATTAGCCACACTACCTGCACCACCATAGACATACAGCTCTTGAAAAAATAAGAGAGACCACTGTAAAATCAGTTTCTCTGATGTAACTATTTATAGGTGTATGTGTGAGTGAAGTAAATGTTTTTGTTTCATTCTGTAAACTACTGACAACATTTCTCCCAAATTCAACTGACACTGGAAATGAATGGCAGCCATACATGTAGAGATGCTGATTTTATATACATGTATACATGTCTACGTGCACCACCATGAAAGTTGATCTCTGAAAGGGTGTACTTGCATTATTATGCCATTACCATTATATTAATTGAATCAGATATATACGATATGTTGAATATTATAAGAACATATTTCTAGCCAGCTGTAGCCTAGTGGTTAGGGCGTTGGTCTTGCAATCGGAAGGTTGCCAGTTTAAATCCCACCCTGCCCATAGCTGAGATGCCCTTGAGCCACACTGAAACCCTGTAAATATCTGTAAGTCGCTCTGGATAAGAGCGTCAGCTAAGTGTAATGTAATGTAATATCGTTTATCGCAATCATTTCGGAGACGATTTATCGTGACAGGCCTACTCACACCACCCGGTTGATGAAGTCCTTGTGCTCGTCGGGGACGTTGATGGGTCCCTTGGAGGAGGGCGAGATGAAAGAGGGGGTGCCGGCACCGTTGGACTGATTGCGCCTCTCCTCGTACTGCTCCCGCAGCTGTGCCTCCTCCTCCTGGTTCAGGTAAGGGATCCCTACGGCAACCAACCAATTCAAGGACAGGTCACATTAAAGAAATAAATTCAGGGTTCCCACTCTTTTTCATTGGCAAAAGTTTAAAACTTTTTCCATGACCTAAAGTGACTTCACATCACCTTTAGTGTGTAGAATTTAGCATATTTTTAGAGGTAAATATGAAAAGTTTAACATTCAAAATACTGTCAGTGCATTTATTGTCGACTCTAAAGGCCTAATGGTAACTTAACAGAACACTGGAGTTGCGTTAGGGAGAAACTAAAATCCCATGATTTTCCCAAAACTTTCAGTGAATTTACAAAAATCCATGGACTGGCCTGGAAAATTACATTTTCAATATCCATGACTTTTCCAGGATTTCCATGACTGTGGGAACCCTGAAAAATTGAGTTACTGGCCTCTCACCAGAAAATCTACAGCACTCTAAGCAGCATGGGGCGAGTCAACGTGAACCTATGCATTCAGGATTTGATTTGCTCATTTCAGTTTAAGCAGAAAAGGAAATGTGCCCCTTCAGGAGACACGGAAACATGTTTACGGTTTGCGTCATGGCAGAACAACAATTCTGTTCATTAGATATGACACCAACTGCACCTCAATACCACAACAGCAGTATGAGAGAGAGAGAGAGAGAGAGACAGACAGACAGACAGACGAGAAAGAAAGAAAGAGCGAGCGAGAGAAAACGAGAGACACAGACAGACAGAGACAGATATAGGGAGAGATAGACACATATGGAAAAGAGTTAAGGGTAGCCTGAACAAATAGTAGTTTGCAAAGTGTTGAGTGATTCTTCAGGCGCTCACCGTGACGAAAAACTTTGTTGAAATCAAATCCCTGACTGGCCAGAAAGTCTATGCTGGAACTCTGTTAGAAAGAAAGAAAATTATGCAGCATCTCAGACTGATGTATGATGAAATGGTAAAACTATTAATACTTCAGTAGCATATCAAGCCTTGCATGGCCTCCTGTTTTGAACAATACTGTACACTACAATAACCTTACCTGGCAAATAAACTTTTTGTCTGGAGAATTCCTACTAAATGGCTTTGGAAATATATAAAAATTAAAAGACTTTGTAAGATACCTGCAAGACAGAAGAGAAGAGTGAAGAAGTGTCAGGACCAGTCATCAAAAAAGCTCCTTATTCAATACTCTAACACAGAATGCCTTGCACTTTGTACAACTTTAATAAGTACTTACTTTGATTCTGACTTATCATATCTAAAAGTGCAGAGACCAAACTGGAAGAGGAGAAAGTCCATGGAATGCTGTAGAAGACAAGAACCAAACCACGTAAGAGAGGGGAAAATGTCATTTATAAAAATGTTTGTTTTTGTTCATCGCATAATACATCACTGAGAAATGGGTTATGATAGAGGCTAGGCTAGTCTAGTCCAAAAGCGATGAGGGAACAAAATCTTTAATTTCTACTTGATACCTTTTTCAGCTTTTCGTAACGCTCCTCCGGTGTGTCCAGCCCGTTAGTGAGTGCACTGACCGAGGGACCATCGCTTATTCCTGCAAAGCATTGATGTTTATATGTAGACCATGATAGGTGGTGGTAAATGCACAGTCCCAGGTAAGGTTTAAAAAAATAAACTGATGTCAACAAACCAAACGCAGCACATTTTTACAACCATGACCTCCTCAAAAGATGCATCATTCTAAGGCCAAAATGCCGGTTACCTGAAAATTCCCCGTCTATGGCAAGGAAGTCGGCTTCGTCAATGGCGCTGCATACGGTTTTTAAGCTCTCTTTAAAATCTGCAGGAACACAAGAACAAGCTATCACATACAGAGTAATGTCGACTTTTTTGATAAACTCGGCATCGAGCTAGCGCGTGTTGTCAGAGGGCTAGGCTGGTTCGCAGAGAAAAGGCTCTGCGGAACACTTCAGAAATGATCACAACCCTTCAGTAACACAACCAGCTACGTGGCAGTGACAGCTACAGAGTGTGCCGCATTGCACGGCTTCTGCACTTTTGCAAATGTAAAGCCCTTACTTTGTCTTGTCACCTCCATCCCTGCAGAATCACAAACAATTGTCAGTAGCTGAGGTATTCCTGCTGCTCTTTAACCTTTTCTTTACTGACCACTTCCGGAAACTAGAAGATTAACTAGGCTCACGACTACCGCCTACTGTTACGGAGTTCAAGTGTTTGAAGTTGCCTTTTCTTCTTGTGTGACGAAATGAAAATAATCAATTGAGACGTCTGTTTGCATTGCCAGTAACGTTGCGTTGGTTTTTTATAGAAAAACGCGTTCACGTGGATGTGTATGCGGCATAAACAAAATATAAACAAACAAATAAAAACTGTAGCTTCCAGTCATAGGCACGGACGGACACGAATTTAATCCAATCAACAGTTAGTACACATTTGGAGACAGGGATTTTCACCAACTACAGCAAGTGCTCACAAGACCCTCCCCGTGGCATACTGAACTTAAAGTGGGAGTTACTGGTGTAGAGAGACCATAGAGAGACGGAGGAACCAACAAACTATCTAGATGTCATTTCACCGACGGTAATGTAAGACACCTGCTGTCTGCCTCAGTCGCTATTCCAAAGGTAGGCATATATTATATATATGTATATGCACGTTTTGTACCTTTTAAAAGAACGTGACTTGTCTTAGATCAGTAACGTGATCCCGGAAACCTGCCTGCCTAGCCAGCTAACATTACCAACTGAAAACCATACAGTCAGTACTGAAAACAGCTAACGTAGTTGTCATGATTCAGAATAGAACTATGCAATGCTAAGCAGGGTCATGAAAGGATGATATTAATCTCCATGTTTTACTGCTATATACTGTAGGGCTGGTATTTTAACATCAACGTAGTCGACTTTGACGGCTTGGGTGCATTTTTCTGTGTGAATGTGGATTGTCACATTGTCGTGCATAAAACACACCACACCACACGTACTGTATGTTGGCAGCGTCTACTTGTTGTTTCAGGGAAATGTTGTGGTTACCCTAGTACCTCCCTGTATTGAAGTGAGCATGATCCTGGCAGTGCAGTATAACTGCTTTTGCTACTGAATGTCACTGCAGAACACTGTGTACAGTTTTCAAGTTCTGTCTTGCTCAAGTTCAGCTTGACATAACGTTTTTTTCTCTCTCTGTCTGACAAATCCCGCTTTGTGATGCTTGTGACAAAGTTCAGAGTACAGCCAGATAGCAGTGTCACGTCATGCGTGGGAAATGTAAAGCGTGGTGTGATATGATGGGGTGATGTTTGTAGTTCCTATAGTTTACCTGCTGTACATTCAGTCTGACCCATGCGCCGCTACCCTGCGCCGTTTTTTTTTTTTTGTTTGTTTGTTTGTTTGTTTTTTTTGGAGGCGTGAGTATATAGCACGCAGGCCATGAAGTATAGTGGTGATCCCTACCTCGTCTTGCCGCAGTCCTCTACTTCTCTCATTAAATTTTGCTCTTTGCTTTCCTGTTCTGTGTTTTTGTATGGTGTTACCTGTGTCACTAAGACTCGCCACATGCCCTCTCTCCTTCTCTTCCCGTTGCTCTGTCTGTCATGTTTACAACATTGCAGACAGTGCATCATTGCAGACACACACGTGCACATCAAGAAACGCACATCCACAAATGCGCGCGCCACACACACACACACACACCCACACAGTCTATGTAAAATGCACATACACACACTTACATGGACACACACTTATGTAAACACAGACACATACACACACGTGAGCGCGCACACACATTACATGATCACACACCGATGTGAACACACACACATCTACATATGAATACACACACCTATGTCAAAGCACGTACACACCTACATACATATGAACACACACCTGCATCTACATATGAACACACACATATGTGACCACATACACACATCTACATATGAACACACACCTATGTGAACACACACACACACACACACACACACACCTCTCATTAGTGTTTGCTGTCCTCTTCCCTGCAGTGTATTTATGCCGCAGAGGTCGGCCTGAGGCCTCGCACACACACTGCCCGATGAAGGGGACCGACACTGATGACGACATGGACGCCGGCTTGTTCGCCGACACGGAGGAGGAAGAAGAAGGCCTCTTCTCCTCCTCCTCCTCCTCCTCCTCTCCCCCCTCCTCGTCCTCGCTGTCTACGAAACCCGCCGCGGCGCGTGAAAAAAATAGCACGGGGGACGGCGGCGACAGTCACAGTCACAGCGGTGTGAGTGGAGGTGGAAGTGGAGGAAGAGGGGGCAGCGGCATCACGGAGAGGGAGTTCTCGTGCCACTGCTGCTACGACGTGCTGGTGGACCCCACCACGCTGAACTGCGGCCACAGCTTCTGCCGCCACTGCCTGGCCCAGTGGTGGGAGTCCTCGCACAAGACCGAGTGCCCAGAGTGCAGGGACAAGTGGGAGGGCTTCCCCCGCGTCAACATCTTACTCAGGTGAGGCAGCGGGCCTTCTGTTGCCTTCTGTGGACATACATTTAAAGTAGCCTGGTTAACCCAGCCCCTCGTACTGCATTTCATTTTGTACAGAGGGTCTGGAACAGAGACCATCAGAAATGATTTGTTGGAGGTGTGGACTCTGCTGAAGTTTTAAAAAAAAAGTGCTTCTGCCTTTACCCAGTCACTAACACCTGGTCGTCATGTCTTGCTCAGGTGAGGCAGCAGCGTTAGAGGGAGAGGGAGAGGGAGAGGGAGAGAGAGAGAGGGAGGGAGAGGAGGAGAGAAAGAGAGAGAGAGGGAGGGAAAAAGAGAGGGAGAGAGAGAGAGGGAGAGAGAGAGAGGGAGGGAGAGGAGGAGAGAAAGAGAGAGAGAGGGAGGGAAAAAGAGAGGGAGAGGGAGAGAGAGGGAGAGAGAGAGAGAGGGAGAGAGAGAGAGAGGGGGAGGGAGGGAGGGAGAGAGGGAGGGAGGGAGGGAGGGAGGGAGGGAGAGAGGGAGAGAGAGGGAGACAGAGAGAGAGAGAGAGAGAGATGAGAGAGAGATGAGAGAGTGGGCAGCAAATAGTACATTTTAAGAAAGGTCTTGTCCCCTTAGCCATGACTGCACTCAACAGACTCCTATGACAGTCACCCAGGTGAGTCAGTGGGCTTGTCTGAAATGACTGGCTGACTGGCTGGCTGGCTGACTGAGTGACTGACTTAAAGCAATGCATTCTGGGCATGAAAATAGTGACAATTTTGCAGCCTGGGCCCGCCCATGCTGTCAGCATCTTACTTAGATGAGGCAAGGGCCTTGTTCGAAACGACTGGGTGGCTGAGTGGCTGGGTAGCTTAAAGCAACACTAAGTACTGTAGGTTTCGTCTTCGGTCGCCCTACAGGTTGGGAGCGGAATTGTCTCACATTCGAAATCACCTTGGATTTTGACAGGAAATGTGTGAGAAAGATTATCCCTATGGGACCATAAAGACTCAATCTATCTAACAATTAGGGAGTTGGTCTTGGGATCGCAGAGTTGCAGGTTCACTTCCCCTACTACAGTAGTAAGAAAAAATGTGGGTGGGGGAGTAAATAACTAGTGCTCTCCTGCCCCCTCATCCATGGCTGAAGTGTCCTTGAGCAAGACTTGCAACCCCACGTTGCTCCAGGGGGACTGTCCCTTGTATCTAATTCACTCGAAGTCTCTCTGCATAACAGTGTTAGCTAAATGCAATCTAATGTAATGTAATCTTAACTCAGGCAGTCAACATCTTACTCAGGTGAGTTTGAGAGGTTCAGACGTGTGTTTGCTTTTGTGCTTTAACTCGTGAACTTACAGCACATACTATGTCAGCTAAAAGCTGCACAGCAAGCTTCGTCACATTTTTTGTCAAATTGAGTAAATAGCCTTCTTGTGTGTGTGTGTGTGTGTGTTTGTTTGTGTGTGGGGGTGCGTACCCTTGGCTCTGTCAATTGTAAACAAACAAACATTATGGCTTGGACTTAGCAGTCAGCAAATTCCTGGCCAATTGACACAGCTTATCTTCTGTCTGACGGACAGGAGGGGTGCACTGGAATTGGTTGCTGAGCTAGCTTTGAATCCCAGTCTACAACCCCAGTGTTGTAGTGGTACAAAGGAAGTTGGGTAAACTGTATGCAGAGTGGTGAAGACAGTGGGCTGGCATATTCTGCACCTTATTTATTTATCCATAGCTTGATAGTGTAAAATGTACATGATGTTTTTGATATTGTTTTATAGTCTTACTTATACATATTGCTGTAA
>CM050198.1:10397261-10407261 GCA_027475355.1 Coilia nasus
TTCTTGTTGCCATCCATACACTTTACTGTACTTTTGTGCATGTACACATGCACACACACACACACACACACACACACACACACACACACACACACAAACACTTGAGAGGAGCAGTGACTTTGTTTGCTGAAAGTATTGTATACACAAGTTACAGACGGCTCTCTGTTAATTCAGATTGCACCATGTCTGCACTAAATACACAACATGCTCCCAAGCAAGGCTCAACTTGGTAAACGAAGAAGATGATTTAAAGTAATGTGTGTTTTTATCATTTGAAAATGCTAATCTTTGCTAATTTTTGTATATGTTAAGCTGAAGTTTTAGGGAAAAAAATGAGCCCTCAGCCCTTGCTACCGTGTGCCAGTCTTAACAAAGACCCTGAAAGTGTGAAACCATATGCCTAAGTCGTATTGCCAGATGTTGTCACAAACACATGACCCTGAGATACGCTTCTCTATACGTTATGCAGTTATAACGCACTGCGTATTGACTACAATACAAAACAAAAGTGCAAATAACCAATTTTAACCATTGCCGCTTTGTTTTTTTGTTTTGTTTTTTTTTTTCCTGGTAATGTAATCGGTAGTCTATGGAAACTCGGACACTTATGCTCTCTGTAAATGACTTGTAAATATGAAGATCTATAACAAGGGCTATTGTCTGACTACTCCGAAGACTGTGTGTGTGTGTGTGTGCGCGCGTGTGTGTGAGTGTGTCAGAGAAAGAGGCCTGTGAGGAAGACGTAGTGAATAACTGAAATTAAGATTGAATTTGTTTCGTTGGTAAAGACTACATCTTTATCTTCTCGTTTCGTATGTTCCATTACTGTCCCTGTTTTGACTGTAATTTCATTGATTTTAAGAGATATTAAAAAAAAAATCTTTATTTTTTCATGTGATTCGTACATGCACTTTTAAATGTATGTATGACCGGTGCGGTCATGAACGCAAATGGTTTCTTTCTATGTATGCAGGTGTCTCACAGATGAAAAAGGTGGACACAAGGAAATGAATAAAATGTTCTTTTTTTAATAAGACCTTGTGTCCATCAGTCATTTCCCCTTAATTTTATGCAAAAAGCAGTTGGAAATTACAAATCAAGTTGTATGGTTCTACAATGCTGTGAAACATCTTCAACAGAGGTACTCTTAACAGATACATAATGTAAAGAATGTAAGGTGGAGTATTCTGAGGTCTTCAGCATTACATATGTCTACCGTTTTAAAATTGCGTTTGACAAAAAAAAACAAAGAACTAGTAGTCTTTTCAAGAAGCACTTTGAAGATCGGTACCAATGTGCAATTACTGCTAAATGAGGCCTAAATGAGGCCCCTTGGGTAAGGGGATTATGATCTGTGTGCGTCCATGCACCTTAAAATAAGAAAGTCTGGTTCCTTTGCAATTAACAGGGAAGTGGTAACTACCTGACAAACAAGGGTGGATTAATGAATGGGCCTACCAGGCCCAGGGGCCAGAGGTTCCAAGGGGCCAGGTCAAATTGCCCCCCAACCCCCACACACACATCGTAATCCCCTTCCCCAAGGGGCCATAATGTACCAGGTAGCATAGTGTACCTATGTCAGGTAAAAAAAACCCATAAGGGGTGCTGGGGTCCAGGTCAAATTAACAGCCTCCTCCCGCCACCTGGGTAGCACGTGAAAACACAGACTGCGTAAACAACCAGGTTAAAAATAGACAGATGGAGGGGCAGTGTGTGTGTGTGTGTTTGTGTTTTTTTGGCCAGGGGCACTCGATTCCTCAATTTGTCCCTGCTGAAAACCTTCAGAATAATGCCAGATTTTGTGATTTTTGAACCTAAACAAACAACAATTGGAAACCTCAACTTCAAAGCAAAATTGCTTTTAAATCCTCAATGCTAAGGCAAAGGGAAAGTGAAAGAGATTTTTTTTCTTTAAAAAAAAAAAAAAGCAGAGTAATGCCACCTGCCTCCTAGCCAGACAGGAATTAGCGCTTAGCAGTAATGATGAGATGAGAGTTATTCTAATTGTGGCAACTAAGTGGACTCAAAACGTCCTGACCCCCACACCTCCAAAGCCTTAAGCTACTCCAGGTGTCACACCAGGCTGGCAAACACTAAATGGGATACTCTGACAGCCGGAAGTGACAGAAACTCTACCATAATCTTGTCCCTCCATATGTAGCTAGCACTAGTAAACACACATGGCGCCCCACACAATAGCCAGCGAAGTATTATTTGTCAGTATATATATTACATGTATTTATCACTAGGGTTAACGTTAGGGTAAGACTAGTATTGCCACCTGTTCCGGCATTCTCCCGGGGCACTGACACCCAAAGTGGCATTTATTTATCACTAGGGTTAAGGTTAGGGTAAAAGTGGTGTTGCCACCTGCCCCCGTTTCACCTAATTGTCCCTGTTTTAAGTGGTCTGTTCCGGGAAAAAATATTCTATATATTTTTATTCTATAATATTCTATAATATATTATACACCCGAGTCGCTGCTTATAAGCAAAAAAGGTTGATTGGATGGCTGAATGTCCCATTTTTTTGTCAGACATAGGTGGCAACCCTAGGTAAGGTTTAGGTTCTCAGTTACACTTTTATTTATGCTTTGCGAGAATTTACATCACTTCCAGCTAAAGTCGCATCCCATCTAGTGACAGCCCTCCAGGCCGCCCTCATCGGTGGTAGGCACACGTGGGGTGGTCGTCGCCACACATGAAGTCCGGCCACATGGCGTACTTGGCGTTGTACGGCGCGCTCTGCAGGCATCTTGCGGCCTCTCTATCACAGCGACACAGCGTCCGTGCACACTTATCCTTCATGGACTCTAGAAAGAGAGAGAAAGAGAGAGGGAGTTAGAGAGGAAGAGAGGGTGAGACAGACAGAGAGAGAGAGAAAGAGAGAGGGAGTTAGAGAGGAAGAGAGGGTGAGACAGACAGAGAGAGAGAGAGAAAGAGAGAGGGAGTTAGAGAGGAAGAGAGAAAGAGAGAGGGAGTGAGAGAGGAAGAGAGGGTGAGAGACAGAGAGAGAGAGAGAGAGAGAGGGAGTGACAGAGGAAGAGAGGGTGAGAGAGAGAGAGAGAGAGAGAGAGAGAGAGAGAGAGAGGGAGTGACAGAGGAAGAGAGAAAGAGAGGGAGTGAGAGGTAACAAAGGTGTACTTTAGAAAGAGAGCAAATGAGCGACACAGCGTCCTTGCACACTTATCCTTGATGGACTCTAGAAAGAAAAGAGAGAGGAAGTGGGAGAAACAGAGAGAGAGAGAGAGAGAGAGAGAGAGAGAGAGAGAGAGAGAGAGAGAGAGAGAGGATGAAAGGGAGTGAGAGGTAACAAAGGTGTACTTTAGAGAGAGAGAGTGACACAGCATCCGCACACACGTATGCTTCATGGACTCTAAAAAGAAAGAGAGAGAGAGGGAGAGAATGAGGGAGAGAGAAATTGAGAGGTAATGTAATGTATACTTATGAATTGCCTCTGGCAAAAACTACTGAGCTGGACAAAAGCTATGCTGTGCTGTGGGTGCCTACAGTAGGCTGCTAGACTGGTAGAGCAAGGAGTCAGCCACGGCATGGCCCAGTCCTCAGGCAGTGCACACACACACACACACACACACACACACACACACACACACACACACACACACACACACACACACACACATAACACGGTGTTATTATACATAGATACATATATATATAGAGCAAGGAGTCAGCCACGGCATGGCCCAGGCCTCAGGCAGTGCACACACACAGCACAGCAGAACGTCTGTCTCTTTCTTTCTCTCTTTTCCTTCTTTCTCTCTTTCTCTCTTCCTCACACACACACACACACACACACACACACACACACACACACACACACACACACACACACACACACACACACACACACACACACACACACACACACACACACACACGGCATGGCCCAGTCCTCAGGCAGTGCACACACAGCACAACGTGTGTATTTCCACAGGGACTCACTAGGATCAGAAAAATAAATCATAGCAACATACTCTCTCTCTGTCTCGTTCTCTCTCTTTATCTCTCTTTCTCTTTCTTTCTTTCTTTCTTTCTCTCTTCCGCACACACACACAAACACATAGCATGGTGTTATTATACACATGTATATGGTATTGTACGCATGTGATGTGCTACGGTGTAATGGTCATAATACTGTTATTAGACTGTTTATAATTCAGTGTGAATATAATAAAAAAGTGTTTATAATATAATGTTTTATATTCATACAAGTGTTTATCATATTAATGTTTCATGTGTAAACAGCTGACCCGCTGGGATTACAGAGACACAGATCTGTTAACCTGATAACTGTACAGAACAGAGGACGGCCATTTCCAGGCAGCTGAGTGAATGGAGACTCTCAGATTTCACTATTTAACCCCATGGGCTTTTGTGCTCTCTGCACAAACAGTAAACACTACCCCAAATACATTATTTACAGTATAGTACAACTGTATGTGACGTATAGAAGCAAACATACATGTATGATATAGCATTTGTTTACTTTAGAGATAGAAATATATTGACGACCTACTGATAATGCAAAACTGTTCAAATTCATGATTATAATAATACATACACTACTATGTCACTGTACTAACTAACTGGAGAGTTAGACACTGATTTTAACTCCCACAGTGTAATTTTAACATTTTTGGATCAAAATGGTGTCCTGAGTTGGGGTTATTTCACATGAAGTGTTAATTTAACTCTGGACAGTGTGGAGCTGTATAAACCCTCCACAGTGTTTATTAATTTAACTCTTTGTGAGTTCATTTAACTCTGGTCTTTTTTGCTGTGTGTGATTTACATACACATTGATTACATATACATTATACATAACCTGAGATGTACCTTGTCCATCTTAACTTGATCCTCACCTCCCCTAGATCTAGCAGTAAATCTTTACAACATGTGCCACATGCTTTTCAGACACTGCAGTTGTCACCATCTTATCTCAGAGAATAAAAGATGACGTAGGTAAAAGGAGCCTTCACAGTTGCTGCCCCACCCTTGGAACCAGTTGCTATCTGACACAGAAGTGCTATACCCATTTATCCTTTTGAATCTAGACTGGTTGCTTACTTTGTATATCATCTGTGTTCTTGATATACAGAGTCTGTTGGTAAATGTTTTCGTTCACACATATTTTTATTGACTTATTTATGTTTTGTATCCATTATATGCAGCTCTTTAGTGAGTGAAATCTGTGTTTAAATGTGCTCTTTAACTAAATTTTGCTTAACTTACTTACATCTGTCTCGGTCCACATTCACTCAGGTCATGGTAGTCGCAGATGTTGCTTTCTGACTCAACGCCTATACGATTAACTTACTCAATTACAGTTCTCAGTTCCCTGCACTACAGGTGTCAGTCCCGGAAAGTAAAAACCCTGCCATGCATTCCTCCTGCCTCTGCAGTTAAGACAGAGGGTTTCAGTAATTAGCTACGTTACCTGTCTGGTGGTTGGTATGGTTATTAGGATCAGCTGGTTCAGAAAATAGTCGGATTAAATATGTGGCAGGGCTTTTACTTTCCAACACCAGGACTGACACCCCTGTCCTGCATCCACAGTCATAGGAACGGGTGGGCTGGGGTGGGCCTGTGCCCACCCACTTGCCAATCAGAAGGCTCTATAAGTTTGATTGACTGTTTTATGTCTTTAAATAACTTATGTCTTTCGGGCTAGGCCCAACTGATTTTTTCTGGGTCCACCCATTTTATAACTTCTGGCTACGCCGGTGCCTGCACCACCATAGACACCTTTTCAGATGCTTGACTTCATAGACACACCACCATGCGTTACGGCAGCGGGACAGGCTGGTGGAGCTGTGTGTGCTTACCGCAGTCTGAGGTGTGGTTCTCACAGGTCCAGCTGTAGTACAACAGGCGGGTGGAGCTGTGTGCTTACCGCAGTCGGAAGTGTGGTTCTCGCAGGTCCAGCTGTAGTACGACAGGCTGGCGGAGCTACTGTGTGGTGCTTACCGCAGTCTGAGGTGTGGTTCTCACAGGTCCAGCTGTAGTACGACAGGCGGGTGGAGCTGTGTGCTTACCGCAGTCTGAGGTGTGGTTCTCGCAGGTCCAGCTGTAGTATAACAGGTGGGTGGAGCTGTGTGCTTACCGCAGTCTAAGGGTGTGGTTCTCGCAGGTCCAGCTGTAGTATAACAGGCTGGTGGAGCTGTATGCTTACCGCAGTCTGAGGTGTGGTTCTCGCAGGTCCAGCTGTAGTACGACAGGCTGGCGGAGCTACTGTGTGGTGCTTACCGCAGTCGGAGGTGTGGTTCTCGCAGGTCCAGCTGTAGTACGACAGGTGGGTGGAGCTGTGTGCTTACCGCAGTCGGAGGTGTGGTTCTCGCAGGTCCAGCTGTAGTGCTCCGTCTTGCTCAGGCAGCCCATGTCCTCAGCCTTCCCATAGCAACAGTCATGCTTGTGGCAGCACCTGGGTGCGTGTCAGGAGGAGAAGGGGTGGTGTGAGGGTGGGCGTGGATGTGTGTGTGCGTGTGTGTGTGTGTGTGTAGGTATGTTTGTGTGTGTGTGTGTGAGGGTGGGGGTAGTGCGTGCGTGTGTGTTTGTGTGTGCGTGTTTGTGTGCATATGTTTGTGTGTGTATGTGTTGTGTGTATGTATGTTTGTGTGTGTGTACAGTATGAGAGCAAGACAGAAAGAAAGAGAGAGAGAGGGGGGAGAGAGAGAGAGAAAGAAAGAGAGAGAGGAGAGAGAGAGAGAGAGAGAGAGAGAGAGAGAGAGAGAGAGAGAGAGAGAGAGAGAGAGAGAGAGAGAGAGAGAGAGAGAGAGAGAGAGAGAGAGAGAGAGAGAGAGAGAGAGAGAGAGAGAGAGAAAGAGAGAGTGTGTGTGATTGTTTGGGAGTAACATGAGAATGAGAAGACTGTATTAAGGGTATGACACAGAAGGCAACTTTTTGACCAAGGTTGCTGTGCAACAGTAACTGAAGCTGTTTGGACACTTTCCCACGAATATTAGGTGACACCTTTTTATCAGGGAAACTTCAATCATAAGCAAGCAACTTGTGATCATCCAATCAGAGTGTTAGGAGCCTATCATGTTGTTGGCTGATTATCACTTGGAAATGTGACTACTGTCTCAATGTGACTACTGGTTAAACAAAGAATAAATACAAAATAAATACAAAAATAAATATGTGCGGCTATCTCTCAACCTCAGCACTTTCACTGTGTACAATTAAAGCAGTTTCATATGGTCATAATCAGAAAAGCATAAACTGTCATTATCCCATGCAGGTTTTCATCAGCCAGAAGCAGAATATGTGTTTAGTACACTAGTAGGTTATAAAGTACGATAGTATTTTATAAATGACTAGTATTGGTGGTTCCAACTATAATTAACATTGGTATAGCCTACCAGTTATTATAGACCTTTTGAAAAAAGAACGTTAAAAAGAAAATGCCATAGCAATTCATTAACACCTGCCCTGTTTGCCATATTTCCCCCCTTGGACTCATCTGATTGCGTTCTCTTGTGTCTCCATGGAATAGAACAGGTGGAATTAAAATGGAAACAAATCACCCAGGCAACTAGTGTCCAACAAGGAAGTTCTTGGTTAATTTCGTTGATATGATTGAAACACACCCTTTTATTTGAATGCACCATGTCACTTTATCCTTGCGCACCTGCGCACTTCTTTGCGCCCGTTCACTGAGCATCAAATTCACTGACAATCAACCCCATTTTCTGCCAGTTTTTCATCTCAAGGTCTGTTTCTCACCAGTCGGCTTTGTCTCGAGGCCAGCCCTGACCGCCGAGCCCGCAGTAACACCCGTACATCATGTAAGCCATCGCCACTCTGCCCGTGCTGCATTTGATGACACCAGCGAGCTCCAGCAAGCCTCGCTTCGCCCGGAGAGACCGCGCCAACCCCGGGGAGACCAAGAGCACTGCTACAAAACAAGAGCAGGAGAGGCATCACGCGCAATAAACTTTAACCATCAGTTGCTATCGTTTTATGTCCTTGCATAACATAATATCGATAATAAACAAACGCTGGAAGTGTTTGAATTTCTTGGCGTGTTCAGTTTAATCAATTTTGTTGACTATAACAATCTCAAATCTCACTTAAAAAGCTTATGGCTGCTTAACAAATAAGAGACGACAGAATGTGCTTTGTGTTGGAGGACAGAATTCTAGAAAACCAGACTACTGTGATTTAAACAAGTTTCGTCAGCTATTCAAAATAGTTTAGCCTAACAAATCAAGTCTGAACAAGATTGAATGCATATAAAATAATCAGTCCAGTGGTCGCACTATTACAGGTAGGCCTATAATAAAAGTAATATTCCCTGAATAAAAGTAGAACAAAATCAACAAAAGCATTTTGAGTCCCTGTATCGCAGGGTAGTCTACTTACCTCCTGAAAATATAAGTGCGTAAATGTAAAGCCTGCCCATGGCTAACTTCATGTACACCTGACGCTCATGTAACACCTGGCACCCCGTGTGGCAACAGGCGGCGTTTTGGCACTGCTTTATGTACGGGAGTTGTCGGTCTAGTGAGTCCGATCCGATTCCTTCGGCGGTTTAGAGACAGCCCCACAAATTCTCGGAGTAGCACAAAACTCCATACCAACCGTACACTCATCCCAGGCGCATATGAACACACGTGACAACCTATTTACAGTAACCATGAGCACGTAAGCTACAGCACGTTTTCCCCAAACACTGTTAAAATCTCGACGTAGTGTTTTGACTGCTGTACGTTTACATTTCACACACACACTATCATGGGAGAGTGGAGTCATGACAAACTCTACCCTGCCTAGTCAGTAAGTGCATAAATGATTGCATTAAGGTTTTTGACCATCAGACTGTCAACGTCAAACCTTTTACAGTTCTCAATGAGGTAACATATCAAACAAGCCCTAGCCCTCGACTTACACTAGAAAATATACAAGTTGGCAGGTGCATGTGGAATGCTGCATCATTAAATCACAGTTGTGTGGTTTTACAGACATGCTGACTGGTCTACAAATAAAAAGTTGAGTTTGCAGGCATCAGTATTTGACTGACAAGGCGTAAAAACGCATACCAATATGTCTCAGTAGTGCAAAGAGGTTAGAAGGTCTATCTATCTATCTATCTATCTATCTATCTATCTATCTATCTATCTATCTATCTATCTATCTATCTATCTATCTATCTATCTATCTATCTATCTATCTATCTATCTATCTATCTATCTATGTTAGAAGGTCTGTCTATCTATCTATCTATCTATCTATCTATCTATCTATCTATCTATCTATCTATCTATCTATCTATCTATCTATCTATCTATCTATCTATCTATCTATCTATCTATCTATCTATCTATCTGTCTACTGCCACTTATTTCGGTGAAGAAAAGCACGCCACCTGCTGACTGATGTAGTCACAACATGAATGCTGAGACGCCCTTTTAGGGTACGTCTGCAAAGAATAGACACATTCTTTCGAAGTCCACGTTTTTTTTTTTTTTTTTTTTTTTTTTTATGTCGATGCTATTGTAGAACTTGTCTCTTAACAACTACATAAAAGTGTGGTCGTACTGCTGCATAGTTTCCAGGGTAGATAACAGTAAGGACTGAACATTCAGTATCATCGTTTTTGATAGATTTTGATAAGTGTGCACTGTTCCCCATGCAGGGTTACGCTCTCTACCTAAGCGGAAGTGTTAAGACTACGTGGGGAAGAAAGGTTGGTCCAGTATGTGTTTGAGAAATCCTAGTACTGCTGGCGGGTCAATGTTTTAGCAACCGGCCATTCATGAGTTCCCGGGTCCTTTCCCACCCCCTTTAGGCAAATGTTGGCACATCGTGCGCACCGGGGAGAATAAATGGGAGGGACGGCGCGAGATCTGTAATGCTGCGCCGGTCGCGGGTGTATCTCCGGCAGGTGGTGAATCTGATGGCCCGGAGACCCGATTTGTTTTGTGGAGCCATCCTTCTAGGTGTCCTCCTCATATTAGCGGTCAAATTGACCTGCA
>CM050198.1:10414761-10422261 GCA_027475355.1 Coilia nasus
TGTCTCTCTCTCTCTCTCTCTCTCATTCTTTTTTTCTCAATCTCTCTGTCTCTCTTTCTCTCTCATTCTTTCTTTCTCAATCTCTCTCACTTTCTTTCTCTCTTGTTCTGTCATTCTCTCTCTCTCTCTCCGTCTTTCTCTCTCTCTCAATCTGTCTCATTTACACTCTTTCTCTGTCTTGTTCTGTCTCTCTCATTCTCTCTCTCTCTTTCTTTCTCTTTCTCTCTCACCCTCCCTCTCCCTCTGTCCGCTTCCCCAGGTTTGGACCCATAGAGTACAAGGGTCCCTTCAGTGCGCTCTACGTGGAGAAGTTCATCCAGAAGGTCATCAACCCTCTCACGTATCTCCCATCCAGGGCCATCCTCCAGGACTTCCTGTCCTACCACGAGGTACTTCCTGCCCAGCACAATCACATGTTATTATAGATTCTTTCAACGGTAAAAAACAAAACAAAAACGGTACCTGAATATTCTGTAGGTCATCCCCAAACCCCTTCCACCATATTTTACATCATTGGGAGTGTTAAAACAGAAACGCTAGGGAAACAACTATGATGCTAATAATCAGACCTGTCCTGAAACAGCCAACAGGTCTGTGTAGTGTCTATAGTGTTTATGGATGGTTTTTGATGGTGTTGTGTGTTTGTCATTATTTTTATTAAATGTCACTTAATGAGAGACTTGGTGGGTCTGTTGTGGTGCATTTGGCTTGGGAGCTAACCTATCAATGATACTTAGCATTTTTGACTTCCTGTGAAGAAAAAGGCAGAGGTTTATTTTTATTTCCAGGTTCGTCAGTAGCACATTTAGTGACTTGCAATTTTGTGTGTTTTTGCAATTCAGTATTCCAGCATTTTAGACTTAATACTTTTTTTTTGCAGGCTGGCTGCATTTCTCTCTGTCTCTCTCTCTCTCTGTCTCTATCTCTCTCTCTCTCTCTCTCTCTCTGTCTCTCTCTCTCTCTCTCTCTCTCTCTCTCTCTCTGTCTCTGCCTCTCTCTCTCTTTTTCTCTCTGTCTCTCTCTCTTTGTCTCTCTCCCTGGCTCTTTCCTTCAAATTCAAAAGAAGTGCAGCTTTCTCTCTCTCTAACTCAGTCCTCTGTGTGTATTTTTTAAGAGATGGCATTACGTGATGGCCTTTATGTTTTTTTCTGACCTGAATTTGCAGTTTGTGTGTATGTGGGTGTTTTTTTTTTAACAGATTGAAAGCTCTTTTGTTGAAACCCCCCTTTTTGAAACGAACTTTCAGACTTTGTAAAGAGGCTGTGCTAGTTACAAATGAGACTCCCCTCTGTGTAGATGGCAGGTGTCCCAACAAAGAAGTTTATCTATATTGGCATGCTTCGAGGAATAGAATGAAAGAAAAGTAACTGTAGCAATGACATTTCTTCTGTAGCATAATGAAGCATGTTGTAGTTGGCTACAGTACAACTCCAGTTACTGTGTCGTCATGGAGAAAGTTCTTAACAGTAAGTAAATAGTTTTTCGTAGAGTATTTAGTTATTCGTTTTTCTCCATCTTCCTGCTGAAAACTTAAAAATGACTAGTGACATTAGTGAAGTTCATTGCTATGTAACGGCAACATTGATTCATTGTCACCTTAACAGCAGACAAGATAAGTTACTATTAAAAAAAAAAAAAAATCATTGGACCATAGCATTTGCCGTGCGTGACTGTTACAGAGAGAGAGAGAGAGAGAGAGAGAGAGAAAAGACAGTTTGCTGACATGGTGACATTGGTGACAGACAATGTTATGACATCACATTACCCACCAAACTAGTTTGTCAGGTGTCTTGTTCTTCATCGTGCGAGTGACTGCCTGGCTAATCTTTCAGCATCAGTACATCAGCTCACGGGCTAATGTTCGCAGCACCTGACAAATTCTTGGGTGAACGTTGTCTAAAAAAAACTCTTATAGCATCCTCTGTTTTGGTTCGTAGCAGACTTGGACACATCTGTAACGTTGTAGTTAACACACAATCTAATAATAAAAACAGTAATAATATATATAGTAAACGTTTGTTATATGTATGGCCAGTGGCATCAGTTAGGCTATTTGTCTAATCTTCTCCCTTTTCCCTCTGCACCACATCATCAAATTAACCTGCACTGGTGTATGTGTGTGTATGTGTGTGTATGTGTGTGTATGTGCGCGTCCGTCTGTGTATGCGCATGTGTGTGTGTGTGTGTGTGTGTAAATATTTGCATGCTGCTAAACCAAGTAGTGTATGTAAAACGGTGTGGGAACAAAAGCAGCCTCCGCCAGACTGTCTCTGTGGGTATCGTAAGGGACTAATCTAGGCCACCTGTTGACAGTAGCAACAATGGAGCGTTCAAAACCCCAGAGGCATCTCATGGACTGTTAGGATACCTGACTTTGACATTCCACTCGGAGTTCAAATATATAATCTCTCTCTCTCTCTCTTTCTCTTGTCTCTCTCTCTCTCTCTCTCTGTTTCTCTCTCATTCATGTCCTTCTCACTCTCCCTGTGTGTGTGTGTGGGTGTGTGTGTATGTATGTGTGTGTGTGTATGTATGTGTGTGTGTGTGTGTGTGCGCGTGTGTTTGTGTGTGTGCGCGGGTGTGCGCTTGAATCTATGTCTGTCCAGCCAGGAGTGGTGGGCTTCTTTGAGTTCAACTCCTCCCCTCAGCCTCCAGGCTACGTCACCTTCCTGTCCTCGGCCCTGCAAGCTCTCAAGAGAGGTGAAAACATGACACTTTGATTACAACCATACCACAACCCTTTTAGCAACCATATCACAACCCTTCAGCAACCATATCATAAGTCTTCAAAACCATACCTTAACCACACCACAACCCTTTCAGCAACCATACTACAACCTTCTATAACAATAGCACAGCCATATTATAACCATTCCTTAACCACACCATTAACTGACAATTAAGTTTGATAAGTCTAAAGTGTTAAAAAAGCGGCATGCTTCAGTGCTTTTTTTCTTTTTTACTAAATTGATATGTTGTCTGTCTTTGCTGGTCCCTCATTGGCCCAGATTTTCAGGGGGTGGTGCGTTTTGGCGTGGTGACCAATAGGAGGGTGGCAGAGGCCATCTCTGTCCGGCAGGATGAGACAGTGTATCTACACAGGCACTTCAACTCCTCTCTGGTGAGCTGCTGCAGCCAATGTCCCTAATTATGCTGTTTATTTTATTATATTTTATTTTATTATGTTTTATTTTATTTTATTGGTGCATGGTGCTCAACACATCTGTAAATGGAGTACACCAGTAAATGGTGTAAATGGTGGTCATGTACTGTCAATTTTTACTTTTAAAAATTGGTTTTATTTATTTATTTATTTTGATATTTTAATTAAAAAATTGAAAACATGTTGCCTTCTCGCTTCTATTTACCCTTCTTCTTACCACCAATGACTGGAAACGGTGGAATAAATATAGTCACTGACTTTTCCTGTTTCTGCTGTTCTCCACCCCTGTTCCCCCCCCCCTCCTCTTCCACTCCCCCTCCAACCCCTTTCTCTTCTTCCTCCTCTTCCACAATCTTCTCCCACCCCAAACCTTCATTATTTTTCCTCCTCCACCACCTCCTCCTCCTTCATGTTTTCCTTTCTCCTCTTTCTCTCCCTCTCCCACTCCCCACAACCCTCCTCCTTCTCCCCTATCCACCTCTCTCCCCTCCAACCTCTTCCGCTTCTTCCTCCTCTTCCACAATCTTCTCCAACCCCAAACCTTCATTATTTTTCTTCCTCCTCCTCCTCTCCCTCTCCAACCCTCCTCCTTCTCTCCTATTCACCTCTCCTCCACCTCTCCTCCCTGCCCCCCCCTCCTCTTCCCCTCCATCTCCAACTCCTTCCTCGTCTTTCTCCTCTTTCATAACCTTCCTTCTCCTCCTTCTCGTCTTCCTCCTCTTCGTCTTCCTCTCCCTCTCCAACCCTTCTCCTTCTCCCCTATCCACCTCTCCTCCACCCCCAACCTCTCTCTCCGCCCTTACTCCACCTCCTCTTTCATAATCTTCTCCAACCTTTCCTCCTCCTCCTCCTCTTCCTCGTCCTCTTCCTCTCCAACCCTCTTCATCTCCCCTAATCCACCTCTCCTCCACCTCTCCTCCTCCCCCAACCTCCGTCTTTTTCCGTATTCCACCTTCTCCTCTTCCTCCTCCTGCTGCGTTGGGCCAGATCTTCCCGCGCTGGGAGCGTAACTTCACGGCGGAGGGCATCTGCAGCTGGGTGTTCCAGCACCGCGAGAGCGTGCTGCCCTGGGTGCCCTCCACCGGCGCCAAGAGCCGCAGCCTGGAGCAGGAGCTCCTCAAGGGGCCCGCCCTGCTGCTCTTCCTGCCACATGACCCACTTGCAGCCAATCACCCGCTGCAGGACCAGGTGAGGGCCCGCCCACTTGCCATCTACATCCAATCAAGTCGAAGTTATGTAAAGTCAGTAAAGTCCAATCAAAAACCACTTTGGAGCTCAAGGGGCCCACCCTGTTATTTGTAGCCAATCACCCGCTGCAGGATCAGGTGAGGGCCTGCCCACTTGCCATCTACGTCCAATCAAGTCTTAAGTAAAGGAAAGGCAGTAAAGTCCAATCAAAAAATGCCTCAGAACCCAATTGGCCCACCCTGTTACTCGTAGCCAATCAACCACTGTAGGACCAGGTGAGGGCCGCCCCACTTGCCATCTACGTCCAATGAAGTCTTAAGTAAAGTAAAGGCAGTAAAGTCCAATAAAAACATGCTTCAAAATCACCCTGCTAGTCGTCCTGCCACATGACCCACTCGCGGCAAATCATCCGCTACAGGACCAGGTGAGGGCCCGCCCATTTGCCATCCAAGGCCAATCAAATCTAAAGGGCCGTTCACACCTAGAACGATAACTACATAGATAACTATACCTTTGAAAAAATTGTTTTTAGCTTTAGTGAATGGTGCTGTTCACATATCAACTATAACGACAACAACAGGCTGAACAATATTGTTAGGATCACTTTTAGAGCGATTTTATGAACAATAAAAGTATTGTCAGACAATCAGAATTCATTACAATTTATAGGATCCTTTGTTTAAATTGCAGTAACAAAGCAGAGTCTCGAGGGAGAAAAAAAATTGCACGAAATAAAGTAGTATGAATGCTTATTTATGAGTTTCAAAGTCTCTATCTTGAATTCTTAATTGCTAGATCCCAGCTATTAGTTGTACATTAGTTTTACAGTGGTACTTTTTTAAAATTGAGAAACTGTTGAAATACTTCCTTTTATGAAATATTTTATACAAGTAAACCTTTATTATTACTATTATTATTACTATAAATGTATAATTTATTCTCCTCCCAGATTGCGGACATTGCTGTGCGCTACCACTCCTGTCCCGATAGTGACGTCCCCCCACCGGAGACCGAGGGAACCCCCCGAGTCGCTGCCGCCCCTCCTCCTCCCCCCGGCCCGCTCTGCTGCAACACCCTGGTGCTACCCGGCTGGAGCTCCGTGTCCCGATCCGCCCAGAACGTCTGCGAGCTGTGCCTGAACCGGTCCGAGGGACGCCCCTCCGCCGCCCCCTCTGCCCTGGACGGGACGGGGATGAGGGGGCTCCACGGCAGCGGTGACCGTGGTGATAGTGGAGGCGGTGGAGGTCGTTCGCCTCGATGCTCCGTGCTGGAGCTGGAGGCGGCGCTGGAGTCGTACCTGCGTCACCTGTCGGTGTCGGGGACCCGCCTCACCCCGCACGCCCACACCCACTCGCCCCCGCTCGTCCTCGCGCCCACCTGCAGCAACGTGCGCAACACCTACAGCCCCTTCAGCCACTACAGTGCCTGCTGTCGCCCCCTGCTGTCCGCAGGGGGTAACCACACCTCCCCCTCCAATGAGTCGGCTCAGCAACCTGACTCCCTGAGCGAAACTCTTCCTCTTCTTCCTACTCTTCCTCCTTCTTCTTCTTCTTCCTGCTCCTCCTCTTCCTCCTCTGCATCCTCTGAGGCCGAAACGGCGGAGGCGGAAGATTGCCCGTTAGGCGATGGGATCGCCGGGCTTCGTTGTCGGACTAATAAGACGTTGAGGTTCTACCTGCTGGACTCGCACCTGCATTGGGAGCTGGCAGCCCGGCTCGGCGCCGCGGGGAACCACAGCGACAGCGGCCGGACTTTCGTCGTGATCGTGGACCTCCAAGACGAGACACATTATGTTCTGGATCACCGAGGAAGCCTCAAGGAGTCACTAGGTACACAAGAGACCCTACATACCACACATGAATACTCTTGCAGTTCATATGAACTATTGGTTTTAAAAATGAACTTGTTTTGTCTATTTTTAGTATTTATCATTTCATTTATTGCATCCATTAACATTAAGATATTTCAAATGCTTTTTTTTTAGTTGTATCTGGCAGACATGAATTTACTTGCAGTTAAAATTCCATTACATTACATTACACGGAGACACGTTTCTCCAAAGTGACTTATGAAAGAGGGCATAAACAAGCTACAGATATGCAGAGGAAAACAAAGTAAACAAAGGCATAACAAACAGTAAACAAAGGCATAACAAAGCTAGAGTGCAGCCAGGATACATTACATTATTACATTACACTTAGCTGACGCTCTTATCCAGAGCGACTTACAAATATTTACAGGGTTTCAGTTACAGTCCCTAGAGCAGTGTGGGGTTAGATGCCTTGCTGAAGGGCATCTCAACCATGGGTAGGGTGGGATTTGAACCGGCAACCTTCTGATTGCAAGACCAACTCCCTAACCCCTAGGCCACAGCTGCCCGGGTACAGGACAGTGTTGGTGAGTGGAGGTTAGTTTGTTTGGAAGGGATGCGCAGATAAACAAGCTACAGATGTGCAGAGGAAAACTAAGTAAACACAAGCATAACAAAGTTAATGCAGCCAGGCTACAGGGCAGTGAAGGTTAGTTTTTTAGGAAGGGAAGTCCTCTCAGAAAAGAAGAGTCTTCACAAGCTTATTAAGGGTAGAAAGGGATGAACCAATGGTCTTTAAAAAAGCATGACAAAAGAAATATTTCGAAAAGAAGAGAACAAAAGCAGACAGTATTTGGTAACATATTTGTGATTAGAGCAGATATGCTCACAGGTACTGTTTGATATTAGTCTAAGCACAATGACAGTAAGAATGTTAAAAGGGCACATTTGGTGGCTGCCTACAGTTTTGTATTTTATAGTCTTAGGTATAATGTCTTTTTATCCATTCAGGTAAAGGAAATTGATATAATTTTATAAAATGACCAGCGGAGGATTTTATAATGGTTAAAGGCCTGAAACGCCTGTAGATCCTGAGGTGCATTACTGAGGAGATGTCCAGGAAATGTTGCAGACCATCAGGACCATGCGACTTAGCAAACACTACCCAACAATAGAAAGGTTTATTCAGGTAATAGTAATAATAAAAGTTAAAAAAAATAGTAAAAAATAGTATTTTAGAATAAGGTTTGTAGTCAGGAAGGCTTAAATCTCGTCTCCCATAGGTACTTTTCCTAGGTGCACAAGTATCTTTAGTTAATTTTTTATTTTTTATTTTTTT
>CM050198.1:10427261-10434761 GCA_027475355.1 Coilia nasus
AGCACTGCTGGGTTTGTTGCTGGTAATTGCTGGTTGCGACAGCACAAGACAAGGCAGGCCGTCGGAGAGCGAATGGAGGTGCAGCAAAGAAGCGATAATTTGCCGCCACCTAGTGGAAAACCAGGGTACTACACCGGCTCTTCCGCGCAAGGGTCAGATGAACTGACAGACGTCAGATGCCCAGGCAAGGACCTTGAGACCATATGAGGCAGCCATTATAGATCAGATTCTCAAGGATCACCTCAACATTTTTGCATTGCATCTGTTTATGGAGTATTTATGATTCATGGCCTCCTACTTCATGGCCTTAATCAATGGAGGAGAAGGGCGGTCCTTCTGAGGTATCCATGGAAACCAGAACGTTCGGGTTAAAGACTCCTCCCATGGGCATTGTGACATCATCGCCTGGAGCTTCACAGGGTTCTGAGGAGAGATGGGACAGTGTCTCTTACCCCCAAACCACCCCAAACCTAAAACCCTATTAGAAAACAAATAAATTGACACTTCTGCAGAACGCAATTCATTTTGAAAACCTGAGACTATACTTCAGTATGTTTTTGAGGGGATGTAATTTATTGTTTCTTAGTGATGTCAACAAGAGTGTTTTGTTTTGTTTATCGGATTGTCTGATGACATTTGTTTTTTGTTTGGTTGTTTTTATTTTTTGCGTTTGTCATAAAAAATAATCTATTTTTACACAGATCCTCAAATCAATAAAAAAGAGAGAGCATCTATTCTTCTGTAAGTATTCAGGTATGAAAAGCAAAATGCTGCATCTGTTTACATGGGTGTCTGCTGTACAGATTTCTACTGATTAAAACCTGTTTAATTTAACTTAAACACTCACGCCTCGTGGCCTTTTGTTTCAATTAGACAAAGAGTAGTACCCATTACACAGACTCAAGAATAGCGTAGGAGATAGGAGAGCATCAGCTTCAGGACTCCACACTGACAGTGTTTTATCAGGATTTTTAAACAGAATTTGTAAGTTGAGTCCTACACAGGAAGTCTGCAGCAGAACAATAAAGAACATTTCTTCAAGTCAAGTCAGGTTTATTGTCCATTTTTGTCAATTTATTGTCAGCTTTATTGTCAATTCTTTGTGCTAGAGACATACAAGGAATTAAAATTACGTTTCTTAATATCCCATCCCATTTCTTTACTACGGGCTACATCTTGCTACTGTAAATGGTGTATTTGTGAGTGAGCTACTGGCCTGACGACCTCACACCACATGACATTGCAGTGAGAGTGAAGGAATTAGGGCTAACTAGCAGTACTCTCATGACTGCTGGAAGGCTTTGCCAACAGAGACGTCTGCAACACAGGCAACTGCTTGGGACCCCCACACCACTACAGCATCCCCAAGAGCTGACAAACCTCAATCTACAGCAGTGACAATACAGTTTTAACAAGACGTTAAAAACAGGTGCTGCTGTGGCCTAGTGGTTAAGGAGTTGGTCTTGGGATCAGAGGCTTGCAGGCTGCATTCCTATAGCAGTAGGGAAAATGTGGGTGAGGGAGTGAGTACCTAGTGCTCTCTTGACCTGCACCCTCCTCCATGATGGCCAGAGTGCCCTTGAGCAAGGCATCTGCCCCCATGTTGCTCCAGGGAGACTCCCTTTGCCTAACCCACTGTAATTCCCTCTGGACAAGAGCATCAGCTAAATGCAATGTAATGTAATGTGGATTTTGTGCTTTGGGACCTGGCAGCATTGGGGTAGCCACAATCGAACTTACAGAGCCTTCTGATTGGGTGGGCCTGTCCAAGAAGTGGGTGGGCCCAAGCCCACCCAATAAGAAGGCTCTATAAGTTTGATTGGCTGTTTTAGCACTTACAATAATAATAAAAATGTGTTTTGGGCTGGGCCCACCTGATTTTTCTCTACTACACCCTACACCCTTTTTATGATTTCTGTCCTGGCAAACCCTAGAATCGCTGGGTAGCGTTTGGCCTCGGCCGCGTGGGCATGTGTCGGGCTAATGAGATTTAGCGGTGGGTGGAGACGGACACGTGTGTGTTATTTCCCCCTCCGCTCCGCTCCGCTCCTCTCTTCCTTTTTATAACCTCCGAATTAGCCTCTCTCTCTCTCTCTCTATGGTCACACACAGCTGGGACCTGTTTCCTGGTAGCCTAATGACCTGTGTCAGGATGTGCTGCTTATTCGGTTAGTCAGATGGTGACACCTCTCTCCCTATATTTTTTCTTTTTTTTTTTTTTAAAGCGAAAGGTCAGTCTTTGTGTCTTTTTTAAGAAAAAAGAAGAAAATGTAAGAGGAATTTCTTCAAGATCTTCTCTAGGACCTTATAAGTGAAAAATGATTTTCCAGGTTACTGTATAAAAGTTTTAATTTAATGGTCGCCACCATTAATTTCAGAATGATACGATTAGTGTATTATATGGACAAATGTCATGGCCATCGGTAATTGCATATATAGTTATTTTACATGACATTACATTTAGCTGACACTAGGGCTGGGTATTGCCAACGACCTCACGATACAATACGTATCACGATACAGGGGTCACGATACGATACGTATTGCGATACATGTTTATCCCAATACATGACCTTCAAGGCAATACATATCCCAATATTTTACATTACTTTACATGCATTTTTTAAGAAACCAGTCATATGTATACCCAAATGATTTTTTTTATTATGCTGGATAGCAAAAATGCCAGACTGCAGTGCAGTTACAATGTAATGCTGCCTTTGAACTCATAAACAGTGGCAATAACAACAACAGTTGATCTACATTATCTGGTTTTAAAACACTTCTCTCAGCTGTAAATGTAAATGTAGGACAAAGAAATGTAAAAAGGAGTGACAATAAATAAATATGAATGCTGAATGATGAATGAATGATGAATAAATGTGAAATATCGATACTGACCCCTCCGTAACGATACATGTATTGTGAAGAGGCCCGCAACGATATATTGCCATATCGATATTTTGAACACACCACTAGCTGACACTGTTATGCCGAGTGACTTACAGTGAGTTATGTACAGGTGTAGCACAGTCCCCCTGGAGCAAAGTGGGATTAGGTGACCTGCTCAAGGGCACGTCAGCAATCAATAAGGGTGTAGGAGAGCCCTGGTTATTCACTCCCCCACCCTCATTTCTCCTAATGGTACAAGAATTGAACCTGCGACCCGTTTCCAAGACCAACTCTCTAACCGTTAGAAAGCTGCCGCTTATGTAGACTAGTAAAACTGAAAACACAAACAAAAAAAATTAAAGTTAAAAATTAAGTTAAAAGGCAGGGGCACCATCATCATCATCACCAAGCCATTTAACTGTAGACCTACTTGTACCATACAGAAATGAATGACAGATAATCCTGTGGTATATTAATATTAATGTCATTTTGTTATTTATCTTTTCATTTGTTTTAGTCACAAGGATCGCGTTGTCTTGGTCACAAGGATCATATTTGAAGCGCAACAGTAATCACACTAAACAACAAAGCCAGTTACCAGCAGGAAAAAAAGATGCACAGGCAAACATCTCATTCAGCTTTTAACTTGGCACACACACAACACAGTACGGCACACAGATGCCCTCAGATGGCTCCCCAGCAGTGACTTTGTGTGTGTGTGTGCATCTGTGTGTGTGTGTGTGTGTGTGACTGTGTGTGTGTGTGTGTGTGTGTGACTGAGTGTGTGCATGTGTGCATCTTTAGTGAGTGAGTGAGTGTGTGTGCGTGTGTGTGACTCAGTGTGTGTGTGAGACTGTGTGTGTGTGTGTGTTTGTGACTGTGTGTGTGCATCTTTAGTTTGTGTGTGTGTGTGTGCGCTCGCATGCGTGTGCGTGTGTGCGTGTGTGTGTGTGTGGGAGACTGTGTGTGTGTGTGTGCATGTGTGCATCTTGTGCACGTCACTGTGCCCCGTAGATAGAGGATTCTTTGATTCAGGCCAGGTCAGGGGAGGAGAGAGAGAGAGAGAGAGAGAGAGAGAGAGAGAGAGAGAGAGAGAGAGAGAGAGAGAGAGAGAGAGAGAGAGAGAGAGAGAGAGAGAGAGAGAGAGAGAGAGAGAGAGAGAGAGAGAGAGGGGGCCTGGACCGGCTAACTGACTGACTGACTGGCTGGCTGGTTGGCTGGTTGGCTCACTGGCATCCCTCACAGAGCTGCTGCTGCTCTGCTGCCTCTGGCCTGTGTTGGTGTTGGCACTGACCCATTCCCGCTGGGCTGGGCCATACAGGAACACAAGTCCGTTTGTTTGTTTATTCCTCCCCTCCAGCGCCCTCAGAAAACGGGCGCTCTCCACCACACGACCACTGCCAGCCTTCCTTGTACCTACAACTGACTGTAAGTACAACTTACTGTTGCGCCTACAGACCTTTACACGCATGGCAGTGTGTATTTATAGATGAATGCATGTGTGAGTGGGTGCAGTGTGTGTATACGTGTTTGTCCACTCTGGTTGTGTAGTTTGTAGCATATACATGATGTGTGTGTATAGATGGATATGTGTTGAATAGGTTTATTGAATATGGAACCACTTTACACTATGCTCAAATATATTTTTGTGGGCATGCTACGTTATAGGTTAATTATCCATTATCTTTTAATCTGGCATACAATTTAATCAGTATTAATCAATATGATATTTATGTCCGTTACAAATATTCTGGTTGTGCTGCACATGTACGTATAGGCTACTTGTAGAAAATCGCTATGAAAAAGGACATCAATGTGAGCATTAAAAACTGTCTCAAAGTTGTTGTTAGACGAAACAGGGAGGTGTACTCTCACAGGAAGCTCACAGGGTCCATCATTCAGTATATTTCACACTATTGCACAGCAAAAAGATTTAAAACTGTAGGGTTAAACATTTTGGAATTGTTTTTAACTCTAAAATTTTCGGATTGAAATGGTGTTCAACATCAAGGTTATTTCACATCGCAAACGTGTTAGTTTGACTTTGGAGAGGATGGAGCTATATAAACCCTTAAAACTGTTAACATGGGAGTCTGTTCAACACTGTATTTTTGCTGTGTTGGATGAACTTTGCATAAAATTGATATTAGGGTGCATTCTGTACTAAAGAAGAATATGCTCCATAATATTCTGCCACTGAAATGATCCATCTCTACTAAAACCTTTAAAAATTGCAATGGATATCTGCCCCATTGTGTTGCTTTTTGTGAACATTTCTGAGTGTGTCAGGTGTGTGATTAAGTTCATACACAGTCTGTCTTTGCAGAGTCATGGCCAATGCTGCAGGTCAGGTTCCTGTCGGTATGTAAGCTTATACTTTTCTGGAGCTTTCTGATTACCAAAAACGTTATGATTTGTGCTAACACTATGCAGTGAAAGTTGAAAGTGTGATACAAAGCAGAGCACAGAGCACATATTACACATTATGTGTCATGTTAACATATTATTACACATTATGTGTCATGTTAGCATATTATTACACATTATGTGTCATGTTAGCATATTATTACACATTATGTGTCATGTTAGCCTATTATTACATGTTATGTGTCATGTTACCACATTATTACGCATTATGTGTCATGTTAGCATATTATTACACGTTATGTGTCATGTCATATTACCATTTATTTGGCCAGATGAGCCACAGAAAGAATGGGTTGGGGACACTGAGGACTCTTTAGTCTCTGAGTGTTCCTCAGTTCATCCATTTTTTAAGCAACATTACGTAGTTTTTTTCAGTCTTAAAATAATGTTTCCAAATTGTTTCAGTGGTTCCTCAACTCCTAACAGGGTGAACGGCACTTCTGAATTCACTTTGTGGCCCTCCCTGGGCTATAACCGCACTATGCAAGTTTGCCAAAGCGAGTTGCTGATCTGTAGTTTGAATGAGACATAAAAAAAAATTCAATTCCGCTTCCAACCTGTAGGTAGCCTGGTAAACCAGCCCCTCGTACTTCATTTCATTTTGTACAGAGAGCGTCAGACACCGTCAGAAATGATTTCTTGGAGGTGTGGACTCTGCTGAAGTTTAAAACAAGTGCCTCTACCTTTAGCCAGTCGCTAACGCCTGGTCATCACGTATGCAATTAACCTACCTACGCACTACAATTCAAATGTAGCACACAGGGTCAACGTCACGGCTAACGAACAGACCCTCTGTTTGGTGATTGGATCGGTCTTGCTGGGGCCGACTAAATGACCCTCAAGAGATTCCGGTCCAGACCCTCTGTACAAAATGTAATGAAGTACGAGGGGCTGGTTTACCAGGCTAACCTGTAGGGTCAACAAAGAGTAAAAGTGCTTTAGTGTTGCTTTAAACTGATTCCCGACCACCTGTTGTCCCAGCCACCATCGGCCCGTTTAGGGACAGCCCGGTGCAGGTGACGTGCCCTAGCTGCCACCAGTCGACGGTCACCAAGGTGGAGTTCTCCGCGGGGCTGCTCACATACCTGTTCTGCGGGGGCCTCTTCATGTGCGGGTGAGGACAGGGGTCTAAGACATTAAAAAGGAGAAGGAGGATTTTAAAGGACTATGTCAGAAAATGATTGTTTAAAAAAAAAACACTATTAATAAAGGTTTGTTTCATTAAACAATCAAAACAGCCAAAGGGGCTGTTTAAAATATACTGTCAATAAGAGATTGTTTTTTAAAAGGTTTCTTTCAAAGAAGATTTTTTGTAAACTGATTTTATCGCACAAAAAAAAATTAAACAAAATAAGCATTTTTAAAGATGTTTTTTGTAACAAAAAGGAAAAACGGTAAACCCCAAAAGCAGTAAAGTGAGAGCTCTGTGTCTCTGTCCTCTCTTCTCTCTCTCCTTTAGGTTTGTGCTGGGCTGCTGTCTCATCCCATTCTGTGTGGACCGAATGAGGGATGCCAAACACACCTGCCCCCACTGCAAGGCTGTGCTTGGAGTTTACAAGCGTCTATAAGCATCACACACACAAACACAAACACACACACACACACACACACACAAACACACACATCGCTTAACCAACACACACATACACGCGCGCACACAAACACACACACACACACACATACACACACACACACACACACACACCACATACATTTACATGAGCATACTACCCTCCTATTTTGGACGGCAGCAGAAATAAATGACTTGACACCCAAACAAAGCCATCTTTGGTGTTAACAGGTTTTCAAACACATAAGCTAAAAGACTTTATCTCTCTCTCTCTCTTTCTCTCTCTCTCTCTCTCTCTCTCTCTCTCTCTCTCTCTGTGTTACGCCCTTCTGTGTCTAAAAAACACAGATTCAGAGTTTGCATAAGTTAAGAAAAGTATTAATTCATTCACATATACAAACATACACAGTCTCACTATTTGAATACCACGTGTCCTATACATTTTATCTATATCCTCAGGTTTTCCCCCAATTCTCCCTGAAGTTTTTCAGTGTTGTGCTCTTGGTGGGTTTCCTGCATGTGTGTTTTTTGACTACATGAGGTGAGGCTGGGTCACATGCTGTTAGATTGGTCTTGATTTGATTTGGGAGAACAGAGAGATTCTACAGTCT
>CM050198.1:10439761-10532261 GCA_027475355.1 Coilia nasus
TAGTCTTGAGCCAGAAGCAGTTTAAAACAGCGTGTACTTAAAATCAAATTAAAAGTTTAAAATGACATTTTCTCAGCTTCTGCATACTCAATGTTAATGCTCCAATATCCATACCATAATATACTCACTGAGAAAGTGACCACCAGTGAACAGCACTTTTATATCAGCTAATTGCTTTAGCCATCCTATAATTCTTAGAAACTGGGATAGTAAGCACCATATAGTTACAGTATTCTGTCCTAAAGGGAAAGTACAGTAACTGTGTGAACATTGAAACCGAGAAAAATGCCTTTACTTGTCATATTGCCCAGTCAAACATGTTATGGGTAGAATAGTGGTGATGGCTTTTATGTACTTTCCTAATAGGAAGAAGCAAGATATTTAATCACAAGAGAAAGGAGGTGTTATAGGGTGCTTACACACTAAAAGCAGTTGGTGCGCACCAGACAGTCCATTCGGACCAAAAGGTCCTAGTTCGGTTCATTTTTATTGGTGTGAAAGCATCAATCGCTAAGATAAATATTGATGAGTTAACGTCAGTCGGACCAATTTTGATGATTGGATTCAAGTCATTTATAGTCAGTCCCCAGAATCCAATGAACTCTGTCTCAGCTTCATGTTTACATATTCATCCATCCCATAATACCCACCTGAGGCTGTTGGAGGAGATGCCCTCCAGCACGCTGCTGTCCAGAGCACAGAGCCCCGAGCCTCCCACTGCATTCAGAGCAGAGCTGTCCATGCTGTTCCCAGCAGCAAGGTACCTGGCCATGATGGCTTTGGTCTAGGAGAGAGAGAGAGAGAGAGAGAGAGAGAGAGAGAGAGAGAGAGAGAGAGAGAGAGAGAGAGAGAGAGAGAGAGAGAGAGAGAGAAAGAGAAGGAGAGAGAGAGGGAGAGAGGGAGAGAGGGGGGGCAGAGAGAGGACAGGGAAGAGAGAGACAGAGAGAGAGAGAGATGAAGAGAGAGAGAGGGAGAGAAGGAGAGGGTAGAGAGAGAGGGTAGAGAGAGAGAGGGTGGAGAGAGAGAGACAGAGAGAGAGAGAGAGAGAGAAGGAGAGGGAGAGGGGAGAGAGAGGGGGAGAGGGGAGAGGGGGAGAGAGAGAAAGAGGGAGAGAGAGAGGGAGAGAAGGAGAGGGAGAGAGAGAGGGAGAGAGAGGGTGGAGAGAGAGACAGAGAGGGAAGAAGGAGAGGGAGAGGGGAGAGAGAGAGGGAGAGAGGGGGAGAGGGGAGAGAGAGAGGGAGAGAGAGAGGGAGAGAGAGAGAGGGTGGAGAGAGAAAGACAGAGAGAGAGGGAAAGGGGAGAGAGAGAGGGAGAGAGAGGGAGAGGGGAGAGAGAGAGGGGGAGAGAGAGGGAGAGAGACAATGAGAGAGAGGGAGAGAAAGAGAGAGAGACAATGAGAGAGAGGGGAAAGAGAGAGAGAGACTTTGTTGTTTTTATAATGTAATGTGTTGTGTGCACTTTCACTTCAGTTTTAACTATGACTATAAGGGTCAGACAGCAAAACTGCCACTTTGTGGTCTGCCAGCCAGTACTCACTTGGTTGGTTGACCACTCTCCATCCGATGACTTCATCAAAATGGACAGAGTGTCAATTTTGGTCACATTCCACTTGCTGATGTCATCAATGCTCGCCCCTCTGGATGCTGGCCCCAGCATCTGCACCACATCATCCGAGATGCCTTCTGGGTAGGCCTGGGTGACATGACAGAAAAGTAAAAAAGTAAAAAAGAAGGTCAAGGAAGAGCGAGGCAAAAAAGCGTCCCACTCGCTTGAGTAAGAAGGGCTACTCAAGCAGTTAAGATTTAAGTAAAGTCTAGTCAGTGTAGTCATGTTATTTTGGAGACCAAACTACCATCCCTTTTGCCTCATCACCTGTCCACAGAATACTTGACTACTTCCTGGTCAACAGAGGCTAGAACACCCCATAATAATCAGGAAACCACCATTCTTGTCTTCACAGAAAAACACAACAAATGGTAAATAGCTTTCAAGATTTTCTTTTCTGGAGATTTTGGGGGATAGCATGACAAAGTTCTAGTTTTCTGTGAATTGAAACTACCATCCCCTTCACCTCACTACCTGTCTATTGAGTACTTGATTAGCCCTCAGAAAAACACCATCCGTTGTCATTTTTATCCATGACGTTATGTGCTAGAGGTCCCCTGCTCTTGTTTGTAGTGTGTTCTTATGGTAAGCACCATATAGTTACAGTATTCTGTCCTATAAAGGGAAAGTACAGTAACTGTGTGAACATTGAAACCGAGAAAAATGCCTTTACTTGTCATATTGCCCAGTCAAACATGTTATGGGTAAAATAGTGGTGATGGCTTTTATGTACTTTCCTAATAGAAAGAAGCAAGATATTTAATCACAAGAGAAAGGAGGTGTTATAGGGTGCTTACACACTAAAAGCAGTTGGTGCGCACCAGACAGTCCATTCGGACCAAAAGCTCCTAGTTCGGTTCATTTTTATTGGTGTGAAACAGCTGACTTATTCTCACAGCTGCAGCCATTTTGTTTTTGGCAGTTATCGTCCATCTACTGTTATTACTAAGTTATGTGCCAGAAGTCTACTGATATTACTAACTACTCAGTTATGTGCCAGAGGTCTCCTGCTCTGCTCTATTTCTTGTGTGTTCCATGAGGAAGCTGGCAACTGTCTTGTTACCACAGCTGCAGCCATTTTGTTTTTAGCATGATTACCTGATTTAACTTCTTCAGTATGATCTTATGGTAGCTGACTTCATCCGCCCTGTCCGTGATGGCTGCCAGATTGTCCTTGAGGGTGGCGATGCTCAGACAGGCGTCAAACTGCGTGGTGTCGTAATCGATGGGGAAGGTGTCATCATGGATTTGGACCTGGGTGATGGTTCCCACCGTGCACTCAGTTGCTGCAGATAACAGGTTAAACAAACACATAAAAAACAACAATGTTTAAATGTTTGTGTTGTTGTTTTGTCTTTAAATGAAACATCTTATGCAGTGGCTACACCAGGTGTGAACTGTATGTCAAGCATTCTATACGCACAGCGTGGTCTAGACACCAGGTTAGAATTGCTCTGTTTTTAAAGACAAAACTTAAGGTTAAACAAAACAGGTCAAAGACAGTTAAATTCAAAGTATCATCTGAGTGAACAGCTTAACTTCACTATGTAAGCGACTGTCTTTGCAACAGTTTGCCTAGAGATTTACAATTAACAGGACACATGAAATGTCTAGCCTTTCAAAATAGGTAGAGGTGATGGGACAGATTAATATTTTATTTGTCCGTGCCATGCTCTTTTGCGAATTCCCGGTGAGAATATCAACAACATAAATCCCGTTTTTGTCATAGAGCATGGAGCAAAATCCTCAACGTTTTCCACATAGCCAGTTTGGAAACCTGATCGAGAGAAGTACACTTTCAGGCAAACAGGCGACTGTTTGATCAACTGATATCTAGTTGACAGGGGTGCATGGTCTAAAAATGTGCTGTGCGCTTTGAATTTGCACCGTCTAAATCTAGCCGCAAGTGTAACGGATCTGCAAATTTTTTGCATCTTATTGGACAGAGAGATGCGGCGTGTCTGGTGGTCTACTCACTTGCATCACGTTTGCTTCTGGAATCACTTCGGAATGCCGTCTTCAGTTCCCTGATCTTCTTCCTGGGAACGTCATCGTTTCTCAGCTGCTTAATGTACATCTTCAAGTATTTACGGCCGACTCTCTGTGGAAACGAGGTCAGACAAACAAATAAACAAAGACCATAAAATTACACAAGTTAGCATTGTAATCTATTTATCTACTTTGCATTGCTTCTAAGGGTGTGCACAGCTATCAAACTATTCGGAAAGTGTTGCTCTTTCTTTTCTTCTATACCTTTGGGACCTCATTCCAGATGTTTGACGTGAAGTACAGTGGCAGAATGCCCAAATCCTTCAGAGTCTGCTCAGTCCACGCTGATGGAGCACTACGGTAACACACATAAATAAATTGAATAAAGCGATAAGTACATAAGATGGCTGCTTCAACACAAACAACCAATCACACAGACCAATATAACACTTTGTTAACACAAACAACCAATCACACAGACCGATAGAACACTGTGGTAACATGAACAACCAATTTCATAGATAGATAGAACACTGTGGTAACATGAACAACCAATCACACAGACCGATAGAACACTGTGGTAACATGAACAACCAATCACACAGAGTGATAGAGCGCTGTGGTAACACAAACAACTAATCACACAGACCGATAGAACACTGTGGTAACATGAACAACCAATCACACAAACAAAACACTGTGGTAACACAAACCAGCAACACAGATGAACAGATACATGCATGACATGTCTGCTTCAAAAGAGGTTTAAAGAGACTTTTAACACTTTTAAAATCCTAATGCTATGAACACTGTTGGAGAATTCACGGTTAAGAGATCCAGTCATGAATGCATGTCTGGTTTTTACATTGTGTTAGTAATGTTCACTCTTTTTTTACATATTCGGTTGATACCTTAGCTGATTTCATAATGTTTTTGAACTAAAGATCCCAAATATGACCCTTTGGTCTTTGAATCAGGGAACACATTTAACTTTTTCTTACAGTAAAAAGCCTTTTATGAACAACCCTATCTACACTACATGAGAGGTGTGAATCTCTGGTACAAAAAGTAAAAAACCCTGCAACATTTCATCCAACCATTTACTAATCAAGCTGATCCTAACGAGCACACAAATCGGCAGACAGTCAGGTCTAATTAGTAAATTCACCTTTGTTAGGTAAGTGCACAGGTAGAAGGTGGTTTACTCTGAAGCTGAAATCGACAGCTCTGCAGTACATACCCATATGTGGTGTTGCCCGAGAGTAGCAGAGTCTCCATGCCAGACACCAGTGAATCGGTAAGGTCGTCACAGCCCTTGAGATTCTCCAGGATGGAGGGGTCTGAGTTCTGGACGTAGGAGCCATCGAGTATGCACACCATGTTGCCCAGGATGTTGACGTTCGCCGCACTGAGGCTGGTCCCAGTGATGCCCTACACATCGAGGATACAGTGACGACCGTTGTACCCGTCAATGCGGTGTCTGTTTTATAACTTTTTATGTTATGTGTTGAATAATCAATAAAGTTCATAAACGCGCTAAATTCAGAAACCAAAACTTACTTGACTGGGTGCTATTACCCAGAACATTGTAAACTCAAGAAATGTTTCAGGTATACCCAAAACGTTTGACAGACAAAAAAATGTGACGACTAGGAGGGCTGTCTCCTTTTTTTGAGTTTTATGTGTTGAATAATAAAAGTATAACAGAAGCAAAATGTCTAACAGGTAAGGCCTTACTGTTTAAAACCTTTTTGTTTACCATACATATGAAATGGAAACAAGGCATTTACAAAATAGCAAAATAACATTATTGAACTAAACATTGTTTTACTTCTATGCACATACTTCCAGTCCTCTTAACATATTCCTGAAATGTAAAGGTTAGCTAGTTTGTGGGTTGAAGGGTGACGTACCAGGCAGGTTTTGGCGTTGGTGACAAGAATAGTTTTGCGGTACTCTAATACATCAGACAGAACATTGAAGTTGGCATTTCCCAGCTCAGTGAAGTAGCTCACACAGTTTGTCACCATGGAATAACTACACAGAGACAGAGAGAGAGAGAGAGAGAGAGAGAGAGAGAGAGAGAGAGAGAGAGAGAGAGAAGAGAGAGAGAGAGAGAGAGAGAGAGAGAGAGAGAGAAAGAGAGAGATGTTAATTGTCAGTTACATTTTAACTTAATCCCAGTTCCAGCTGAATAAGTTCAGGTGTGTTCTGAAGCAATGTACATATACTCTATGGCAACCATAAAAGGAAAACTTAAGATGCACTTGCAAACACAAACACACATACACACAACATACATACGAGCGTGTGCACACACACACACACACACGCATACACACACACACACACAGGGGGGTGGGGGCATATCTGTGTGGTGTGTGTGTTTGTGGGGAGGGGTACCCACTTGTAGTAGAGCAGCACATCAGCAGGGAACAGAGAGTAGTCTGTGGCATCCGCTTCATCCCTCAAATAGTAGTACATGCAGGTCAACTACAGGAGTAGAGGACACATACACACATGCAGGTCAACTACAGGACACATACACACATGCAGGTCAACTACAGGACACATACACACAAATGCAGGTCAACTACAGGACACATACAGCACACACATATCTTCACTGTCAGGTCAACTACAGGACACATACACACATATCTACTGTCAGGTCAACTACAGGACACATACACACATATCTACTGTCAGGTCAACTACAGGACACATACACACATATCTACTGTCAGGTCAACTACAGGACACATATACACATATCTACACTGTCAGGTCAACTACAGGAGACATACACACATATCTTCACTGTCAGGTCAACTATAGGACACATACACACATGTCTTCACTGTCAGGTATGTGATTCTCTGTGTTAGTGTGTGTGTGTGTGTGTGTGTGTGTGTGTGTGTGTGTGTCCACCCACCTGTGTTTGCTTGAGTTTGAGTTTGAGGTTCTTGCGTCTCCTGCAGCCTTTGATGAGGCTCTTGACCTTGGCCTTGGTGAGGGACTCCACACGCGTGCAGGTGAAGCCCTGCAGCACTTGGAACGAGATTCTCCACACAGACACACACAACACACACGTTACCATGGAGCTTTGTGTAAACAAATCACAGACATGTATCTGCAGACAACAGACATGTAACCATGGAGCTTTGTGTTAACAAATTACAGGCATGTATCTGCGGACAACAGACATGTAACCATGGAGCTTTGTGTAAACAAATCACAGACATGAATCTGCAGACAACAGACATGTAACCATGGAGCTTTGTGTAAACAAATCACAGACATGAATCTGCAGACAACAGACATGTAACCATGGAGCTTTGTGTAAACAAATCACAGACATGAATCTGCAGACAACAGACATGTAACCATGGAGCTTTGTGTAAACAAATTACAGGCATGTATCTGCAGACAACAGACATGTAACCATGTAGCTTTGTGTAAACAAATAACCACCATGCCACCATGGTGCTAAAGCAGACAACAGACATTTAATGACTCTTCTCTTCAGACAGACAACAGATACATGACATTGCAAAAGAAAGGAACCAGGCAACACTGCCCTACAAAGGCAAAATACAGTAACTATGTGAACATGAACATGGGAAAATGCCTTTGTATCGTTGTCATACTGCCCAGTCAAACATGTTGTTGGTGTAATAGTGCTGATGCTTTTTTTTTCACAAGACAAAGAAGGTGTTATAAAGTCAATTTCCCAGTCTAAACTCAGTCTGACAAAATATGAAGTCACTGCATTTTGTCTTTGATATTGGTGATGAAAGCAAGCAGACAACAGACAGCCAATCCTGCCACAGTGAGGTGAGAGAAGGTGATGCAAGAGATCTTAAGAGGATATTTTATGCATAAATACATTAAACACAACAGAGAAAACAGTTTTTTTTTAATTTATTATTAAATTGTTTTAATGCATTATGATTTGGACTCACTCGTTTGAATTATCCATCCCATTGACCACCGTATCAAAGACAAGAACAGCCTGAGGAAAAAAAAACGAACAAAAACAAAACCACAACTATTCAAGCCAACCTACAAACAATGATCTTCAGTTACTCTTGGAAAATTAGTTAGCCAGCCTAACAGCTCTTATTTTGATACATTCGAAGATTTGTAATGGTTTGAAGTCCGTATTTTACACAACTAATATCTGAAAGTTGCTCTCTAATTCCTTCTTCATCATCTTGTCCTTCTTGTTCTTCTTCTTCATCATGTTTTTATTCTCATTATTATTATTATTATATTTTTTATCATACAGTATGACTATATGACAATATACCATAAGCAGAAAGGACTACAATGTGCACATCTTTGTTATATGATTTAAACTGTCTTTGCAGGAACAGAAGGCAACTGTGCAACTGGGCCTAGTGGTTAGGGAGTTGGACTTGCAATTGGAAGGTTGCCGGTTTGAATCCCGCCATATCCATGGTTGAGATGCCCTTGAGCAAGGCATCTAACCCCACACTGCTCTAGGGACTGTAACTGAAACCCTGTAAATATCTGTAAGTCGCTCTGGATAAGAGCGTCAGCTAAGTGTAATGTAATAATAAAAGTAATAACAGAAGCATACCTGGCTCACTGTCCATTGTTTCTGGTTGAGCTTGGTGACCACCTCTGTTGTGCCAGAGAAGCCCTGCAGAAAGTTCCTGGGGATTTGAGTTGATAACTCACTGGGCACGTTGGTTAGGATGGACCCCACTGATGAGTCTGCAGAGATAATCTACAGGTGGAAAAATAAAGCACGGCAATCACAAGTGAATGATTAACCATCATTATCAATAGCTATTCGAGATGCGCAATATCACGAGGAGAAAAATGACAGAAACAGAGGAGAGAAGAAAGAAAAGCAAAATTAAAATAAAACAGAAACTAAACTTAAAACAAGAAATCCAAAACATAAAACACAACAATAGAAATAAATGATTCATAATCATTAGTAATTTATTCTTGAAACTGGAACAGCACTCAAAGAGCGCAGATGGCCACCAGGGCAGCTCAGACCACCACCAAAATCAGTTAGCCCATTTTTGACCCACCCTGAAATTTTCCCCAAAATTCATCCATAACTTTTTGAGTTATGTTGCTAACAAACAAACTAACAAGCAAACAAACAAATGTGATGATTACATAACCTCAGCTGGTAGAGGTAATAACAATAAATAAACAAATATCAATAAACATGATCCTCAAATAACCATACTTTATAGCTGCTTTTAAAACACCTTTTGCCACGAGAAGATACTAGAACAGCTGGCTTTATACTTAGCCTTTTTCAGTGCACTACAAATTGCATCAAAAACATCGACACTAAATTGTCCAATTTACTTTTCTTGGAGACTTCCTTGATTCATACAGCCAGTCTCACATTTCATTTGTTGTTCCCATGTTTACGTGTTTTGTTTTTTTTGTTTTTTTGTTTTTTTCCCAATAGCAATCACTTTATTGGATCTGAATTGTGTCTATGCCATAAATGGCATTTTTTTTTTTTAATGATCTGTCCGCTATGCTGTATCATTAAGTCAAAGTCGTGAGACTTATTGTCCCCTCTCACATCCACTTTCTTCCTCCTCCTTTCCCCCCTTCCCTCTCCATACACACACACACACACACACACACACACACACACACACACACACACACACACACACACACACACACACACACACACAACACACACACACACACGCACACACACACACACACACACACACACACACACGCACACACACACACACACACACACATATACACACACACACACTCACTTTGGAGACGAAAGTCTGCTGGATAATGGTGGGCGCCGTCACGAGGTTGAAGATGACTGCGGAAGACTGGGAGGCTGTGAGGATCTCAGAGGTGCTGATGGCGTTGATGGTGGATGTGGGGACGCCTGAGATGAGAGTGCCCAGCATCTGCAGATCTCTGCTGGATGTGATCTGTGCCGCGGACAGAGGAGAGCTCTGCTCAACTGACACTTACACTCAAATTTAGACTCAAACAATTAGATAAGTTCCTCAATTTCCTTTGCAATAAATAAAGTATCTATCTATACTCTCCTACTAAGTTTAAGTTTAAACTCAGGGGTTTAAACTCTTTACGTTTAAGAAGTTTAAACTCAGGAGTACTGAATAAAATAACATCTTTAGACTAAAACTAAAGTTCAACGTGTAGCAACATGCACTTACATCTCTAACAATTCCTATTGGGCTGAGAAAGTCTCTAAAGTCCCTAAACTGAAGCAGGGTCCATAAAGGTTCCTTGTAACAGAGTTCATGTAGAACTATGACTGTTCCCGAGTGGTGAAAAGTACAAAACACTATCTCTGTGGCAAAATGCCTATAGTCTTACAACACACACACACACACACACACACACACACACACACACACACACACACACACACACACACACACACACACACACACACACACACACACACACACACACAAACACACACACACACACACACCAAAATGCACAGTCATACACAGACACAGACACACAAAAATGGCCGCCAGGAGCCTCCTTACTGTGAAGCTGCCAGAGGTGATGAGTTTCTGCACTAGGGTCACGGCCTGTCCGTGGTTCCAGCCCACCACGGTGCTGAGGACGGAGAGGGAAGAGAAGATGACCGTGGGGCTGGCAGCACTCAGCTGGCCCGTGCTGAAGCCCGTGCTGGAGTTCCCCAGCATGGAGATGCAGGTTGGGCTGATGGTCTCCACATTGCTGCTTAAAGCTGCAGACACCTGCAGCCAGACACACACACAAGGATGTGAACATAGACACATACACATATACACACAAGCATGTGCACACACAATCATTTGCACACATTCAAGCATGTAAATACACACACACATACACAAACACACACACAAGCATGCACACACTCACACACACAAACACATATACACACACAAACATGTTTACACACACACACACACACACACACACACACACACACACACATAGTCTCTCATGCGCACATACACACACACACACACACACACACACACACACACACACACACACACACACACACACACACACACAATCTCCCATGCATACACACACACACACACATAATCTCCCATACACACACACACACACACACACACACACACACACACACACACACACACACACACACACACACACACACACACACACAGACAAACTGGGGTTTGTTAAAGGGCATAACTAACATGCATCTGAGACTAACAGAGCGTAACCACCATCTCGCTGTCTTGCTGACATGAATACGTACGTCGGAGTCGATCTGGCTACAGGTCTGGAACAGACTATCACTGAGGACCGTAGTCTCGTTCAGAGTGAGGTTGGCAAACGCTACAGCAGGAGCGGAACACCGGAACGCCAGAGGAAGACTGGGAGGAGTTAAACAAAAGAGAGCACATCCATAAAATAGCATTTGAAAAAGAAATGCTGATTAAGAAACAATTGTAGTTTATTGTATATATTTTTTCTAAAGAAAATCTATAATAGTTTCATGTACACACAATCTATTCCAATACAACAGATATATACTGTAATCTTGTAATCCTTACTGTAATTGAACTAAAAAATCCCAGGAAACAGCCTGAAATTAAATAAAAAAATAAATCTGAAAAAAACCCTGACTAATGTTGTGTTTGTGGGCAATGTGTTGTTACAGGAAGTAATATTGTAATACTTACTGTAATACAGTAATAATTTAAAGGTGTACTTCCACGAGAAACCGTTTAGTACTTGCTCTTTTGAAATATGATAGGTCACCCCGAGTTGCATATGCATGCTGCATATCAAAATGTTTTTCTATCCCTGTTTTCTATATCAGTCAAAAGAAGACAATATGCGGAAAAACGACCCAATGCGAAAAGGGCCTTCGGCGTGACGTAGACGCGAAAATACATATAAGAGAAACTGACCGAATGGGCTTTAAATAATGCTAGCCTGTTTGACTGACTCGCATAAGATTAGCAGGCTAGTTGAATGACTGAACTGCATTTACCGGGCACTTGCACTGTTTTGTCATGCAAATATTACAAACGGTCAGGAAGCGACTGTGCTTGTGCCATCTCTCCTTCCTCTTCGGATTCAGGATCAAACACATAAGGCTGTATCTCCGTAGACATTCTGTGTGCAGTTTTAGCACTGTCAAGTTGACTTTTCCCCTTTACCTTACTCTGCTATCAAGTTGACTGTAGGGCAAAGGAAGCTGCAGGGAGCGTGCCTCTGGTGAAATCGTGTCGTTCTCCCGGCCCCACCCCCTCTACCAAACTAAAACAGCCTGAAACAGAAGCACTAGAACATTTTTTTCATTAAAACCAGCGCACAGGGCAATTATTAATACTAGAGAACACCGCAAAATTAATGAAAACACGATGGAAGTACACCTTTAAAGATAAGTAATCTGAGATAATGAATAGTCTGAGATAAAGTAACAAACTAAATCTGCAAAATTGTGGTTGTGATATCTAGTTTAAGGTTGCAATCGACAGGACAGTCATCTTAAAAAAAAAAAAAAAAACGTTGATGAACCATGTTGTTGTAACCAAGGTCTTTCTGTGCAGTCCAGCCCCAAGACTCGAACCCACGGCCTCACAGCAAGACTGGGAGGCTGACGCACTACCAGGTAAGATAAAAGTCAGTAGCGCATGTTCTTGAGGTGTCGGGAAGGAGGTCTACCAATGTTCTGACACCGAGCTGTGCTAGCTGGCGTGTGTTACATTGTGTTGTGTTGTAGTCTGAGGTCGCTGGGTTGTTGTTGTATGGGTGGGAAAGGGGTGTTGTGCTCACTCACTGGATGTATTATTGTAATATCTACTGTAATAATGCAGTAATAATTTCAAGGAAATAGTCTGAGATAAAATCATAAACTTAATTTCCTAAAAATGTGGTTGTGATATCTACCGGTTACATTTGGCCATCTGAAGCACCCTAATCTGTGTAGTGTTGTGCTGTGCTGTAGTCTGAGGTAACTGGGTTGTTGTTGTGCGGGTGGGAAGGGGGCGCTGTGCTCACTCACTGGATGGGGTTGAAGGTGGGGTCCTGCTGGTACAGCAGCTCCACGTAGAAGCTGGAGACGTACGGCGGCAGGGCGGTCTGGTTGAAGAGCTGGAGGTTCGCCAGGTTGGTGGTGAAAGGTTGGAGCTGAGAGGATGAGACAGACGACAAATAAATGATGAGACAGGGAGAGGGAGAGTGTGTGTGTGTGAGAGAGAAAGAGAGAGAGATAGAGAGAAAGAGAGAGAGAGTGTGTAAATGTGTTTATATGTATAGTGTTACTTTTGGAACAAATAACTAACAGGGTTAATTCACTTTCACTGTGCACCCATTTACGTTACTACCACTACCACTATGATCCACTAGAGGGCACCACTCACACTTGCGCCTCCAAAAGCATTGAGATCCTCCAGGGAGATGAATTGGATGAAGACGCCAACGTAATCCACAAACCAGGAAGTGGATGCCAGCTGAGGATTAGACGCGTTGAAGCATCTGGGCTTGGGGGCTGAAACCTGCATCTCTGTGTACACAAAACAAAACACACACACACAGATATATTGTGGCCGTCGGTTTGGAAACCTTATAAGTTTCAAATAATTTAAATAATTTCAGAAAAACTTATTTCTAAAAGTCACAGACTGACATGAAGACTAATATAGCTTCAAGCATTGTTTTATGAAAAAACAAAAAAACAAAATAAAAAACAGACGTAAGAGCAATATGCTGAACAGCCATTATGATTTGGAAAAGTCAACCCATCAATGATGACTCTTCCAATGACACCAGTGGGTTTACAATATATGTTATACACCTTTTAAAACATGGTGGTCATTTACTACATAGTGAAGTATAGAGGGTAACACTTTATTTGAAGGTGTCTACATAACAGTGACATGAGCATGTTATAAAGATGACATGACACATATCATGAACATTAATGACCCTTCATTCATGTTTATGATCGTTGCCATTAGGTGTCACTTGGTTTTTGTAATGTTGGGATGCAGACAATGCAAAAACCGAATCTACGCTTAACGGTCATAAACATGACTAAAGTGTCATTATTAATGTTCATGTCATGGTTTTAAAGGGCTCGTGTCCACCCTGTGGACCCCTTCAGGTAAAGTGTTATCCTATACTGTAACAGGACTGTTCCTGTTACTTTCTGTTGCCAGGCATGTTGGGAGTGCAGTGTTTTATTACAGTTATGAAGTATAAAATGTGTTGGTAAATGTTAGAATGTTGTAATAATGAGTTATGCACATTATTGCCATTGTGTCTATAACATAGGACAGAGTTAACCCCTGCTACATAATATATATAATTTACCCACCGTTGTGTTGCAAGTGTGTCATTGTGTTCATATCTGTTCGTGTGTCATTATTGCGAGATTACTGTTGAAACCAAAGCCTTAGGCATTTAATAAACGCTTGCTGGAATTGCGGAACAAGTGTACGACTGCTTTTGTCACAATACTGAGTCTTTAACATTGCCTGATTCAACTACATAGTGTCCTATTTAGTGAAAGAGTGAACATTTTGGATTTGCCCAGTTACTGTGGTTGTGGTTTTTTGCTGTCACTCACCACTGAGGTAGGTGAGTAGGGTTGAGTACACATCCTGCAGGGTGAAGTCCGAGGAGCTGTAGTTGCGGTTTCCCATCACAGCCACACTGTCAATGAAAAAGTGGACCAAATTTAGCATGCTCATCCACAAACACACACACACACACATCACACAAACACACACAAACACAAACACACACATATACACACACACACACACACACACACACACTCACAACTTCCTGAAGGCCAGGCAGTGTGTGTTCCGGAGGGCGGAGGAGCTGATGAGGTTTTTGTTGAGGTAGCGGAGGTAGCGACTGAGGAACACGTCGAACCAGAGGTTGGCCTCGGTCGCGGAGGATGAGGCGAGGGCCCGGGGCCACACGCAGGGCAGGATGCTGGGCTGGATCGCCTCCGGAACATTCACCTGGGCAGAGGAGGTCAGGCAGTGTTAGTCAGTTGGAGGCTAACGTGAGAATGTTGGAAAACAACAATGTGGGGGGGTGGGGGGGGGGTGGTCAACAGCCTCAGAGACGGACCACTCTCCTGGAGATAGGGGGTCAACCAGTGACAGTTACCAGGGAATCATTTAGAAAACAGTTTCTGAGAAATATGTGAGAAAATGTAAGTGGTAATCTCATCATATTTATTGTCAAATGTATGTGAAATAAACCTTCCTGGTTTCACTGACTGTCTCAGTGAAGCCAACATGATGAATAGACTAGACTAGTCAGGTGGCAATCTCCTGACCACAGTCACCCGCACAATCGTAAATAAAACAGCCACAGACCGTTGCCAGGAACAGCGGTGTGAAGATGTAGGCGTCAAAGATCTGGCAGAGTTTGGTGGTGTCGTCCACTGTGCCAGGCCTGCTGAGGAAGCTGCCCAGGTGTGCTGGAGGCATGGAGTTCACCAGCTGGAGAAGGAAGGAGAGGACAAACACCCATCACTGCTTACATGCACACACATCATTAGCAGGACTGGCACTGTGTAATAGTAATTTACCAGACGACTTTTTCCATAGTGACTTACTTTAAAGGACCGTTCACAACACTCCTACTGCTTTCACACACACACACACACACACAAACACACACACAAACACACACACGCACGCACGCACACATACACACACACTCACACAAAGATACACACGCACACACATACACACTCACACACACACTAACAGGTCTCTGCTGCTCACCTCTTGTGTACGGCCTGCTGGCAGGAGGGCCAGGAAGGTGGTGAGGTTGGGGAACTGGAAGCCCATGAAGGTCTTCTCCAGGAAGGAGTAGAAGCTTCCGTTGACATAGCAACGCAGAGGGGAGGGCTCTGGGGGTTGTTGGACAGACAGAAACAAGTCATGACAAGTCGAGAGTCTCTCTCTCTCCCTCCCTCTTTCTTTCTCTTTCTCTTGGACAGACAGTTGAAAGAGAAACAAGTCATGACACTCCCTTTCTCTCTCTCTCTCTCTCTCTCTCTCTCTTGCTCTCTCTCTTGCTCTCTCTCTCCAAGTTACGGCCTGACTTCACTGATATTCTAAGTCATGCATAAAACATTTGTTGCTGTATATTCTATGACATGAATTACATCTACCCATGAGTATGTCTAATGATATTAGCAGGATTATGTGTACTCTACCTCTATGAGTATACAATGAGTATCTCTGTACTGACTGTGAGTATACTCATTGTATAAAAATATTCAGAGGCTGTTCTTCCTCTTAACAATGCCTGTTCGACCTGTGAGAATGCTTTATGATATGTAGAACCATCTCTGTTCTGCCTGTAAGAATGCTTTATCATCTGAAGAGAACCCTGCCTGTTCCCCCTGTGAGAATGCTTTATGATATGTAGAACCATCTCTGTTCTGCCTGTAAGAATGCTTTATCATCTGAAGAGAACCCTGCCTGTTCCCCCTGTGAGAATGCTTTATGATATGTAGAACCATCTCTGTTCTGCCTGTAAGAATGCTTTATCATCTGAAGAGAACCCTGCCTGTTCCCCCTGTGAGAATGCTTTATGATATGTAGAACCATCTCTGTTCTGCCTGTAAGAATGCTTTATCGTCTGAAGAGAACCCTGACTGTTCCCCCTGTGAGAATGCTTTATGATATGTAGAGAACCATCTCCGTTCAACAGTACCTGTGAGAATGCTTTATGATATGAAGAGAACCATATGTGTTCTACCTGTGAGTAATCTGATGATGTGGCTGTGCACCAGAGTCTGAGTGTCATCAGGAAGGGTGGCCAGGGTGCTGTTCAGTAGGGCCACACTACACACACATCAGACAGGACATCAGCACACAGGCCACATGCAGTAGCTCATTAAAGACATCAGCACACACAGACCACATGCAATAGCTCATTAAAGACATCAGCACACACAGACCACATGCAGTAGGACATTAAAGACATCAGCACACACAGACCACATGCAATAGGACATTAAAGACATCAGCACACAGAGGTGACATGCAGTAAGTCATTAAAAGCTTAACTGTGGCTTATGAAAATAAATGAGTATGTACTAAACTGTGAACACAATTTGTTTTTGTGTGCACTTGTTTTAGCATCAATTTAACATGTTTTCTAAAAGGGGGTAATGCTGTTTCAAATACACACAGATGATAACATTATTATAGTATCAAATATCTGTGTGTGTGCACTTACAATACATGTTGACGTTATGCTATACAAGTCTCTATGTAATACATGATACGTATGTGTGTGGTTGAGTGCATGCATGTACACATCTGTGCATGTCTCTCTGTGTGCATTTGTGTGCCTGCTCCTTACGCCTGCTGGCTGGTGCCGCACTGTCGCAGTCTGATGATGTCAAAGTAGGGCCCCACGTGAGTGGGCGAGAGGTTGGGCAGCAGGAACGCCAGGCGGTCGTTGAGCCACACCAGCACCTCGTTGTCAGGCACAGACGACTTAGACAGGTTGGCCCGATCAAACACCTGCTGCAGCATCGCTGAGCGGATGGGTGCAGCGATTGATACACCCTGGACATGAGAGAAACAGGCATTAGCAGTCGATTGATACGACCTGGACATGACAGAGACTGGCATTAGCAGTCGATTGATATGCCCTGGAGATGAGAGAGACAGGCATTAGTAGTTAAAGACAGGCACAGAGGATTGATACTTCCTGGACATAACAGAAACAGGCATTAGTAGTAGATCGATACGCCCTGGGCATGAGAGAGACAGACATTAGCAGTCAGTGACAGAGAAGGAGGATTGGGAAGATGACACAGTGAAATCCTGCCTTGCCGAACTGGCTGTAGTAGTAGTAGTAGTAGTAGTAGTAGTAGTAGTAGTAGTAGTAGTAGTAGTAATAGTAGTAGTAGTAGTAGTAGTAGTAGTAATAGTAGTAGTAGTAGTGGTAGTAGTAGTAGTAGTAGTAGTAGTAATAGTAGTAGTAGTAGTAGTAGTAGTAGTAGAAAATGAAATTTAAAAGAATAAAATATAATTATTTATGTAATAATATTATTTATTGTGTCTGTCAAAGCCAAAGCTAAAGATCCACTTTTGTGGAAAATATAGCTATTCTTCTTTTTCTTATATTCTCCTTCTTCTTCTTTTTCTTGTTCTTATTCTTATTATTATTATCATTCTTCTTCTTCTTCTTCTTCTTCTTATTATTACTATTATCATTATTACTATTATCATTATTATTATTATTATTATCATCATTATTATTATTCTGTAAGTGCTATCTCCCCCACAGGTATTACTCCCTGCTGTGTCCCCAGGCTGCAGTGCGGACTCATCATCATTATTATTATTATTATTATTATTATTATTATTATTATTATTATTATTATTATTATTATCATCATTATTATTCTGTAAGTGCAGTGCGGACTCATCATTATTATTATTATTATTATTATTATTATTATCATCATCATTATTATTATTCTGTAAGTGCTATCTCCCCCACAGGTATTACTCCCTGCTGTGTCCCCAGGCTGCAGTGCGGACTCATCATTATTATTATTATTATTATTATTATTATTATTATCATCATCATTATTATTATTCTGTAAGTGCTATCTCTCCCACAGGTATTACTCCCTGCTGTGTCCCCAGGCTGCGGTGCGGACTCATCATTATTATTATTATTATTATTATTATTATTATTATTATTATTATCATCATCATTATTATTATTCTGTAAGTGGCATCTCCCCCACAGGTATTACTCCCTGCTGTGTCCCCAGGCTGCGGTGCGGACTGACCTGTGCGGCGGGGGCCAGGCTGGTGAAGTAGGAGGCCAGCAGGGGGTCGGGGACGTGCTGCAGCAGGGTGGTGGTCTCTGCTGGGCTGCTCAGCAGTCCGGGGGTCACAGAGGCCTCCAGCAGCTGCCCCAGAGTCAGTCTGGGCAGGGCCTCCATCTGGGCACAGAGGAGGGGAGTTAACATGCACCCACACACACACCAGGGGTTTATAACTGGGAGTGTGTGTGTGTGTGTGTGTGTGTGTGTGTATGTGTGTGAGTGTGTGTGTGTGTATGTGTTTGTGTGTGTATGTGTTTGCATGTTTGTGTGTGTATGCATGTGGTCTGTGTGTGTGTGTGTGTGTGTGTACCAGGGAAAAGCTGCCATGCAGTCTCTGCAGGTCTACAACAGAGGCAGCTGCTGAGAACGGCCCAAAGTTCTTCTCCAGCCAATCAGCAGTGTTCGCTACGCCAGCAGTACAGCCTGCAAGTGTGTATGTGCACAATTACAAATCATCATCATCATCATCATCATCATCATCATCATCATCATCATTATCATCACTGTCATCATTATCATCACTGTAATTGTCAGTCAGTCATCATTATGCAGTAATCCTCATTTGTGAAAGTTTCACAATCATAGTCATTACCATTCACCATCATGCCAATTTCTCTATCCAAACATGACAGAATATGCAGCAGTAGAAGAAGAAAAATCCCAAACCTGAGTCAGCCTTATCAGAGAGGAAGACCTCAATGAAGTCCGTGTAGACCTTTATCTGGGTGGAGTTGGCCATTTTCCCGTGGTCATTCCCCATAGTCTGCACACTAACAACAACAAAGGTCTGAAATAAGCTGAAGAACACCTTTTGGTGAAAATACAGACTGTCTTTTTTGTTGTTAGTTGGCTGTGTTACGACATAGACACTGTGGTAGTCAAGCAAGTCTTGTTTTGTCAGGTAGTCACATAGTGGTAGTTGTGTCAGCTAACGTTCGCCTATAATTTGTCACTTTCATATGATATTTGTAAATCGCATCCCAGTGCCAGCTATATTATGTTATGTTGTTGTATATTGTATCTTAATGGCAGCCAAGTATGTAATGTGATGTAATGTAATGTTATGCTATGTCATGTTATGCTATGTCATGCTATATGTTATGCTATGTCATGTTATGCTATGTCATGTTATATGTTATGCTATGTCATGTTATATGCTATGCTATGTCATGTTATGCTATATGTTATATGATGTTATGCGATGTTATGTTATATGTTGTGTTATGCTATGTCATGTTATGCTATGTTATGTTATGTTGTGTTATATGTTATGTTATATTATATGTTATATGTAATGTGATGTTTCTACATACACGCTCTGGTAGTTGTGTCAGCTAACGTTCGCCTATAATTTGTCACTTTCATATGATATTTGTAAATCGCATCCCAGTGCCAGCTATATTATGTTATGTTGTTGTATATTGTATCTTAATGGCAGCCAAGTATGTAATGTGATGTAATGTAATGTTATGCTATGTCATGTTATGCTATGTCATGCTATATGTTATGCTATGTCATGTTATGCTATGTCATGTTATATGTTATGCTATGTCATGTTATATGCTATGCTATGTCATGTTATGCTATATGTTATATGATGTTATGCGATGTTATGTTATATGTTGTGTTATGCTATGTCATGTTATGCTATGTTATGTTATGTTGTGTTATATGTTATGTTATATTATATGTTATATGTAATGTGATGTTTCTACATACACGCTCTGGTAGGTGTGGCAGCTGAAGTTCTATAGTATGTGATGTTACATGTTATGTTATGCGATGTTATGTAATATGTTATGTTATGTGATGTTATATTATGCTCTGTTATATGTTATATGTTATATGTTATGTTATATTATATGTTATATGTAATGTGATGTTTCTACATACACGCTCTGGTAGGTGTGGCAGCTGAAGTTCTTGGTGGCGAGGCAGGACAGGAAGTGAGGCGCGGTGAGGAAGGGCAGGAAGGGCCGCAGGCGCGTCTGGAACCAGCGCTTCACGTAGGCCACGTCCCGCACGTGCTCAGTGCTGAAACTGCTGAAGGAGACCTCGCCAATCGCGTCCAGGATGTGGGGGACAGCAGGACTGTCAGCCAGCGTCTGACAGGGAGGAGAGAAAGTTACAGACATGTACAACAAACGACAGCATGTGACAGGCAGGAGACAACATTACAGACATGCTAACAAACGACAGCATGTGACAGGCAGGAGACAACATTACAGACATGCTAACAAACGACAGCATGTGACAGGCAGGAGACAACATTACAGACATGCTAACAAACGACAGCATGTGACAGGCAGGAGACAACATTACAGACATGTAAACAAACAACAGCGTCTGTCAGGTAGGAGACAAAAACAATAACAAAGAACTTTGTTTGTGTCAAAAACGCTATGAAAAATTTCAAAGGGGCATGCCAAGTCTATAAAACAGAAAGAGAAATAAATTAAATCAAATTTGGTGAATATAAAGTAATATGAGAACCATGTTATTTCAGCAAGCTCATTTTTTTGTCTTTCATTACAATCTAAAAAAGCTGAATATTAAAAAAGAACAATTACTAGCCACTAAATATCAATGATATGGAGACTACCGTGCTGTTGAAGAGGTCCAGGGCATGACCAAGGATGTGATTGGCTTTGGTGATGAACAGCTTCCAGGTCTGTTTGGGATGATCCTCACTCATCTTACACGTAAACAGCGTCACCAGGTCCTCAGCTGTCAAAGCGGTCAACTACGGCCAAACAGAAGAAGGTATATTTAAACACCAATACCCACCGCCACCCCCACCCACACACATGCAGTAGCAAGCTCTCTGTACACATACATTAACCCACCACCCCACCACCCACCCCATTAGGTAAACATATGATAGCATGCTAAATCAAAGGCCCTTGCAAAACTGGGTGGTTTTATTAAGCAATCGTACATGCTGAAAAATTTTGCCTCTGGTTTGAAATAACACTCCTACAACCTTACTCAAACCTTTGCCCTATATCAGCATTTGTTTCGAGGTTAGAAATGTGCGTAGCTTTATTTACAGTATATAGCACATTTTTATGCATTATAGCCTATAGTTAACTGTCCATACTTAAATACTGTATTACTGTTAAAAATATCCAAGTGAAAGGGGCAAATGTGTAGACGTAAAATGTGAAGAAGGGAAAAGTGCAGAATTAAAAGGGTAACGAGGTCCCACCTCAGCGCAGGCATACTGGGAGATGCTGAAGGTGCCCCATTAGGTAAACTAATCTCTACTAACCATAGGTGCCTCGTGGTTGTATGAGTGTGTAGGGGGTGTGTGTGTATGAAGTGTCCGTGCCCCAAGAAACTTAGCTAAGGCATATGTACCTCCTTGTGTGTATATGTGTAGTCTGTTTACTCTGTGTTCCTCTACACATCTGTTAGCTGATTATGTCCTCCTTTTGTAAGTCGCTTTGGATAAAAGTGTCTGCTAAGTGTAATGTAATGTAATGTAATAAGGTAAACATATGATAGCATGCTAAAGTAAAGGCCCTCGCAGTACTGGGTAGTTTTGTTGAAGTGAAAGGCACAAACATGTAACAGCGATCCTACCTCAGCACAGGCATACTGGGGGATGCTGAAGGTGCCCCATTAGGTAAACATATGATAGCATGCTGAACTAAAGGCCCTCGCAGTACTGGGTAGTTTTGTTGAAGTGAAAGGCACAAACATGTAACAGCGATCCTACCTCAGCACAGGCATACTGGGGGATGCTGAAAGCACACAGAGACCTCGACACCTGCTGGCTGTCCAGGAGATGCTGTAGGGCAGTGCTGTTTCAAAGACACATAAAAGAAAATATCTCATTATTATTCACTTATATTACTCATTTATTAATTATTTAATGTTAAAAAATCAATAATAATTACAACGCAGAGTGGCAGACAGCACCGTTATGTGACTACTATGAGAAGTATTTGCATGTTAAAGGGCTTCTACATACTTAACAGCAACTTTCAACACTAATCGTTTGGTCTGCAGTAGGTGTCTTGCCACATTACATATTTTAACACATATAGAAAGTCAAAAACAACTTCAGATACAAACAAGAAGCAGACAACAAGTACCACTAAAACACATTATACTGTATACTGAACGGCGTAGAATAAAAAAACAGCATAATAAAAGTAAATGAATACATAAGTAAATAAACGCACCTGTTGATACTGAGGCAGATGTCCGTCTCTGTTAAAATATTAATATAATACCGTGATCAGTTTACAATTTTTCTGAATCATTGCTGCGTGTTTCAATGTAGAATTGTGCAAGGACATATTCAATTTTTTTTAATTTATGGTTAAAAAACTCTTACCATTGATTGGAGTGACATTACACTGTGGAAAATGAGAGAATGACAGGAAACAAAAAATACAGAATCAGATTTGCTCACACTGAAGCTGTGTGATGCAGAATAAACCCTTACAAGGCATTAAAACGCTTACCTCTCCACTGTAGATCACACAACCTAGAAACGACAACAGGATTAAAACTCAACATTTCAATTATTTCATATCAATTTTACATCAACACCACAATACATGGATCTGGCAGTAAATTTTCTTACATTGTTTCTATTTCACAAATATCGGTTTTGGCATGTACTGTATGATGATACATCATTACTATTAGACCTATTATTGACCTAGGTAGTTCATTTATGCTTATATACATTTGCAAACTGCTCAACATGCCTTCCATGACCTGATTTGGAGTTTTTGTGTATATAATTATAGGTTATTCCTGCTGTAATTACAGTAACTTTGAACTGAACAAATTTGGTACTTAGATTTTGTAGCCACATTATCCAAGCAAAGTGTCACTAATTCACTTTGCATTATTTTGTATATTTACAGTAAGTTTTTTGTGTGTATAATGTTACATTATTCCTGCTGTAATTGCAGTAATGTGGGAATCTGTGTTGGTTCTACAGTAGTTGTGTACCTGGGTGCACTGTGGTGAGGAGGCTTGTCTTGGCAGAGGTGATGGACATCTCCAGCAGGACAGACACCACAGGGATGAGCTGATCCATGCGCTTAAACCTGATCACACACCACAGGGACATGGGGACACTGCTTAGCAGGACAGCAGTCTCTCTCTCTGCATGTGTGTGTGTGTGTGTGCGTGTGTGTGTGTGTGTGTGTGCATATGTGTGTGTGTGTGTGTATGTGTGTGTTGGCGTATGTGAGTGTGTGTGTGTGTGTGTGTGTGTGTGTGTGTGTGTGTGTATGTTTATCATTGTGTGTGGACACTTAAAACTGGCAGTGAAGAGCAAAATTTACATTGCATCATAGTGTATATTTTTTCACATTTGTGCATATGTACATGTGTCCAGTGTACTTACAGGAGTTTGTAAGAGGAGCAGGGGATGATTTCCTGGAAAGCCAAAAAGACAAAATTCTTACTTTAAACACTGTCTGTGACTGTGTCAAATGGCAGTGGGTAAAAGTGCTGGACTTCAGCAGTCTCCCATTATACAAATTTTATTCTAGTAAAACATGGAAAGTTTGAATGTGTGTGTGGACACATTCGTGCCTGCCTGTCGTTGTCTGTGTGTGTGTGTGTGTGTATGTGTACGTGTGTGTAGGAGTGTGTTTGTTTGAAAGGCCATGGTTATGGTTTTAGTTTTCATAAGTATCAGCACTGCAGCAGTCTCCCATCATACACTGACCGGTTGCCCTGAGAGAGTGACGAGGCCCTGGAGGACTTCTGGGAGTTTCCTGTCCTCTGGGGCCGCTGCCAGGAAGTTGAACACCCTGTTGATGACGTCATCCTTGTCAGAGAGGCCAGGCAGCGGAGCCACCATCAGCTCAGTCAGCTGACCAGGAGAGAGAACGTCCAGAACCTCCAGCTGCAGAAGAGGGAGGAGAGAGGAGGATGGAGAGATGTGGAGAAAGACAGAGAGAGAGGGATGGATGGGTGGAGGAGAGAAGATTAAGGTTTTACATCAGTTATACAATATTACTCCACACATCTGTGTATACAGCAGGGATAAACCATTGGCACCAACCATTCATTGCAGCCCAGTGATTAGATATCTTTGTGTCTTACTGGCTTGAGGAGGCTGTTGAGGGTCGGAGGGTCACAGGTTCGAATGTCATACCAGCAGGAAGAATGTGGGTGGGGGAGTAAATAATCAGAGCTCTCCTACATACTCATCCATGGCTGAAGTGCCCTTCAGTAAAGCATCTAACCTCACATTGCTCAGGGACTGTACCTTGTACCTATATAACTGTAAGTCGCTCCGGATAAGAGCATCAACTAAGTGCAATGTAATGTAATGTAATATATTTGTGTCTTACCGGCTTGAAGAGGCCGTTGAGTTGAAGCAGAAGTGAGGTGTTTACCAGGACGGAGAACGGTCCCAGGTTACTCTGAAGCCAAGCAACACTGTCATTGGACACACAAGCTGACCCTGTACGGGAGAGAGAGAGAGAGAGAGAGAGAGAGAGAGAGAGAGAGAGAGAGAGAGAGAGAGAGAGAGAGAGAGAGAGAGAGAGAGAGAGAGAGAGAGAGAGAGAGAGAGAGTAGAAGAGAGGAAAAGAGAGAGGGACAGAGAGAGAGAGAAAGAGAGAAGAAGAAGGAGAGGGAAACAGAAAGAGAGAGAGAAAGGAAAAGAGAGAGGCAGAGAAGGTGTAAAAGAAAGAGGGAGAGAGAAAGGGAGAGACAGCATTGTTGTATACAACAATGAGGCCCTGGATCTGTTCTTACATCTGAGCTTAGTAGTATATCCTAATTGCATGCGATGTGACAAAGTGTAGCATTAATGTGGCATTCACTGTCCACACTGAATCCTTAAAGTCCCCTGTTTGTTACATCACGTGAATTTGTAAGAAGGCCAAAAGTTCAAAAATGCGTGCTTTCATTTTTCTGACACCTCAAAGTAACACAGAGAACTCAAAGTGACCAACTTGGCAAACTGTACTCACAAAACTCTATGTCTCTGTGTTTGCAGTGGATATGCCATTCACATATATGAAACTCAAATTGAATCTGCACTATAATATACCCCTCAACCTTGCTGTGTTTTCAGCTTCACCTGTTCTGGACAGGAAAGGTGTGATGAGCTCATGGAGAACAGCTCCCCTCTGTGGTGGACTCATGTGTGACAGCTGACGACTGAAGGCCTGAAGTCTGTAAGCATCAAGATAGAGAGGACGGCGGCCATGATGCACTTTTCTTTGGTATTTGGTTATAGATTATTAACTTTCACAACAAAGGTGGCAGTCAAAATGAAGAATGAAGAAAAGGGACACTACAAAAAGAGAGGGCTATTTATACACAAAAACACACACCCACACACACAAACTGATTTTCCTTAATGCCTAACGTAGTGTAAAACCAAGATTTGAACATATCCATGAATACATATTGTACATGTTATAAACTAGTTAATGTGTTATAAGCATGTTTACAACATGTTTATGCCACGTGTACTTACACATGCTGGTAGGAGCCACAGCTGAGGTTCTTACTGCTGATGCAGCTCAGGAACCCCGGTGATGCTGAGGAGAGGAACGGCCGCAACCTTCCTATGAACCACTCTGACAGGAAGTCACTGTCTTGCAGCTCCTCTGGTAGGAACCGGTCCAGTTGGACCTCTCGGATGACGTCCAGAACCACTGGGACTGAGGGACCCTGGATAGACTCGGTCTGTGAAGATGTGAGTGGGTGGTTTGTTAGCAGGGCTCAAAACTGATGTAAAGTGATAGACCATGTGCAATAACACTGAGGTGATGTATATGGGAAACAGTAGAGATACTTTAAGGTTCCTGTACGGTTACAAGCTAAACATTTCTGGTGGAATAAGACAGAGATAGTGGATAAGGAAAAAACAATGGAGTCAACTGTAAACCATTTACAACAACAGTTGTAATGTGGTACCAAATCCACTTTTCTAAATTATTTATTCTAAAAGCTAACACAAGGGTCTACAAACATCACACAGCTCATTGGAAAACAGAAATAAGGACACTATGAAGTTCTAATGAGGATCCCACTGTTAACATGGCCAATCCCAAATACTACAATTATTGGGGGGAAGGTCCATTCTGACCTGGTTGGAGAAGACGTGCAGGGCCTGATCCAAAATGGCGGAGGTTTTGGTGAGGAGGAGCTTCCATGCTGCTCCGGGCTCAGGGTTGGGGCGGGGGAGGTGACACTGCAGCGACCTGACCAGGTGATCCACGGTGAAGCTCTCCAACTGGACAGAGGTACAACCAAGAGATGACGGGTAGATAGGCACAAGTAGGTTTAGGTACACATACAGGAAGACAAATGGGCAAACCATTAGGCAGAGAAACCTAAAGACAGATAAACAGCCAGAAATATACACAGACAGGCAAACAGCCAGAAATGCAGACAGACAGGCAAAGAGATAGAAGTATAGACAGACAGGCGAACAGACAGAGGATGAAAGGCAGACAGACAGACAGACAGACAGACAGACAACCTCATATCAAATCTCCCAAATGAGTTCCTTGCAACTAAAATCTCAATAAATGTGTAGCAAAGTGAGGCTGTGTGCTGATGTGAGTGGTGTCTAGGCCATACCGAGGCACATGCGATCTCCGAGACGCTGAAGTTACACACTTCCACATTCCCCACGGCCAGAGACTGCTGGAAAAGGTCGCTGTTGTCACGGAAACAAAAAAGTTTATAAGCATTAAACATAAAAAAAAAAATCTAATTTAAATATTTTTGGTAGAAAATAATCAGGAACTAAATTCATAATGAATTAATGACAATGAATGAAAATGTGTTATTATTAATAATAAACAAATAAACAAAATAAATAGTATTTTACCTGTTGACGCCACTGCACACAACTGATTCTAAAACAGCAGAGGAAATGAATACAAAACATCAATTAGCCTAACTTCCTTTTTGACATGCTCATGATTCCAAGAGTGTGTAAAACACTGCATTAAAGTCTTCTAGTACACCCATATACACACATTTTCATATAAACCAACGTCTTTAGCATCAATCAGAAAAATAAATCAAATGTATGTCATAATTAGACCTGGGTAAGAAACTATAATCTTACCATTGTGTGGAGTGATGGGACACTACAAAAGAAGAGCAAAAACAATCTGGATCAAAAAATCATTCTAGAGATCACCATGAGATAATATGCAAACATGCAATAACACCTGAACACAGAGCACAGATTGAATGAAGGATTAATTAAACTTACCTGGTCATTGACCATGAACAAATCACAGCCTATAGAACAAAAGGCATGATTAGAAAACATCTGGAATTTGCATGAATTTTTGTTAATTTCTGCATCCCAACGAGTTGTAAATCTCTCAGGTAAAAGCCTCTGACTACATTGTTGCACATGGTGGTTTATGATCAGTGGTAGGTGGCAGACCTGCTGGAGCTGTAGACGTGAGGTCATAAATGCTCGCCCAGACGACCGGTTCCAGGGCACCGGGTGATGATGTCAGAATGCCATTTAGTCTCTTGAAACTATTTCATCAAATAAAGGGGAACATTACCATGCACTCAATATTTAATGTATTGTCATATATTTTCTTATGCCTTTTATCTTATGTTTTCACAATTAAACTAGTAAGTCTGCATTTGCATTATACTTACATGGCCTGATATGATCTGCAATCCAGAGACACCTGAAAGAGATATACAGTTTTTTTCAGAATATGTAGGATATAATAAAATAAACATAATATATACTAAGATATACAGTGGTCCCTTGCTATATCGCGGTTTACCTTTCGCAGCCTCGCGGTTTCGCGGATTTTTTTAGTGCATGCAATCTCCTGTACAGTACAGAATGCTGTACAGCAATTTACATAAATCTTCCACCGCTAGCTGTGTGACTCTGAAGTGCTGTATGTTTGCAAGTGTGAACTTTGCCTGTCTGAGAAAAGTGTATAAGTGTAGTGAGGGGTTTTACAGCGTAACTCCCGCGAATAACGAGGGACCACTGTATAGAATATATTTTAGTGTATCTGTGTCAGTGTTGGTTTATGCTGTCTCCACCACCAACATATGCACCCCAGGCACAGAATGGCCTCTGTGTGTGTCTGCTTACCGTGGCAGTGAGGGAGGTCACACTCTCCAAGACCTGAGGCAGGCGGTTCTGTGTGGGGGAGGAGGGGGAGGAGAGCAGGTGGTCAAAGACGGTGTTGATGAGCTGCTCTCTGTCAGGGAGGCCAGGCATGGGCAACACCATCAGCTCAGCCAACTGCTGAGGGGACAGGACCTCCACAACAGCAACCTGAGAGGAGGAGAGAGGAGGAGAGGAGGGAATAGGAGAGAAAAAAAAGAAGAGAGGAGAGAAGAGGAGAGGCAGGAATATGAGGGGAGAGGAGAGAAGAGAAGAGTGGAGTAGAGGAGAGCAAATGAGAGGAGGGAATAGGAGAGGAGAGGAGAGAAGAAGAGATATGAGGAGAGAAGAGGCGGAGATCAGAGGAGAGGGGGTAAGGAGAGGACAGGAGAGGAGAGGAAAAGAGAAGAGGAGAGGAGTGGAAAAGAGAGGAGTGGAAAAGAGAGGAGGGGAAGAAGAGGAAGGGAAGGTGTTTATGGAAAAAATAAATAGAAGGATGGAGCAAGAGACTTCCAACTGCTCCCTAACACATCTAAAACGAGCACATGCTGTCAGACGTACGGGGCTAGAGCTAAATTAAAAGACGAGCACATGCTGTCAGACGTACGGGGCTAGAGCTAAATTAAAAGACGAGCACATGCTGTCAGACGTACGGGGCTAGAGCTAAATTAAAAGACGAGCACATGCTGTCAGACGTACGGGGCTGAACTGTGGGTTGAGGGAGAGCAGCTGAGGGACGGGTGTGAACACAGAGAACGGCCCAAAGTTCTTCTTCAGCCAATCAGCACTGTTGTTAGAGGCACACGCTCCTGCAAACAAAACACATAACACAATGCTTTAGACAGACAGACAGACAGACAGACAGATAGACAGATAGATAGACAGATAGATAGATAGATAGATAGATAGATAGATAGATAGATAGATAGATAGATAGATAGATAGATAGATAGATAGATAGATAGATAGATAGATTGTATTGAGCCCAAGCTGGGAAACTAAAGCAACACAGCGCATAGGGGATAAAGGGGAATAGTAACAGCCTACAACATTAATATACACTCCTCATACAATGGATCTTATTAACCTACACAGTCTGACAGATAGATAGACAGACAGACAGACAGACAGACAGATAGAAAGATATACCTTACTAAGTCCAAGCTGGGAAATTAAAGCACATAAAACACAGCACATAGGGGATAAAGGGAAACAGTAACCACATACAAGGGATCTTATTCACCTACACTGTGCACAGACACCTAATAACACATGTCAAAGAGGAACACAAATCCCCAAATATTTCCCAACTTTGACAAACCTAACCAGACCTAACCAGAAGGACATGAGAAGTGTTTAATGTATGTACAGTATATGTGTACACAGACGATGAAGTAAGACTGTACGCTATCTACAGAAAATAAATGATGTGATGAAAGAAAGTGATGTAATGACAGGAAGTGATGCGTTACCTGTTGAGTTTTTGGACAGGAAGGGCTGGATGAAGTATTTAGCTACCATCTGTCTTTGGCTGTCATCCATGTAACTGAAGACATGGCTGAACTGATCCAGACTAAAAGACAGACAGACATATCAAACAATTATGCACACAAATACAAATACGAATACAACAAATAACAAATATCTAAATACATCCACGTAATCCCATTGTAAATATGAGACTTAAACTTAAATAGAGGGACCTGGAATTGACCCCAAATTCAAATACCAATCAAAAGATGAGACAATATGCTTTACAATCAAGGTTAAAGTCGTATCTTGAACAGTAAATAAATCGGACTAAAATTACAGTCATCCTGACCTTGACCTTGATGTATAATTTAGTGAACCTACATGTGTTGGTATGTCTGGCAGGTGAGGTTCTTGCTGCTGATGCAGTGGAAGAGCCCCCTAGAGGCGAAGGGCAGGAATGGCCGCAGGCTCTCTCCAAAGAGCGAGGAAATGAAGTCCGCGTCCCACCAGCTGTCGGGCTCAAACCTGTCCAGCCGTGTCTCACCAAGCACATCCAGTACAGCAGACATGGACGGTCCGAACACGGGGAGAGACTAGGACAGACAGTTAAATAAGCAGATGACACGGGGAGAGACTAGGACAGACAGTTAAATAAGCAGATGACACGGGGAGAGACTAGGACAGAAAGTTAAATAAGCAGATGACACGGGGAGAGACTAGGACAGACAGTTAAATAAGCAGATGACACGGGGAGAGACTAGGACAGACAGTTAAATAAGCAGATGACACGGGGAGAGACTAGGACAGACAGTTAAATAAGCAGATGACAAGAAACAAGGAACTAGAGAAGATATTCTTATATGTTTGCATGTATGTATGTGTGAATTTATGCATGTATGTATTTTACCTATTTATTTGTTATTATTATTATTATTATTATTATTATTATTATTATTATTATTATTATTATTATATAGTAGTAGTAATAGTAGTAGCAGTAATAGTAGTAGCAGTGGTGGTGGTAGTACTAAAAATTTTAATAAATTATCTCAGTGTTTATATGTACTACTTATTAGCTTTTTTCAGCTTTCGAAACATAGCTAGCTCACTGATTAAAGTTGCTTTCAAAGCTTGTATGTGTGTGTGTGAGTGTGTGTGTGTGGGGAGAGGGTGGGTAGTGTGTGTGTGCGTGTATGTGTACGTGTATGTGTGTGTGTGTGTGTGTGTGTGTGTGTGTGTGTGTGAAGGGGGTGGGTAGTGTGGGTATGTGAGTGTGTGTGTTTTTCAGCTTTCGAAACATAGCTAGCTCACTGATTAAAGTTGCTTTCAAAGCTTCTATTTAAGTAAATTCTTCACCATGTTAGACGCCATGTGGGAGAAGGTGATGAGAGCTTCATCCAGAACTGCAGAGGTTTTGGTGAGGAGCAGCTTCCAGGTCTCCGTGGAGTAAGTCATGTTGCTGGACAGCTTGCACACCAGCAGGTCGGCCAGGTGCTGGGCAGTGAACCCTCTCAACTGCAGATGCAAAACACACAACAATAAACACATGTAAACTACACGAATACATATCTATAGCCAACAAATGTCATGTTTTGAAGAACAATTGAAGCTTCAAACAATGAAAGAGTTGGAAAATAATGTATTGGGCAGCTGACCTGGGCACATGCATATTCTGACACGCTGTACTGGCAGGCAACATTTCCAGCATCCAAGTGATGCTGCAGCTCAGAACTGGGAAATAACAGACATGTTAAGAACAATGTGGAGGAGCAGAGGATCTATTTTAGTGCTGTGTCCTAATGTGAAATTATTTAAGTAATTTAGTGACTGCGCATACCTGTTGATTCCAATGCAAATTTCACTCTCTGTAGAAAGTATAGGAAATGTGATATTTTGTCACTTTGTCAAGCTAGAGATATCAAGTAAAATAACAATACTGTATAATCATCCTCAGTGACCTTACCGTTTATCTTTGTGAAGGGACACTTAAGTGGAGAAGAGAAGTAAAACGTCATAAATTTAGTCGAACAATAAATATCTTTAATTAAACATCAAACATTGAAAATGTTTTAAGAAATTGTTGATGCAACATAAAACTTACTGAAGGTGGTGGTGGAAGCCTACAGCCTGGACAGAAAAAAAATAAACAAAAGTATTTAAAACTACAACATCTACACAACCAATTAAAAACATTCTAGTTACAATATTTGGCATGGTAAGACAACACAGCAGCATGGTGTAAATGAAGTATAATTCACTGACACATTCAAAAACAAAGGAAAAAGCTTCAAAGTTAAAAAAATAACCTTGTGGTGAGTTCTGTCTCAGGTGGTCTGCAGTTGTGTAGATGATGTGTTCTAATGCAAGAGGCACATATGACAGAGCCAGGAACAGGTTCTCTGATCTGAAGTGTGTGGATGAAAGAGAAAATTACAGATATTAACTACTATCGACATCTTTTCATCTAATCAATTTCTTTAATGACAATATTTTATTTATAAGACAACTTAAACATGCATTATATTCAAGAGAAATATTAGGCATACATAAACCACACTTACACTGACTGGAGTGTGCCACATGGTATTTCATTCTGTGAAGTAAAAACAATTTAAAGGTAAATTTATATATACATAATTTTAATAAACAGTGTCCTGCCAAAATTCCCCTGTTGTGACTGTAAACTAACAATTTGTATACTTTAATGAAAATGAAACAGCAAATTGCAGTTCAAATAAAAACATTCCATCATTTATTGGGAGAATAAACAACATGCAAACAAACACACAGGAAAACATTATATGCAGTGTTGCACCTGTGCTGAGATGGTGGTGAGATGGCGAAGGACCTCAGGCATCTGGCGCTCCACAGGAGACTGCAGGAGGTGAGTGAAGACGACCCTGATGACCTCCTCCTTATGAGGAAGGCCTTGGAGAGGCAGGAGGATCAGCTCAGCCTTCTGCTGGGGAGAGAGGAGCTCCAGGACAGACAGCTGGGGAAAGAAGAGAGAGATGGTGGAGAAAATGCATTATACTGCTTTTGTGTAAAATTATTGTTACATTTTTTAGAAAAAAAAAAAAAACATTTAAGTGTTCAAACAGCATCAAATCAGAAATTGTAGTTTTGGCAGCCTAGGAACAGGGTAGCAGAGGGATAGGGTGTGGTGAGATGTAATTAAATGTGGTCAGAATGTCAGTGGAAGTACGTGACATAATATGGATAATGTGGCCAATAAGCAGGCTGAGTATGAGGAAGTAGAGGGACCCGAGAACACAACCCTGGGGCACACCACAAGTGACAGGGGTGGTGGATGATTTGTGTGGGCCAAGTGTGACAAACTGCTGTCTGTTAAAGAGCTATGAGTGAAATCAGAGGAGGGCAGAATCTGAGATGCCAATGTCTGACAAATACAAAAGGACTACATTAAGGTCATAAGTAAGAATAAAATGCTTCACATACAGGATTGAACTGCTTGTTGAGATCAAGTAGACTTGTGAGTGGGACGAAAGCAGAGAATCGTTCATAGTTGTTGAGAAGCCATGCCATGCTGTTGTTGGAGATGCATCCTGGACCTTGGAAGGATAAAAGAAGATTACAGTAAATTTATGAGCTTATATTGTAAATGTACAGTACTCGAGCCAGATGAAGTTTTCAAGAGAGTTCGCTATTTCAAAATGTTTGATCACCTGAGGAGTTTCTGGACAGGAAGGGCTGAATGAAGAAACTGAGGACTTTTTTTGCCTGGTCTTCTCCCATGACATCAAACTGGTGACTCAGTTCACTCACACTGAAGATTTAAGACAGAATATTAAAAGTGTGCTAAACCAACACAATACTACTATATGCTATCATGTGCCCTATAACATATAACATACAATGTATTACATTGTTTCCTATAATTTGAATTTGTGAATGAATGAATTTGTGATCTTAGTAAACATAATTCATAGGTACATATATTGCACATTTTTTAAAGTAATAATCCTGTACTTACATGTGCTGGTAGGTATCACAGGTGAGGTTCTTGCTGCTGACACACTGCAGAAAATTTCCTGAGGCGAAGGGTAGAAATGGCCGCAGGCTTTGACCAAACAGTGAGGAGATGAAACTGATGTTGTTCAACTGCAGGTCACTGATCACGTCCAAACGGAGCTCCCCAACCACATCCAGGACATGACTTACAGATGGACCCATCACTGGCACAGACTGGCAAGAGTGGTAATAAAAAGTCAAAAAATACTTTGCATTTTTCCAAAAATACATTTGAACCCTAACAAAATGTTACATTATTAGAAAAGCATTCCCTTTACCTCGTTGGAGACCATGCTTGAGAAAATGATGAGAGCTTCATCCAGAACTGCAGAGGTTTTGGTGAGGAGCAGCTTCCAGGTCTCCCTGGAGTAAGTCATGTTGCTGGGCAGCTTGCACACCAGCAGGTGGGCCAGGTGCTGGGCAGTGAATGCAGTAAGCTGTAGAAACAACAAGAACATAATCAGTTAGATGTCAGAGAAGGCACAGGCAAGCAGTTGGATTAGGATCTAAACATGAGTAAAATCTGACCTGTGCACATGCATATTCTGACACGCTGTACTGACAGGCAACATTTCCAGCATCCAAGTGATGCTGCAGCTCAGAACTGTGAAACAATACACACATTTAATGATCATGTGGTGAAACAATGAGAAACAAAGCCAAGTCATATGCCCTAAACAACCTTGCCTCACGATTAGGCGCCTATTGCAAAAATGTTGGTGGAGGAACGTTCTTAACATGAGACTAGGGTTGCCATTAAAGGATTTACATGGTAAAGAGCGCTGCCCATACCTGTTGATTCCGTTGCATATTTCGGTCTCTGTATAAAACAAAGACATGTTTACACCTCAAGATTCAAGAGTACAGAACGATTAAACTGATTTAGATTTCTTAACTTCTGAATGTGAACTCACCATTAAGCTTTGTTAAAGAGCACTGGAGGAGTAAAGAAAGATAAAGTTATTTCAGCAATCTGATTTTCATGTGTATTAAACCAACACCTTCAAAGAGAAAACAAATAGAAACTTACTGAAGGTGGCGGTGGAAGTATGCATCCTACAGACAAATAGACAAGAACGTCAACACACTAAAACATTACCAAGACTATGAATTTAAATGTAGACTCCATCAATGCGCATCAGTACGTATATAAAAATACCTTGTGGTGAGTTCGCTTTCAGGTGATCTGCAGTTGTGTAGATGATGTGTTCTAATTCAAGAGGCACAGAGGACAGTGCCAGGAACAGGTTCTCTGATCTGAAAGGAGACATTTATTATTTTTACTCATTATTGTGTTATATAGGTGCCTTCGATGTTCTCTACACATCTGTTATTATGTCCTCCTTTGCAATTCGCTTTGGATAAAGGCGTCTACTAAGTGTAATGTCATGTAATGTAATGTAATTATTGTACACCATATACGTAATTCAAAGATTTTAACTGATTATAAATCTCCAAATCACCAACAGTAACAGTAATGGTATGTAAACGTTGTTAGGGCATGGAAAAGAATTGTAGCGTACTTACACTGACTGAAGAATAAAGCATGGTATTTCATTCTAGGAGGAAAGAAAATTAATAAGAATTAGTATTTCAATGTAACTATGAGGTAAATATTTTGAAATACAATGGATTTTGAGGCAAAAGTTTTATGTTTAGAAATATATTCTGAAAATAGTTTTTTTTTAAAACAAATGTGTATGAGGTTTTATACCTGTGCTGAGATGGTGGTGAGATGGTGAAGGACCTCAGGCATCTGGCGCTCCACAGGAGACTGCATGAGGTGGCTGAAGACGACCCTGATGACCTCCTCCTTATGAGGAAGGCCTTGGAGAGGCAGGAGGATCAGCTCAGCCTTCTGCTGAGGAGAGAGGAGCTCCAGGACAGACAGCTGGGGAAACAAGGGAGAGAGAGTGGAGAAAATGCATTATACAACTTTATTGTGTAATATTGTACAAACATTGTAGTTTTGGTAGCAGAGGGTGTCGGTAACCGAGAGACAGGGTGTGGTGAGATGTCATTAAATGTTGTGAGAATAGCAGTGGAAGTAGGTGACAGTAAAGATGATTTGGCCAATAGGCAGGACAAATAGGAGGAAGAGGAGGGACCCAGGAACACAACCCTGGGGGACACCACCAGCAAGTGACAAGGAAGGTGGATGATTTGTGTGGGCCAAATGTGACAAACTGCTGACTGTTACAGATGTATAAGTGAAACAAGAGGAGGGCAGAATCTGAGATGCCAATGTCTGACAAATACAAAAGGAGTACATTAAGGTCATAAGTAAGAATAAAATGCTTCACATACAGGATTGAACTGCTTGTTGAGATCAAGTAGACTTGTGAGTGGGACGAAAGCAGAGAATCGTCCATAGTTGTTGAGAAGCCATGCCATGCTGTTGTTGGAGATGCATCCTGGACCTTGGAGGGATAAAAGAAGATTACAGTAAATTTATGAGCTTATATTGTAAATGTACAGTACTCGAGCCAGATGACGTTTTCAAGAGAGTTCGATATTTCAAAATGTTTGATCACCTGAGGAGTTTCTGGACAGGAAGGGCTGAATGAAGAAACTGAGGACTTTTTTTGCCTGGTCTTCTCCCATGACATCAAACTGGTGACTCAGTTCACTCACACTGAAGATTTAAGACAGAATATTAAAAGTGTGCTAAACTAACACAATACTACTATATGCTATCATGTGCCCTATAACATATAACATACAATGTATTACATTGTTTCCTATAATTTGAATTTGTGAATGAATGAATTTGTGATCTTAGTAAACATAATTCATAGGTACATATATTGCACATTTTTTAAAGTAAAAATCCTGTACTTACATGTGCTGGTAGGTATCACAGGTGAGGTTCTTGCTGCTGACACACTGCAGAAAATTTGCTGAGGCGAAGGGTAGAAATGGCCGCAGGCTTTGACCAAACAGTGAGGAGATGAAACTGATGTTGTTCAACTGCAGGTCACTGATCACGTCCAAACGGAGCTCCCCAACCACATCCAGGACATGACTTACAGATGGACCCATCACTGGCACAGACTGGCAAGAGTGGTAATAAAAAGTCAAAAAATACTTTGCATTTTTCCAAAAATACATTTGAACCCTAACAAAATGTTACATTATTAGAAAAGCATTCCCTTTACCTCGTTGGAGACCATGCTTGAGAAAATGATGAGAGCTTCATCCAGAACTGCAGAGGTTTTGGTGAGGAGCAGCTTCCAGGTCTCCCTGGAGTAAGTCATGTTGCTGGGCAGCTTGCACACCAGCAGGTGGGCCAGGTGCTGGGCAGTGAATGCAGTAAGCTGTAGAAACAACAAGAACATAATCAGTTAGATGTCAGAGAAGGCACAGGCAAGCAGTTGGATTAGGATCTAAACATGAGTAAAATCTGACCTGTGCACATGCATATTCTGACACGCTGTACTGACAGGCAACATTTCCAGCATCCAAGTGATGCTGCAGCTCAGAACTGTGAAACAATACACACATTTAATGATCATGTGGTGAAACAATGAGAAACAAAGCCAAGTCATATGCCCTAAACAACCTTGCCTCACGATTAGGCGCCTATTGCAAAAATGTTGGTGGAGGAACGTTCTTAACATGAGACTAGGGTTGCCATTAAAGGATTTACATGGTAAAGAGCGCTGCCCATACCTGTTGATTCCGTTGCATATTTCGGTCTCTGTATAAAACAAAGACATGTTTACACCTCAAGATTCAAGAGTACAGAACGATTAAACTGATTTAGATTTCTTAACTTCTGAATGTGAACTCACCATTAAGCTTTGTTAAAGAGCACTGGAGGAGTAAAGAAAGATAAAGTTATTTCAGCAATCTGATTTTCATGTGTATTAAACCAACACCTTCAAAGAGAAAACAAATAGAAACTTACTGAAGGTGGCGGTGGAAGTATGCATCCTACAGACAAATAGACAAGAACGTCAACACACTAAAACATTACCAAGACTATGAATTTAAATGTAGACTCCATCAATGCGCATCAGTACGTATATAAAAATACCTTGTGGTGAGTTCGCTTTCAGGTGATCTGCAGTTGTGTAGATGATGTGTTCTAATTCAAGAGGCACAGAGGACAGTGCCAGGAACAGGTTCTCTGATCTGAAAGGAGACATTTATTAATTTTACTCATTATTGTGTTATATAGGTGCCTTCGATGTTCTCTACACATCTGTTATTATGTCCTCCTTTGCAAGTCGCTTTGGATAAAGGCGTCTACTAAGTGTAATGTCATGTAATGTAATGTAATTATTGTACACCATATACGTAATTCAAAGATTTTAACTGATTATAAATCTCCAAATCACCAACAGTAACACTAATGGTATGTAAACGTTGTTAGGGCATGGAAAAGAATTGTAGCGTACTTACACTGACTGAAGAATAAAACATGGTATTTCATTCTAGGAGGAAAGAAAATTAATAAGAATTAGTATTTCAATGTAACTATGAGGTAAATATTTTGAAATACAATGGATTTTGAGGCAAAAGTTTTATGTTTAGAAATATATTCTGAAAATAGTTTTTTTTAAAACAAATGTGTATGAGGTTTTATACCTGTGCTGAGATGGTGGTGAGATGGTGAAGGACCTCAGGCATCTGGCGCTCCACAGGAGACTGCATGAGGTGGCTGAAGACGACCCTGATGACCTCCTCCTTATGAGGAAGGCCTTGGAGAGGCAGGAGGATCAGCTCAGCCTTCTGCTGAGGAGAGAGGAGCTCCAGGACAGACAGCTGGGGAAACAAGGGAGAGAGAGTGGAGAAAATGCATTATACAACTTTATTGTGTAATATTGTACAAACATTGTAGTTTTGGTAGCAGAGGGTGTCGGTAACCGAGAGACAGGGTGTGGTGAGATGTCATTAAATGTTGTGAGAATAGCAGTGGAAGTAGGTGACAGTAAAGATGATTTGGCCAATAGGCAGGACAAATAGGAGGAAGAGGAGGGACCCAGGAACACAACCCTGGGGGACACCACCAGCAAGGGACAAGGAAGGTGGATGATTTGTGTGGGCCAAATGTGACAAACTGCTGACTGTTACAGATGTATAAGTGAAACAAGAGGAGGGCAGAATCTGAGATGCCAATGTCTGACAAATACAAAAGGAGTACATTAAGGTCATAAGTAAGAATAAAATGCTTCACATACAGGATTGAACTGCTTGTTGAGATCAAGTAGACTTGTGAGTGGGACGAAAGCAGAGAATCGTCCATAGTTGTTGAGAAGCCATGCCATGCTGTTGTTGGAGATGCATCCTGGACCTTGGAGGGATAAAAGAAGATTACAGTAAATTTATGAGCTTATATTGTAAATGTACAGTACTCGAGCCAGATGACGTTTTCAAGAGAGTTCGATATTTCAAAATGTTTGATCACCTGAGGAGTTTCTGGACAGGAAGGGCTGAATGAAGAAACTGAGGACTTTTTTTGCCTGGTCTTCTCCCATGACATCAAACTGGTGACTCAGTTCACTCACACTGAAGATTTAAGACAGAATATTAAAAGTGTGCTAAACTAACACAATACTACTATATGCTATCATGTGCCCTATAACATATAACATACAATGTATTACATTGTTTCCTATAATTTGAATTTGTGAATGAATGAATTTGTGATCTTAGTAAACATAATTCATAGGTACATATATTGCACATTTTTTAAAGTAAAAATCCTGTACTTACATGTGCTGGTAGGTATCACAGGTGAGGTTCTTGCTGCTGACACACTGCAGAAAATTTCCTGAGGCGAAGGGTAGAAATGGCCGCAGGCTTTGACCAAACAGTGAGGAGATGAAACTGATGTTGTTCAACTGCAGGTCACTGATCACGTCCAAACGGAGCTCCCCAACCACATCCAGGACATGACTTACAGATGGACCCATCACTGGCACAGACTGGCAAGAGTGGTAATAAAAAGTCAAAAAATACTTTGCATTTTTCCAAAAATACATTTGAACCCTAACAAAATGTTACATTATTAGAAAAGCATTCCCTTTACCTCGTTGGAGACCATGCTTGAGAAAATGATGAGAGCTTCATCCAGAACTGCAGAGGTTTTGGTGAGGAGCAGCTTCCAGGTCTCCCTGGAGTAAGTCATGTTGCTGGGCAGCTTGCACACCAGCAGGTGGGCCAGGTGCTGGGCAGTGAATGCAGTAAGCTGTAGAAACAACAAGAACATAATCAGTTAGATGTCAGAGAAGGCACAGGCAAGCAGTTGGATTAGGATCTAAACATGAGTAAAATCTGACCTGTGCACATGCATATTCTGACACGCTGTACTGACAGGCAACATTTCCAGCATCCAAGTGATGCTGCAGCTCAGAACTGTGAAACAATACACACATTTAATGATCATGTGGTGAAACAATGACAAACAAAGCCAAGTCATATGCCCTAAACAACCTTGCCTCACGATTAGGCGCCTATTGCAAAAATGTTGGTGGAGGAACGTTCTTAACATGACACTAGGTTGGCCATTAAAGGATTTACATGGTAAAGAGCGCTGCACATACCTGTTGATTCCGTTGCACATTTCGGTCTCTGTAAAAAACAAAGAAATGTTTACACCTCAAGATTCAAGAGTACAGAACGATTAAACTGATTTAGATTTCTTATCTTCTGAATGTGAACTCACCATTAAGCTTTGTTAAAGAGCACTGGAGGAGTAAAGAAAGATAAAGTTATTTCAGCAATCTGATTTTCATGTGTATTAAACCAACATCTTCAAAGAGAAAACAAATAGAAACTTACTGAAGGTGGCGGTGGAAGTATGCATCCTACAGACAAATAGACAAGAACGTCAGCACACTAAAACATTACCAAGACTATGAATTTAAATGTAGACTCCATCAATGCGCATCAGTACGTATATAAAAAAACCTTGTGGTGAGTTCGCTTTCAGGTGATCTGCAGTTGTGTAGATGATGTGTTCTAATTCAAGAGGCACAGAGGACAGTGCCAGGAACAGGTTCTCTGATCTGAAAGGAGACATTTATTATTTTTACTCATTATTGTGTTATATAGGTGCCTTCGATGTTCTCTACACATCTGTTATTATGTCCTCCTTTGCAAGTCGCTTTGGATAAAGGCGTCTACTAAGTGTAATGTCATGTAATGTAATGTAATTATTGTACACCATATACGTAATTCAAAGATTTTAACTGATTATAAATCTCCAAATCACCAACAGTAACACTAATGGTATGTAAACGTTGTTAGGGCATGGAAAAGAATTGTAGCGTACTTACACTGACTGAAGAATAAAGCATGGTATTTCATTCTAGGAGGAAAGAAAATTAATAAGAATTAGTATTTCAATGTAACTATGAGGTAAATATTTTGAAATACAATGGATTTTGAGGCAAAAGTTTTATGTTTAGAAATATATTCTGAAAATAGTTTTTTTTTAAACAAATGTGTATGAGGTTTTATACCTGTGCTGAGATGGTGGTGAGATGGTGAAGGACCTCAGGCATCTGGCGCTCCACAGGAGACTGCTTGAGGTGGCTGAAGACGACCCTGATGACCTCCTCCTTATGAGGAAGGCCTTGGAGAGGCAGGAGGATCAGCTCAGCCTTCTGCTGAGGAGAGAGGAGCTCCAGGACAGACAGCTGGGGAAACAAGGGAGAGAGAGTGGAGAAAATGCATTATACAACTTTATTGTGTAATATTGTACAAACATTGTAGTTTTGGTAGCAGAGGGTGTCGGTAACCGAGAGACAGGGTGTGGTGAGATGTCATTAAATGTTGTGAGAATAGCAGTGGAAGTAGGTGACAGTAAAGATGATTTGGCCAATAGGCAGGACAAATAGGAGGAAGAGGAGGGACCCAGGAACACAACCCTGGGGGACACCACCAGCAAGTGACAAGGAAGGTGGATGATTTGTGTGGGCCAAATGTGACAAACTGCTGACTGTTACAGATGTATAAGTGAAACAAGAGGAGGGCAGAATCTGAGATGCCAATGTCTGACAAATACAAAAGGAGTACATTAAGGTCATAAGTAAGAATAAAATGCTTCACATACAGGATTGAACTGCTTGTTGAGATCAAGTAGACTTGTGAGTGGGACGAAAGCAGAGAATCGTCCATAGTTGTTGAGAAGCCATGCCATGCTGTTGTTGGAGATGCATCCTGGACCTTGGAGGGATAAAAGAAGATTACAGTAAATTTATGAGCTTATATTGTAAATGTACAGTACTCGAGCCAGATGACGTTTTCAAGAGAGTTCGATATTTCAAAATGTTTGATCACCTGAGGAGTTTCTGGACAGGAAGGGCTGAATGAAGAAACTGAGGGCTTTTTTTGCCTGGTCTTCTCCCATGACATCAAACTGGTGACTCAGTTCACTCACACTGAAGATTTAAGACAGAATATTAAAAGTGTGCTAAACTAACACAATACTACTATATGCTATCATGTGCCCTATAACATATAACATACAATGTATTACATTGTTTCCTATAATTTGAATTTGTGAATGAATGAATTTGTGATCTTAGTAAACATAATTCATAGGTACATATATTGCACATTTTTTAAAGTAAAAATCCTGTACTTACATGTGCTGGTAGGTATCACAGGTGAGGTTCTTGCTGCTGACACACTGCAGAAAATTTCCTGAGGCGAAGGGTAGAAATGGCCGCAGGCTTTGACCAAACAGTGAGGAGATGAAACTGATGTTGTTCAACTGCAGGTCACTGATCACGTCCAAACGGAGCTCCCCAACCACATCCAGGACATGACTTACAGATGGACCCATCACTGGCACAGACTGGCAAGAGTGGTAATAAAAAGTCAAAAAATACTTTGCATTTTTCCAAAAATACATTTGAACCCTAACAAAATGTTACATTATTAGAAAAGCATTCCCTTTACCTCGTTGGAGACCATGCTTGAGAAAATGATGAGAGCTTCATCCAGAACTGCAGAGGTTTTGGTGAGGAGCAGCTTCCAGGTCTCCCTGGAGTAAGTCATGTTGCTGGGCAGCTTGCACACCAGCAGGTGGGCCAGGTGCTGGGCAGTGAATGCAGTAAGCTGTAGAAACAACAAGAACATAATCAGTTAGATGTCAGAGAAGGCACAGGCAAGCAGTTGGATTAGGATCTAAACATGAGTAAAATCTGACCTGTGCACATGCATATTCTGACACGCTGTACTGACAGGCAACATTTCCAGCATCCAAGTGATGCTGCAGCTCAGAACTGTGAAACAATACACACATTTAATGATCATGTGGTGAAACAATGAGAAACAAAGCCAAGTCATATGCCCTAAACAACCTTGCCTCACGATTAGGCGCCTATTGCAAAAATGTTGGTGGAGGAACGTTCTTAACATGACACTAGGTTGGCCATTAAAGGATTTACATGGTAAAGAGCGCTGCACATACCTGTTGATTCCGTTGCACATTTCGGTCTCTGTAAAAAACAAAGAAATGTTTACACCTCAAGATTCAAGAGTACAGAACGATTAAACTGATTTAGATTTCTTATCTTCTGAATGTGAACTCACCATTAAGCTTTGTTAAAGAGCACTGGAGGAGTAAAGAAAGATAAAGTTATTTCAGCAATCTGATTTTCATGTGTATTAAACCAACATCTTCAAAGAGAAAACAAATAGAAACTTACTGAAGGTGGCGGTGGAAGTATGCATCCTACAGACAAATAGACAAGAACGTCAGCACACTAAAACATTACCAAGACTATGAATTTAAATGTAGACTCCATCAATGCGCATCAGTACGTATATAAAAATACCTTGTGGTGAGTTCGCTTTCAGGTGATCTGCAGTTGTGTAGATGATGTGTTCTAATTCAAGAGGCACAGAGGACAGTGCCAGGAACAGGTTCTCTGATCTGAAAGGAGACATTTATCATTTTTACTCATTATTGTGTTATATAGGTGCCTTCGATGTTCTCTACACATCTGTTATTATGTCCTCCTTTGCAAGTCGCTTTGGATAAAGGCGTCTACTAAGTGTAATGTCATGTAATGTAATGTAATTATTGTACACCATATACGTAATTCAAAGATTTTAACTGATTATAAATCTCCAAATCACCAACAGTAACACTAATGGTATGTAAACGTTGTTAGGGCATGGAAAAGAATTGTAGCGTACTTACACTGACTGAAGAATAAAGCATGGTATTTCATTCTAGGAGGAAAGAAAATTAATAAGAATTAGTATTTCAATGTAACTATGAGGTAAATATTTTGAAATACAATGGATTTTGAGGCAAAAGTTTTATGTTTAGAAATATATTCTGAAAATAGTTTTTTTTTAAAACAAATGTGTATGAGGTTTTATACCTGTGCTGAGATGGTGGTGAGATGGTGAAGGACCTCAGGCATCTGGCGCTCCACAGGAGACTGCATGAGGTGGCTGAAGACGACCCTGATGACCTCCTCCTTATGAGGAAGGCCTTGGAGAGGCAGGAGGATCAGCTCAGCCTTCTGCTGAGGAGAGAGGAGCTCCAGGACAGACAGCTGGGGAAACAAGGGAGAGAGAGTGGAGAAAATGCATTATACAACTTTATTGTGTAATATTGTACAAACATTGTAGTTTTGGTAGCAGAGGGTGTCGGTAACCGAGAGACAGGGTGTGGTGAGATGTCATTAAATGTTGTGAGAATAGCAGTGGAAGTAGGTGACAGTAAAGATGATTTGGCCAATAGGCAGGACAAATAGGAGGAAGAGGAGGGACCCAGGAACACAACCCTGGGGGACACCACCAGCAAGTGACAAGGAAGGTGGATGATTTGTGTGGGCCAAATGTGACAAACTGCTGACTGTTACAGATGTATAAGTGAAACAAGAGGAGGGCAGAATCTGAGATGCCAATGTCTGACAAATACAAAAGGAGTACATTAAGGTCATAAGTAAGAATAAAATGCTTCACATACAGGATTGAACTGCTTGTTGAGATCAAGTAGACTTGTGAGTGGGATGAAAGCAGAGAATCGTCCATAGTTGTTGAGAAGCCATGCCATGCTGTTGTTGGAGATGCATCCTGGACCTTGGAGGGATAAAAGAAGATTACAGTAAATTTATGAGCTTATATTCTAAATGTACAGTACTCGAGCCAGATGACGTTTTCAAGAGAGTTCGATATTTCAAAATGTTTGATCACCTGAGGAGTTTCTGGACAGGAAGGGCTGAATGAAGAAACTGAGGACTTTTTTTGCCTGGTCTTCTCCCATGACATCAAACTGGTGACTCAGTTCACTCACACTGAAGATTTAAGACAGAATATTAAAAGTGTGCTAAACTAACACAATACTACTATATGCTATCATGTGCCCTATAACATATAACATACAATGTATTACATTGTTTCCTATAATTTGAATTTGTGAATGAATGAATTTGTGATCTTAGTAAACATAATTCATAGGTACATATATTGCACATTTTTTAAAGTAAAAATCCTGTACTTACATGTGCTGGTAGGTATCACAGGTGAGGTTCTTGCTGCTGACACACTGCAGAAAATTTCCTGAGGCGAAGGGTAGAAATGGCCGCAGGCTTTGACCAAACAGTGAGGAGATGAAACTGATGTTGTTCAACTGCAGGTCACTGATCACGTCCAAACGGAGCTCCCCAACCACATCCAGGACATGACTTACAGATGGACCCATCACTGGCACAGACTGGCAAGAGTGGTAATAAAAAGTCAAAAAATACTTTGCATTTTTCCAAAAATACATTTGAACCCTAACAAAATGTTACATTATTAGAAAAGCATTCCCTTTACCTCGTTGGAGACCATGCTTGAGAAAATGATGAGAGCTTCATCCAGAACTGCAGAGGTTTTGGTGAGGAGCAGCTTCCAGGTCTCCCTGGAGTAAGTCATGTTGCTGGGCAGCTTGCACACCAGCAGGTGGGCCAGGTGCTGGGCAGTGAATGCAGTAAGCTGTAGAAACAACAAGAACATAATCAGTTAGATGTCAGAGAAGGCACAGGCAAGCAGTTGGATTAGGATCTAAACATGAGTAAAATCTGACCTGTGCACATGCATATTCTGACACGCTGTACTGACAGGCAACATTTCCAGCATCCAAGTGATGCTGCAGCTCAGAACTGTGAAACAATACACACATTTAATGATCATGTGGTGAAACAATGACAAACAAAGCCAAGTCATATGCCCTAAACAACCTTGCCTCACGATTAGGCGCCTATTGCAAAAATGTTGGTGGAGGAACGTTCTTAACATGACACTAGGTTGGCCATTAAAGGATTTACATGGTAAAGAGCGCTGCACATACCTGTTGATTCCGTTGCACATTTCGGTCTCTGTAAAAAACAAAGAAATGTTTACACCTCAAGATTCAAGAGTACAGAACGATTAAACTGATTTAGATTTCTTATCTTCTGAATGTGAACTCACCATTAAGCTTTGTTAAAGAGCACTGGAGGAGTAAAGAAAGATAAAGTTATTTCAGCAATCTGATTTTCATGTGTATTAAACCAACATCTTCAAAGAGAAAACAAATAGAAACTTACTGAAGGTGGCGGTCGAAGTATGCATCCTACAGACAAATAGACAAGAACGTCAACACACTAAAACATTACCAAGACTATGAATTTAAATGTAGACTCCATCAATGCGCATCAGTACGTATATAAAAATACCTTGTGGTGAGTTCGCTTTCAGGTGATCTGCAGTTGTGTAGATGATGTGTTCTAATTCAAGAGGCACAGAGGACAGTGCCAGGAACAGGTTCTCTGATCTGAAAGGAGACATTTATTATTTTTACTCATTATTGTGTTATATAGGTGCCTTCGATGTTCTCTACACATCTGTTATTATGTCCTCCTTTGCAAGTCGCTTTGGATAAAGGCGTCTACTAAGTGTAATGTCATGTAATGTAATGTAATTATTGTACACACCATATACGTAATTCAAAGATTTTAACTGATTATAAATCTCCAAATCACCAACAGTAACACTAATGGTATGTAAACGTTGTTAGGGCATGGAAAAGAATTGTAGCGTACTTACACTGACTGAAGAATAAAGCATGGTATTTCATTCTAGGAGGAAAGAAAATTAATAAGAATTAGTATTTCAATGTAACTATGAGGTAAATATTTTGAAATACAATGGATTTTGAGGCAAAAGTTTTATGTTTAGAAATATATTCTGAAAATAGTTTTTTTTAAAACAAATGTGTATGAGGTTTTATACCTGTGCTGAGATGGTGGTGAGATGTTGAAGGACCTCAGGCATCTGGCGCTCCACAGGAGACTGCATGAGGTGGCTGAAGACGACCCTGATGACCTCCTCCTTATGAGGAAGGCCTTGGAGAGGCAGGAGGATCAGCTCAGCCTTCTGCTGAGGAGAGAGGAGCTCCAGGACAGACAGCTGGGGAAACAAGGGAGAGAGAGTGGAGAAAATGCATTATACAACTTTATTGTGTAATATTGTACAAACATTGTAGTTTTGGTAGCAGAGGGTGTCGGTAACCGAGAGACAGGGTGTGGTGAGATGTCATTAAATGTTGTGAGAATAGCAGTGGAAGTAGGTGACAGTAAAGATGATTTGGCCAATAGGCAGGACAAATAGGAGGAAGAGGAGGGACCCAGGAACACAACCCTGGGGGACACCACCAGCAAGTGACAAGGAAGGTGGATGATTTGTGTGGGCCAAATGTGACAAACTGCTGACTGTTACAGATGTATAAGTGAAACAAGAGGAGGGCAGAATCTGAGATGCCAATGTCTGACAAATACAAAAGGAGTACATTAAGGTCATAAGTAAGAATAAAATGCTTCACATACAGGATTGAACTGCTTGTTGAGATCAAGTAGACTTGTGAGTGGGACGAAAGCAGAGAATCGTCCATAGTTGTTGAGAAGCCATGCCATGCTGTTGTTGGAGATGCATCCTGGACCTTGGAGGGATAAAAGAAGATTACAGTAAATTTATGAGCTTATATTGTAAATGTACAGTACTCGAGCCAGATGACGTTTTCAAGAGAGTTCGATATTTCAAAATGTTTGATCACCTGAGGAGTTTCTGGACAGGAAGGGCTGAATGAAGAAACTGAGGACTTTTTTTGCCTGGTCTTCTCCCATGACATCAAACTGGTGACTCAGTTCACTCACACTGAAGATTTAAGACAGAATATTAAAAGTGTGCTAAACTAACACAATACTACTATATGCTATCATGTGCCCTATAACATATAACATACAATGTATTACATTGTTTCCTATAATTTGAATTTGTGAATGAATGAATTTGTGATCTTAGTAAACATAATTCATAGGTACATATATTGCACATTTTTTAAAGTAAAAATCCTGTACTTACATGTGCTGGTAGGTATCACAGGTGAGGTTCTTGCTGCTGACACACTGCAGAAAATTTCCTGAGGCGAAGGGTAGAAATGGCCGCAGGCTTTGACCAAACAGTGAGGAGATGAAACTGATGTTGTTCAACTGCAGGTCACTGATCACGTCCAAACGGAGCTCCCCAACCACATCCAGGACATGACTTACAGATGGACCCATCACTGGCACAGACTGGCAAGAGTGGTAATAAAAAGTCAAAAAATACTTTGCATTTTTCCAAAAATACATTTGAACCCTAACAAAATGTTACATTATCAGAAAAGCATTCCCTTTACCTCGTTGGAGACCATGCTTGAGAAAATGATGAGAGCTTCATCCAGAACTGCAGAGGTTTTGGTGAGGAGCAGCTTCCAGGTCTCCCTGGAGTAAGTCATGTTGCTGGGCAGCTTGCACACCAGCAGGTGGGCCAGGTGCTGGGCAGTGAATGCAGTAAGCTGTAGAAACAACAAGAACATAATCAGTTAGATGTCAGAGAAGGCACAGGCAAGCAGTTGGATTAGGATCTAAACATGAGTAAAATCTGACCTGTGCACATGCATATTCTGACACGCTGTACTGACAGGCAACATTTCCAGCATCCAAGTGATGCTGCAGCTCAGAACTGTGAAACAATACACACATTTAATGATCATGTGGTGAAACAATGACAAACAAAGCCAAGTCATATGCCCTAAACAACCTTGCCTCACGATTAGGCGCCTATTGCAAAAATGTTGGTGGAGGAACGTTCTTAACATGACACTAGGTTGGCCATTAAAGGATTTACATGGTAAAGAGCGCTGCACATACCTGTTGATTCCGTTGCACATTTCGGTCTCTGTAAAAAACAAAGAAATGTTTACACCTCAAGATTCAAGAGTACAGAACGATTAAACTGATTTAGATTTCTTATCTTCTGAATGTGAACTCACCATTAAGCTTTGTTAAAGAGCACTGGAGGAGTAAAGAAAGATAAAGTTATTTCAGCAATCTGATTTTCATGTGTATTAAACCAACATCTTCAAAGAGAAAACAAATAGAAACTTACTGAAGGTGACGGTGGAAGTATGCATCCTACAGACAAATAGACAAGAACGTCAACACACTAAAACATTACCAAGACTATGAATTTAAATGTAGACTCCATCAATGCGCATCAGTACGTATATAAAAATACCTTGTGGTGAGTTCGCTTTCAGGTGATCTGCAGTTGTGTAGATGATGTGTTCTAATTCAAGAGGCACAGAGGACAGTGCCAGGAACAGGTTCTCTGATCTGAAAGGAGACATTTATTAATTTTACTCATTATTGTGTTATATAGGTGCCTTCGATGTTCTCTACACATCTGTTATTATGTCCTCCTTTGCAAGTCGCTTTGGATAAAGGCGTCTACTAAGTGTAATGTCATGTAATGTAATGTAATTATTGTACACCATATACGTAATTCAAAGATTTTAACTGATTATAAATCTCCAAATCACCAACAGTAACACTAATGGTATGTAAACGTTGTTAGGGCATGGAAAAGAATTGTAGCGTACTTACACTGACTGAAGAATAAAGCATGGTATTTCATTCTAGGAGGAAAGAAAATTAATAAGAATTAGTATTTCAATGTAACTATGAGGTAAATATTTTGAAATACAATGGATTTTGAGGCAAAAGTTTTATGTTTAGAAATATATTCTGAAAATAGTTTTTTTTAAAACAAATGTGTATGAGGTTTTATACCTGTGCTAAGATGGTGGTGAGATGGTGAAGGACCTCAGGCATCTGGCGCTCCACAGGAGACTGCATGAGGTGGCTGAAGACGACCCTGATGACCTCCTCCTTATGAGGAAGGCCTTGGAGAGGCAGGAGGATCAGCTCAGCCTTCTGCTGAGGAGAGAGGAGCTCCAGGACAGACAGCTGGGGAAACAAGGGAGAGAGAGTGGAGAAAATGCATTATACAACTTTATTGTGTAATATTGTACAAACATTGTAGTTTTGGTAGCAGAGGGTGTCGGTAACCGAGAGACAGGGTGTGGTGAGATGTCATTAAATGTTGTGAGAATAGCAGTGGAAGTAGGTGACAGTAAAGATGATTTGGCCAATAGGCAGGACAAATAGGAGGAAGAGGAGGGACCCAGGAACACAACCCTGGGGGACACCACCAGCAAGTGACAAGGAAGGTGGATGATTTGTGTGGGCCAAATGTGACAAACTGCTGACTGTTACAGATGTATAAGTGAAACAAGAGGAGGGCAGAATCTGAGATGCCAATGTCTGACAAATACAAAAGGAGTACATTAAGGTCATAAGTAAGAATAAAATGCTTCACATACAGGATTGAACTGCTTGTTGAGATCAAGTAGACTTGTGAGTGGGACGAAAGCAGAGAATCGTCCATAGTTGTTGAGAAGCCATGCCATGCTGTTGTTGGAGATGCATCCTGGACCTTGGAGGGATAAAAGAAGATTACAGTAAATTTATGAGCTTATATTGTAAATGTACAGTACTCGAGCCAGATGACGTTTTCAAGAGAGTTCGATATTTCAAAATGTTTGATCACCTGAGGAGTTTCTGGACAGGAAGGGCTGAATGAAGAAACTGAGGACTTTTTTTGCCTGGTCTTCTCCCATGACATCAAACTGGTGACTCAGTTCACTCACACTGAAGATTTAAGACAGAATATTAAAAGTGTGCTAAACTAACACAATACTACTATATGCTATCATGTGCCCTATAACATATAACATACAATGTATTACATTGTTTCCTATAATTTGAATTTGTGAATGAATGAATTTGTGATCTTAGTAAACATAATTCATAGGTACATATATTGCACATTTTTTAAAGTAAAAATCCTGTACTTACATGTGCTGGTAGGTATCACAGGTGAGGTTCTTGCTGCTGACACACTGCAGAAAATTTCCTGAGGCGAAGGGTAGAAATGGCCGCAGGCTTTGACCAAACAGTGAGGAGATGAAACTGATGTTGTTCAACTGCAGGTCACTGATCACGTCCAAACGGAGCTCCCCAACCACATCCAGGACATGACTTACAGATGGACCCATCACTGGCACAGACTGGCAAGAGTGGTAATAAAAAGTCAAAAAATACTTTGCATTTTTCCAAAAATACATTTGAACCCTAACAAAATGTTACATTATCAGAAAAGCATTCCCTTTACCTCGTTGGAGACCATGCTTGAGAAAATGATGAGAGCTTCATCCAGAACTGCAGAGGTTTTGGTGAGGAGCAGCTTCCAGGTCTCCCTGGAGTAAGTCATGTTGCTGGGCAGCTTGCACACCAGCAGGTGGGCCAGGTGCTGGGCAGTGAATGCAGTAAGCTGTAGAAACAACAAGAACATAATCAGTTAGATGTCAGAGAAGGCACAGGCAAGCAGTTGGATTAGGATCTAAACATGAGTAAAATCTGACCTGTGCACATGCATATTCTGACACGCTGTACTGACAGGCAACATTTCCAGCATCCAAGTGATGCTGCAGCTCAGAACTGTGAAACAATACACACATTTAATGATCATGTGGTGAAACAATGACAAACAAAGCCAAGTCATATGCCCTAAACAACCTTGCCTCACGATTAGGCGCCTATTGCAAAAATGTTGGTGGAGGAACGTTCTTAACATGACACTAGGTTGGCCATTAAAGGATTTACATGGTAAAGAGCGCTGCACATACCTGTTGATTCCGTTGCACATTTCGGTCTCTGTAAAAAACAAAGAAATGTTTACACCTCAAGATTCAAGAGTACAGAACGATTAAACTGATTTAGATTTCTTATCTTCTGAATGTGAACTCACCATTAAGCTTTGTTAAAGAGCACTGGAGGAGTAAAGAAAGATAAAGTTATTTCAGCAATCTGATTTTCATGTGTATTAAACCAACATCTTCAAAGAGAAAACAAATAGAAACTTACTGAAGGTGACGGTGGAAGTATGCATCCTACAGACAAATAGACAAGAACGTCAACACACTAAAACATTACCAAGACTATGAATTTAAATGTAGACTCCATCAATGCGCATCAGTACGTATATAAAAATACCTTGTGGTGAGTTCGCTTTCAGGTGATCTGCAGTTGTGTAGATGATGTGTTCTAATTCAAGAGGCACAGAGGACAGTGCCAGGAACAGGTTCTCTGATCTGAAAGGAGACATTTATTAATTTTACTCATTATTGTGTTATATAGGTGCCTTCGATGTTCTCTACACATCTGTTATTATGTCCTCCTTTGCAAGTCGCTTTGGATAAAGGCGTCTACTAAGTGTAATGTCATGTAATGTAATGTAATTATTGTACACCATATACGTAATTCAAAGATTTTAACTGATTATAAATCTCCAAATCACCAACAGTAACACTAATGGTATGTAAACGTTGTTAGGGCATGGAAAAGAATTGTAGCGTACTTACACTGACTGAAGAATAAAGCATGGTATTTCATTCTAGGAGGAAAGAAAATTAATAAGAATTAGTATTTCAATGTAACTATGAGGTAAATATTTTGAAATACAATGGATTTTGAGGCAAAAGTTTTATGTTTAGAAATATATTCTGAAAATAGTTTTTTTTAAAACAAATGTGTATGAGGTTTTATACCTGTGCTGAGATGGTGGTGAGATGGTGAAGGACCTCAGGCATCTGGCGCTCCACAGGAGACTGCATGAGGTGGCTGAAGACGACCCTGATGACCTCCTCCTTATGAGGAAGGCCTTGGAGAGGCAGGAGGATCAGCTCAGCCTTCTGCTGAGGAGAGAGGAGCTCCAGGACAGACAGCTGGGGAAACAAGGGAGAGAGAGTGGAGAAAATGCATTATACAACTTTATTGTGTAATATTGTACAAACATTGTAGTTTTGGTAGCAGAGGGTGTCGGTAACCGAGAGACAGGGTGTGGTGAGATGTCATTAAATGTTGTGAGAATAGCAGTGGAAGTAGGTGACAGTAAAGATGATTTGGCCAATAGGCAGGACAAATAGGAGGAAGAGGAGGGACCCAGGAACACAACCCTGGGGGACACCACCAGCAAGTGACAAGGAAGGTGGATGATTTGTGTGGGCCAAATGTGACAAACTGCTGACTGTTACAGATGTATAAGTGAAACAAGAGGAGGGCAGAATCTGAGATGCCAATGTCTGACAAATACAAAAGGAGTACATTAAGGTCATAAGTAAGAATAAAATGCTTCACATACAGGATTGAACTGCTTGTTGAGATCAAGTAGACTTGTGAGTGGGACGAAAGCAGAGAATCGTCCATAGTTGTTGAGAAGCCATGCCATGCTGTTGTTGGAGATGCATCCTGGACCTTGGAGGGATAAAAGAAGATTACAGTAAATTTATGAGCTTATATTGTAAATGTACAGTACTCGAGCCAGATGACGTTTTCAAGAGAGTTCGATATTTCAAAATGTTTGATCACCTGAGGAGTTTCTGGACAGGAAGGGCTGAATGAAGAAACTGAGGACTTTTTTTGCCTGGTCTTCTCCCATGACATCAAACTGGTGACTCAGTTCACTCACACTGAAGATTTAAGACAGAATATTAAAAGTGTGCTAAACTAACACAATACTACTATATGCTATCATGTGCCCTATAACATATAACATACAATGTATTACATTGTTTCCTATAATTTGAATTTGTGAATGAATGAATTTGTGATCTTAGTAAACATAATTCATAGGTACATATATTGCACATTTTTTAAAGTAAAAATCCTGTACTTACATGTGCTGGTAGGTATCACAGGTGAGGTTCTTGCTGCTGACACACTGCAGAAAATTTCCTGAGGCGAAGGGTAGAAATGGCCGCAGGCTTTGACCAAACAGTGAGGAGATGAAACTGATGTTGTTCAACTGCAGGTCACTGATCACGTCCAAACGGAGCTCCCCAACCACATCCAGGACATGACTTACAGATGGACCCATCACTGGCACAGACTGGCAAGAGTGGTAATAAAAAGTCAAAAAATACTTTGCATTTTTCCAAAAATACATTTGAACCCTAACAAAATGTTACATTATTAGAAAAGCATTCCCTTTACCTCGTTGGAGACCATGCTTGAGAAAATGATGAGAGCTTCATCCAGAACTGCAGAGGTTTTGGTGAGGAGCAGCTTCCAGGTCTCCCTGGAGTAAGTCATGTTGCTGGGCAGCTTGCACACCAGCAGGTGGGCCAGGTGCTGGGCAGTGAATGCAGTAAGCTGTAGAAACAACAAGAACATAATCAGTTAGATGTCAGAGAAGGCACAGGCAAGCAGTTGGATTAGGATCTAAACATGAGTAAAATCTGACCTGTGCACATGCATATTCTGACACGCTGTACTGACAGGCAACATTTCCAGCATCCAAGTGATGCTGCAGCTCAGAACTGTGAAACAATACACACATTTAATGATCATGTGGTGAAACAATGAGAAACAAAGCCAAGTCATATGCCCTAAACAACCTTGCCTCACGATTAGGCGCCTATTGCAAAAATGTTGGTGGAGGAACGTTCTTAACATGACACTAGGTTGGCCATTAAAGGATTTACATGGTAAAGAGCGCTGCACATACCTGTTGATTCCGTTGCACATTTCGGTCTCTGTAAAAAACAAAGAAATGTTTACACCTCAAGATTCAAGAGTACAGAACGATTAAACTGATTTAGATTTCTTATCTTCTGAATGTGAACTCACCATTAAGCTTTGTTAAAGAGCACTGGAGGAGTAAAGAAAGATAAAGTTATTTCAGCAATCTGATTTTCATGTGTATTAAACCAACATCTTCAAAGAGAAAACAAATAGAAACTTACTGAAGGTGGCGGTGGAAGTATGCATCCTACAGACAAATAGACAAGAACGTCAGCACACTAAAACATTACCAAGACTATGAATTTAAATGTAGACTCCATCAATGCGCATCAGTACGTATATAAAAATACCTTGTGGTGAGTTCGCTTTCAGGTGATCTGCAGTTGTGTAGATGATGTGTTCTAATTCAAGAGGCACAGAGGACAGTGCCAGGAACAGGTTCTCTGATCTGAAAGGAGACATTTATCATTTTTACTCATTATTGTGTTATATAGGTGCCTTCGATGTTCTCTACACATCTGTTATTATGTCCTCCTTTGCAAGTCGCTTTGGATAAAGGCGTCTACTAAGTGTAATGTCATGTAATGTAATGTAATTATTGTACACCATATACGTAATTCAAAGATTTTAACTGATTATAAATCTCCAAATCACCAACAGTAACACTAATGGTATGTAAACGTTGTTAGGGCATGGAAAAGAATTGTAGCGTACTTACACTGACTGAAGAATAAAGCATGGTATTTCATTCTAGGAGGAAAGAAAATTAATAAGAATTAGTATTTCAATGTAACTATGAGGTAAATATTTTGAAATACAATGGATTTTGAGGCAAAAGTTTTATGTTTAGAAATATATTCTGAAAATAGTTTTTTTTTAAACAAATGTGTATGAGGTTTTATACCTGTGCTGAGATGGTGGTGAGATGGTGAAGGACCTCAGGCATCTGGCGCTCCACAGGAGACTGCATGAGGTGGCTGAAGACGACCCTGATGACCTCCTCCTTATGAGGAAGGCCTTGGAGAGGCAGGAGGATCAGCTCAGCCTTCTGCTGAGGAGAGAGGAGCTCCAGGACAGACAGCTGGGGAAACAAGGGAGAGAGAGTGGAGAAAATGCATTATACAACTTTATTGTGTAATATTGTACAAACATTGTAGTTTTGGTAGCAGAGGGTGTCGGTAACCGAGAGACAGGGTGTGGTGAGATGTCATTAAATGTTGTGAGAATAGCAGTGGAAGTAGGTGACAGTAAAGATGATTTGGCCAATAGGCAGGACAAATAGGAGGAAGAGGAGGGACCCAGGAACACAACCCTGGGGGACACCACCAGCAAGTGACAAGGAAGGTGGATGATTTGTGTGGGCCAAATGTGACAAACTGCTGACTGTTACAGATGTATAAGTGAAACAAGAGGAGGGCAGAATCTGAGATGCCAATGTCTGACAAATACAAAAGGAGTACATTAAGGTCATAAGTAAGAATAAAATGCTTCACATACAGGATTGAACTGCTTGTTGAGATCAAGTAGACTTGTGAGTGGGACGAAAGCAGAGAATCGTCCATAGTTGTTGAGAAGCCATGCCATGCTGTTGTTGGAGATGCATCCTGGACCTTGGAGGGATAAAAGAAGATTACAGTAAATTTATGAGCTTATATTGTAAATGTACAGTACTCGAGCCAGATGACGTTTTCAAGAGAGTTCGATATTTCAAAATGTTTGATCACCTGAGGAGTTTCTGGACAGGAAGGGCTGAATGAAGAAACTGAGGGCTTTTTTTGCCTGGTCTTCTCCCATGACATCAAACTGGTGACTCAGTTCACTCACACTGAAGATTTAAGACAGAATATTAAAAGTGTGCTAAACTAACACAATACTACTATATGCTATCATGTGCCCTATAACATATAACATACAATGTATTACATTGTTTCCTATAATTTGAATTTGTGAATGAATGAATTTGTGATCTTAGTAAACATAATTCATAGGTACATATATTGCACATTTTTTAAAGTAAAAATCCTGTACTTACATGTGCTGGTAGGTATCACAGGTGAGGTTCTTGCTGCTGACACACTGCAGAAAATTTCCTGAGGCGAAGGGTAGAAATGGCCGCAGGCTTTGACCAAACAGTGAGGAGATGAAACTGATGTTGTTCAACTGCAGGTCACTGATCACGTCCAAACGGAGCTCCCCAACCACATCCAGGACATGACTTACAGATGGACCCATCACTGGCACAGACTGGCAAGAGTGGTAATAAAAAGTCAAAAAATACTTTGCATTTTTCCAAAAATACATTTGAACCCTAACAAAATGTTACATTATTAGAAAAGCATTCCCTTTACCTCGTTGGAGACCATGCTTGAGAAAATGATGAGAGCTTCATCCAGAACTGCAGAGGTTTTGGTGAGGAGCAGCTTCCAGGTCTCCCTGGAGTAAGTCATGTTGCTGGGCAGCTTGCACACCAGCAGGTGGGCCAGGTGCTGGGCAGTGAATGCAGTAAGCTGTAGAAACAACAAGAACATAATCAGTTAGATGTCAGAGAAGGCACAGGCAAGCAGTTGGATTAGGATCTAAACATGAGTAAAATCTGACCTGTGCACATGCATATTCTGACACGCTGTACTGACAGGCAACATTTCCAGCATCCAAGTGATGCTGCAGCTCAGAACTGTGAAACAATACACACATTTAATGATCATGTGGTGAAACAATGAGAAACAAAGCCAAGTCATATGCCCTAAACAACCTTGCCTCACGATTAGGCGCCTATTGCAAAAATGTTGGTGGAGGAACGTTCTTAACATGACACTAGGTTGGCCATTAAAGGATTTACATGGTAAAGAGCGCTGCACATACCTGTTGATTCCGTTGCACATTTCGGTCTCTGTAAAAAACAAAGAAATGTTTACACCTCAAGATTCAAGAGTACAGAACGATTAAACTGATTTAGATTTCTTATCTTCTGAATGTGAACTCACCATTAAGCTTTGTTAAAGAGCACTGGAGGAGTAAAGAAAGATAAAGTTATTTCAGCAATCTGATTTTCATGTGTATTAAACCAACATCTTCAAAGAGAAAACAAATAGAAACTTACTGAAGGTGGCGGTGGAAGTATGCATCCTACAGACAAATAGACAAGAACGTCAGCACACTAAAACATTACCAAGACTATGAATTTAAATGTAGACTCCATCAATGCGCATCAGTACGTATATAAAAATACCTTGTGGTGAGTTCGCTTTCAGGTGATCTGCAGTTGTGTAGATGATGTGTTCTAATTCAAGAGGCACAGAGGACAGTGCCAGGAACAGGTTCTCTGATCTGAAAGGAGACATTTATCATTTTTACTCATTATTGTGTTATATAGGTGCCTTCGATGTTCTCTACACATCTGTTATTATGTCCTCCTTTGCAAGTCGCTTTGGATAAAGGCGTCTACTAAGTGTAATGTCATGTAATGTAATGTAATTATTGTACACCATATACGTAATTCAAAGATTTTAACTGATTATAAATCTCCAAATCACCAACAGTAACACTAATGGTATGTAAACGTTGTTAGGGCATGGAAAAGAATTGTAGCGTACTTACACTGACTGAAGAATAAAGCATGGTATTTCATTCTAGGAGGAAAGAAAATTAATAAGAATTAGTATTTCAATGTAACTATGAGGTAAATATTTTGAAATACAATGGATTTTGAGGCAAAAGTTTTATGTTTAGAAATATATTCTGAAAATAGTTTTTTTTTAAAACAAATGTGTATGAGGTTTTATACCTGTGCTGAGATGGTGGTGAGATGGTGAAGGACCTCAGGCATCTGGCGCTCCACAGGAGACTGCATGAGGTGGCTGAAGACGACCCTGATGACCTCCTCCTTATGAGGAAGGCCTTGGAGAGGCAGGAGGATCAGCTCAGCCTTCTGCTGAGGAGAGAGGAGCTCCAGGACAGACAGCTGGGGAAACAAGGGAGAGAGAGTGGAGAAAATGCATTATACAACTTTATTGTGTAATATTGTACAAACATTGTAGTTTTGGTAGCAGAGGGTGTCGGTAACCGAGAGACAGGGTGTGGTGAGATGTCATTAAATGTTGTGAGAATAGCAGTGGAAGTAGGTGACAGTAAAGATGATTTGGCCAATAGGCAGGACAAATAGGAGGAAGAGGAGGGACCCAGGAACACAACCCTGGGGGACACCACCAGCAAGTGACAAGGAAGGTGGATGATTTGTGTGGGCCAAATGTGACAAACTGCTGACTGTTACAGATGTATAAGTGAAACAAGAGGAGGGCAGAATCTGAGATGCCAATGTCTGACAAATACAAAAGGAGTAAATTAAGGTCATAAGTAAGAATAAAATGCTTCACATACAGGATTGAACTGCTTGTTGAGATCAAGTAGACTTGTGAGTGGGACGAAAGCAAAGAATCGTCCATAGTTGTTGAGAAGCCATGCCATGCTGTTGTTGGAGATGCATCCTGGACCTTGGAGGGATAAAAGAAGATTACAGTAAATTTATGAGCTTATATTGTAAATGTACAGTACTCGAGCCAGATGACGTTTTCAAGAGAGTTCGATATTTCAAAATGTTTGATCACCTGAGGAGTTTCTGGACAGGAAGGGCTGAATGAAGAAACTGAGGACTTTTTTTGCCTGGTCTTCTCCCATGACATCAAACTGGTGACTCAGTTCACTCACACTGAAGATTTAAGACAGAATATTAAAAGTGTGCTAAACTAACACAATACTACTATATGCTATCATGTGCCCTATAACATATAACATACAATGTATTACATTATTTCCTATAATTTGAATTTGTGAATGAATGAATTTGTGATCTTAGTAAACATAATTCATAGGTACATATATTGCACATTTTTTAAAGTAAAAATCCTGTACTTACATGTGCTGGTAGGTATCACAGGTGAGGTTCTTGCTGCTGACACACTGCAGAAAATTTCCTGAGGCGAAGGGTAGAAATGGCCGCAGGCTTTGACCAAACAGTGAGGAGATGAAACTGATGTTGTTCAACTGCAGGTCACTGATCACGTCCAAACGGAGCTCCCCAACCACATCCAGGACATGACTTACAGATGGACCCATCACTGGCACAGACTGGCAAGAGTGGTAATAAAAAGTCAAAAAATACTTTGCATTTTTCCAAAAATACATTTGAACCCTAACAAAATGTTACATTATTAGAAAAGCATTCCCTTTACCTCGTTGGAGACCATGCTTGAGAAAATGATGAGAGCTTCATCCAGAACTGCAGAGGTTTTGGTGAGGAGCAGCTTCCAGGTCTCCCTGGAGTAAGTCATGTTGCTGGGCAGCTTGCACACCAGCAGGTGGGCCAGGTGCTGGGCAGTGAATGCAGTAAGCTGTAGAAACAACAAGAACATAATCAGTTAGATGTCAGAGAAGGCACAGGCAAGCAGTTGGATTAGGATCTAAACATGAGTAAAATCTGACCTGTGCACATGCATATTCTGACACGCTGTACTGACAGGCAACATTTCCAGCATCCAAGTGATGCTGCAGCTCAGAACTGTGAAACAATACACACATTTAATGATCATGTGGTGAAACAATGAGAAACAAAGCCAAGTCATATGCCCTAAACAACCTTGCCTCACGATTAGGCGCCTATTGCAAAAATGTTGGTGGAGGAACGTTCTTAACATGACACTAGGTTGGCCATTAAAGGATTTACATGGTAAAGAGCGCTGCACATACCTGTTGATTCCGTTGCACATTTCGGTCTCTGTAAAAAACAAAGAAATGTTTACACCTCAAGATTCAAGAGTACAGAACGATTAAACTGATTTAGATTTCTTATCTTCTGAATGTGAACTCACCATTAAGCTTTGTTAAAGAGCACTGGAGGAGTAAAGAAAGATAAAGTTATTTCAGCAATCTGATTTTCATGTGTATTAAACCAACATCTTCAAAGAGAAAACAAATAGAAACTTACTGAAGGTGGCGGTGGAAGTATGCATCCTACAGACAAATAGACAAGAACGTCAGCACACTAAAACATTACCAAGACTATGAATTTAAATGTAGACTCCATCAATGCGCATCAGTACGTATATAAAAATACCTTGTGGTGAGTTCGCTTTCAGGTGATCTGCAGTTGTGTAGATGATGTGTTCTAATTCAAGAGGCACAGAGGACAGTGCCAGGAACAGGTTCTCTGATCTGAAAGGAGACATTTATTATTTTTACTCATTATTGTGTTATATAGGTGCCTTCGATGTTCTCTACACATCTGTTATTATGTCCTCCTTTGCAAGTCGCTTTGGATAAAGGCGTCTACTAAGTGTAATGTCATGTAATGTAATGTAATTATTGTACACCATATACGTAATTCAAAGATTTTAACTGATTATAAATCTCCAAATCACCAACAGTAACACTAATGGTATGTAAACGTTGTTAGGGCATGGAAAAGAATTGTAGCGTACTTACACTGACTGAAGAATAAAGCATGGTATTTCATTCTAGGAGGAAAGAAAATTAATAAGAATTAGTATTTCAATGTAACTATGAGGTAAATATTTTGAAATACAATGGATTTTGAGGCAAAAGTTTTATGTTTAGAAATATATTCTGAAAATAGTTTTTTTTAAAACAAATGTGTATGAGGTTTTATACCTGTGCTGAGATGGTGGTGAGATGGTGAAGGACCTCAGGCATCTGGCGCTCCACAGGAGACTGCATGAGGTGGCTGAAGACGACCCTGATGACCTCCTCCTTATGAGGAAGGCCTTGGAGAGGCAGGAGGATCAGCTCAGCCTTCTGCTGAGGAGAGAGGAGCTCCAGGACAGACAGCTGGGGAAACAAGGGAGAGAGAGTGGAGAAAATGCATTATACAACTTTATTGTGTAATATTGTACAAACATTGTAGTTTTGGTAGCAGAGGGTGTCGGTAACCGAGAGACAGGGTGTGGTGAGATGTCATTAAATGTTGTGAGAATAGCAGTGGAAGTAGGTAACAGTAAAGATGATTTGGCCAATAGGCAGGACAAATAGGAGGAAGAGGAGGGACCCAGGAACACAACCCTGGGGGACACCACCAGCAAGTGACAAGGAAGGTGGATGATTTGTGTGGGCCAAATGTGACAAACTGCTGACTGTTACAGATGTATAAGTGAAACAAGAGGAGGGCAGAATCTGAGATGCCAATGTCTGACAAATACAAAAGGACTACATTAAGGTCATAAGTAAGAATAAAATGCTTCACATACAGGATTGAACTGCTTGTTGAGATCAAGTAGACTTGTGAGTGGGACGAAAGCAGAGAATCGTCCATAGTTGTTGAGAAGCCATGCCATGCTGTTGTTGGAGATGCATCCTGGACCTTGGAGGGATAAAAGAAGATTACAGTAAATTTATGAGCTTATATTGTAAATGTACAGTACTCGAGCCAGATGACGTTTTCAAGAGAGTTCGATATTTCAAAATGTTTGATCACCTGAGGAGTTTCTGGACAGGAAGGGCTGAATGAAGAAACTGAGGACTTTTTTTGCCTGGTCTTCTCCCATGACATCAAACTGGTGACTCAGTTCACTCACACTGAAGATTTAAGACAGAATATTAAAAGTGTGCTAAACTAACACAATACTACTATATGCTATCATGTGCCCTATAACATATAACATACAATGTATTACATTGTTTCCTATAATTTGAATTTGTGAATGAATGAATTTGTGATCTTAGTAAACATAATTCATAGGTACATATATTGCACATTTTTTAAAGTAAAAATCCTGTACTTACATGTGCTGGTAGGTATCACAAGTGAGGTTCTTGCTGCTGACACACTGCAGAAAATTTCCTGAGGCGAAGGGTAGAAATGGCCGCAGGCTTTGACCAAACAGTGAGGAGATGAAACTGATGTTGTTCAACTGCAGGTCACTGATCACGTCCAAACGGATCTCCCCAACCACATCCAGGACATGACTTACAGATGGACCCATCACTGGCACAGACTGGCAAGAGTGGTAATAAAAAGTCAAAAAATACTTTGCATTTTTCCAAAAATACATTTGAACCCTAACAAAATGTTACATTATTAGAAAAGCATTCCCTTTACCTCGTTGGAGACCATGCTTGAGAACATGATGAGAGCTTCATCCAGAACTGCAGAGGTTTTGGTGAGGAGCAGCTTCCAGGTCTCCCTGGAGTAAGTCATGTTGCTGGGCAGCTTGCACACCAGCAGGTGGGCCAGGTGCTGGGCAGTGAATGCAGTAAGCTGTAGAAACAACAAGAACATAATCAGTTAGATGTCAGAGAAGGCACAGGCAAGCAGTTGGATTAGGATCTAAACATGAGTAAAATCTGACCTGTGCACATGCATATTCTGACACGCTGTACTGACAGGCAACATTTCCAGCATCCAAGTGATGCTGCAGCTCAGAACTGTGAAACAATACACACATTTAATGATCATGTGGTGAAACAATGACAAACAAAGCCAAGTCATATGCCCTAAACAACCTTGCCTCACGATTAGGCGCCTATTGCAAAAATGTTGGTGGAGGAACGTTCTTAACATGACACTAGGTTGACCATTAAAGGATTTACATGGTAAAGAGCGCTGCACATACCTGTTGATTCCGTTGCACATTTCGGTCTCTGTAAAAAACAAAGAAATGTTTACACCTCAAGATTCAAGAGTACAGAACGATTAAACTGATTTAGATTTCTTATCTTCTGAATGTGAACTCACCATTAAGCTTTGTTAAAGAGCACTGGAGGAGTAAAGAAAGATAAAGTTATTTCAGCAATCTGATTTTCATGTGTATTAAACCAACATCTTCAAAGAGAAAACAAATAGAAACTTACTGAAGGTGGCGGTGGAAGTATGCATCCTACAGACAAATAGACAAGAACGTCAACACACTAAAACATTACCAAGACTATGAATTTAAATGTAGACTCCATCAATGCGCATCAGTACGTATATAAAAATACCTTGTGGTGAGTTCGCTTTCAGGTGATCTGCAGTTGTGTAGATGATGTGTTCTAATTCAAGAGGCACAGAGGACAGTGCCAGGAACAGGTTCTCTGATCTGAAAGGAGACATTTATTATTTTTACTCATTATTGTGTTATATAGGTGCCTTCGATGTTCTCTACACATCTGTTATTATGTCCTCCTTTGCAAGTCGCTTTGGATAAAGGCGTCTACTAAGTGTAATGTCATGTAATGTAATGTAATTATTGTACACCATATACGTAATTCAAAGATTTTAACTGATTATAAATCTCCAAATCACCAACAGTAACAGTAATGGTATGTAAACGTTATTAGGGCATGGAAAAAAATTGTAGCATACTTACACTGACTGAAGAATAAAGCATGGTATTTCATTCTAGGAGGAAAGAAAATTAATAAGAATTAGTATTTCAATGTAACTGTGAGGTAAATATTTTGAAATACAATGGATTTTGAGGCTAACGTTTTATGTTTAGAAATATATTCTGAAAATAATTTTTTTTAAAACAAATGTGTATGAGGTTTTATACCTGTGCTGAGATGGTGGTGAGATGGCGAAGGACCTCAGGCATCTGGCGCTCCACAGGAGACTGCCGGAGGTGGGTGAAGACGACCCTGATGACCTCCTCCTTATGAGGAAGGCCTTGGAGAGGCAGGAGGATCAGCTCAGCCTTCTGCTGAGGAGAGAGGAGCTCCAGAACAGAAAGCTGGGGAAACAAGGGAGAGATAGTGGAGAAAATGCATTATACAACTTTATTGTGTAATATTGTACAAACATTGTAGTTTTGGTAGCAGAGGGTGTCGATAACCGAGAGACAGGGTGTGGTGAGATATAATTAAATGTTGTGAGAATAGCAGTGGAAGTAGGTGACAGTAAAGATGATTTGGCCAATAGGCAGGACAAATAGGAGGAAGAGGAGGGACCCAGGAACACAACCCTGGGGGACACCACCAGCAAGTGACAAGGAAGGTGGATGATTTGTGTGGGCCAAATGTGACAAACTGCTGACTGTTACAGATGTATAAGTGAAACAAGAGGAGGGCAGAATCTTAGATGCCAAAGTCTGACAAATACGAAAGGCGTAGATTAAGGTCATGAGTGAGAATAAAATGCTTCACATACAGGACTGAACTGCTTGTTGAGATCAAGTAGACTTGTGAGTGGGACGAAAACAGAGAATCGTCCAAAGTTGTTGAGAAGCCATGCCATGCTGTTGTTGAAGATGCATCCTGGACCTTGGAGGGGTAAAAGAAGATTACAATAAATTGATGATTTTTTATTGTTATTGTATATTAGTTGAGCCAGATGATGTTTTCAAGACAGTTTTGTTAATATATGTTTGATATTTCAAAATGTTTGATCACCTGAAGAGTTTCTGGACAGGAAGGGCTGGATGAAGAATCTGAGGACTTCTTTTGCCTGGTCTTCTCCCATGACATCAAACTGGTGACTCAGTTCACTCACACTGTAGATTCAAGACAGAACATTAAAAGTGTGCTAAACTAATACAATACTCCTATGTGCTATCCGGTCATTTGAATTTGTGAATGAATGAATTTGTGATGTTAGCAAACGTTTTTAAAGTAATATTCTTGTGCATACATGTGCTGGTAGGTATCACAGGTGAGGTTCTTGCTGCTGACACACTGCAGAAGGCTTCCTGAGGCGAAGGGTAAGAATGGCCGCAGGCTTTGACCAAACAGTGAGGAGATGAAACTGATGTCGTTCCACTGCAGGTCACTGATCAAGTCCAAACGGAGCTCCCCAAGCACATCCAGGACATGAGTTACAGATGGACCCATCACTGGCACGGACTGCAGGAGTAGAAGTGAAATATTAATTAGATTTTTTGAAATACCTTGGATTTTTAATTTTGAACGGTAACAAACAGTTAATTTGTAACAAATGAGCCCCTTACCATGTTTGAGACCATGTGGGAGAAGATGACGAGAGCTTCATCCAGAACTGCAGAGGTTTTGGTGAGGAGCAGCTTCCAGGTCTCCCTGGAGTAAGTCATGTTGCTGGGCAGCTTGCACATCAGCAGGTTGGCCAGGTGCTGGGCAGTGAATCCTCTCAGCTGTAGAAAGAGCAAGAAACTAATCAATTAGATGTCAGATCAGGCACAGGCAATCAATGGGATATGGATCTGAACATGAACATAATCTGACCTGTGCACATGCATATTCTGACACGCTGTGCTGACAGGTAACATTTCCAGCATCCAAGTGATGCTGCAGCTCAGAACTGTGAAACAATACACATATTTAATGATCATGTGGTGAAACAATGACAAACAAAGCCAAGTCATATGCCCTAAACAACCTTGCCTCACGATTAGGTGCCTATTGAAAAATGTTGATGGAGGAACGTTCTTAACATGAGACTAATTTGGCCATTAAAGGATTTACAAGGTAAAGAGCGCTGCACATACCTGTTGATTCCGAGGCATATTTCGGTCTCTGTATAAAACAAAGACCTGTTTACACCTCAAGATTCAAGAGTACAGAACGATTAAACTGATTTAGATTTCTTAACTTCTGAATGTGAACTCACCATTAAGCTTTGTTAAAGAGCACTGGAGGAGTAAAGAGAGATAAAGTTATTTCAGCAATCTGATTTTCATGTGTATTAAACCAACACCTTCAAAGAGAAAACAAATAGAAACTTACTGAAGGTGGCGGTGGAAGTATGCATCCTACAGACAAATAGACAAGAATGTCAACACACTAAAACATTACCAAGATTATGAATTCAAATGTAGCCTCCAGCCATGCAGTACGTATATAAAAATACCTTGTGGTGAGTTCGCTTTCAGGTGATCTGCAGTTGTGTAGATGATGTGTTCTAATTCAAGAGGCACATAGGACAGTGCCAGGAACAGGTTCTCTGATCTGAAAGGAGACATTTATTATTTTTACTCATTATTGTGTTATATAGGTGCCTTCGATGTTCTCTACACATCTGTTATTATGTCCTCCTTTGCAAGTCGCTTTGGATAAAGGCGTCTGCTAAGTGTAATGTCATGTAATGTAATGTAATTATTGTACACCATATACGTAATTCAAAGATTTTAACTGATTATAAATCTCCAAATCACCAACAGTAACAGTAATGGTATGTAAACGTTGTTAGGGCATGGAAAAGAATTGTAGCATACTTACACTGACTGAAGAATAAAGCATGGTATTTCATTCTAGGAGGAAAGAAAATTAATAAGAATTAGTATTTCAATGTAACTATGAGGTAAATATTTTGAAATACAATGGATTTTGAGGCAAAAGTTTTATGTTTAGAAATATATTCTGAAAATAGTTTTTTTAAAACAAATGTGTATGAGGTTTTATACCTGTGCTGAGATGGTGGTGAGATGGTGAAGGACCTCAGGCATCTGGCGCTCCACAGGAGACTGCATGAGGTGGCTGAAGACGACCCTGATGACCTCCTCCTTATGAGGAAGGCCTTGGAGAGGCAGGAGGATCAGCTCAGCCTTCTGCTGAGGAGAGAGGAGCTCCAGGACAGACAGCTGGGGAAACAAGGGAGAGAGAGTGGAGAAAATGCATTATACAACTTTATTGTGTAATATTGTACAAACATTGTAGTTTTGGTAGCAGAGGGTGTCGGTAACCGAGAGACAGGGTGTGGTGAGATGTAATTAAATGTTGTGAGAATAGCAGTGGAAGTAGGTGACAGTAAGGATGATTTGGCCAATAGGCAGGACAAATAGGAGGAAGAGGAGGGACCCAGGAACACAACCCTGGGGGACACCACCAGCAAGTGACAAGGAAGGTGGATGATTTGTGTGGGCCAAATGTGACAAACTGCTGACTGTTACAGATGTATAAGTGAAACAAGAGGAGGGCAGAATCTGAGATGCCAATGTCTGACAAATACAAAAGGACTACATTAAGGTCATAAGTAAGAATAAAATGCTTCACATACAGGATTGAACTGCTTGTTGAGATCAAGTAGACTTGTGAGTGGGACGAAAACAGAGAATCGTCCAAAGTTGTTGAGAAGCCATGCCATGCTGTTGTTGAAGATGCATCCTGGACCTTGGAGGGGTAAAAGAAGATTACAATAAATTGATGAATTTTTATTGTTGTTGTATATTAGTTGAGCCAGATGATGTTTTCAAGAGAGTTTTGTTAATATATGTTTGATATTTCAAAATGTTTGATCACCTGAGGAGTTTCTGGACAGGAAGGGCTGGATGAAGAATCTGAGGACTTCTTTTGCCTGGTCTTCTCCCATGACATCAAACTGGTGATTCAGTTCACTCACACTGAAGATTTAAGACAGAATATTAAAAGTGTGCTAAACTAATACAATACTCCTATGTGCTATCCGGTCATTTGAATTTGTGAATGAATGAATTTGTGATGTTAGCAAACTCTTTTAAAGTAATATTCTTGTGCATACATGTGCTGGTAGGTATCACAGGTGAGGTTCTTGCTGCTGACACACTGCAGAAGGCTTCCTGAGGCGAAGGGTAAGAATGGCCGCAGGCTTTGACCAAACAGTGAGGAGATGAAACTGATGTCGTTCCACTGCAGGTCACTGATCAAGTCCAAACGGAGCTCCCCAAGCACATCCAGGACATGAGTTACAGATGGACCCATCACTGGCACAGACTGCAGGAGTAGAAGTGAAATATTATTTCGATTTTTTGAAATACCTTGGATTTTTAATTTTGAACTGTAACAAACAGTTAATTTGTAACAAATGAGCCCCTTACCATGTTTGAGACCATGTGGGAGAAGATGACGAGAGCTTCATCCAGAACTGCAGAGGTTTTGGTGAGGAGCAGCTTCCAGGTCTCCCTGGAGTAAGTCATGTTGCTGGGCAGCTTGCACATCAGCAGGTTGGCCAGGTGCTGGGCAGTGAATCCTCTCAGCTGTAGAAAGAGCAAGAAACTAATCAATTAGATGTCAGATCAGGCACAGGCAATCAATGGGATATGGATCTGAACATGAACATAATCTGACCTGTGCACATGCATATTCTGACACGCTGTGCTGACAGGTAACATTTCCAGCATCCAAGTGATGCTGCAGCTCAGAACTGTGAAACAATACACATATTTAATGATCATGTGGTGAAACAATGAGAAACAAAGCCAAGTCATATGCCCTAAACAACCTTGCCTCACGATTAGGCGCCTATTGCAAAAATGTTGGTGGAGTAACGTTCTTAACATGACACTAGGTTGGCCATTAAAGGATTTACATGGTAAAGAGCGCTGCGCATACCTGTTGATTCTGTTGCACATTTCGGTCTCTGTAAGAAACAAAGAAATGTTTACACCTCAAGATTCAAGAGTACAGAACGATTAAACTGATTTAGATTTCTTATCTTCTGAATGTGAACTCACCATTAAGCTTTGTTAAAGAGCACTGGAGGAGTAAAGAAAGATAAAGTTATTTCAGCAATCTGATTTTCATGTGTATTAAACCAACACCTTCAAAGAGAAAACAAATAGAATCTTACTGAAGGTGGCGGTGGAAGTATGCATCCTACAGACAAATAGACAAGAACGTCAACACACTAAAACATTACCAAGACTATGAATTTAAATGTAGACTCCATCAATGCGCATCAGTACGTATATAAAAATACCTTGTGGTGAGTTCGCTTTCAGGTGATCTGCAGTTGTGTAGATGATGTGTTCTAATTCAAGAGGCACAGAGGACAGTGCCAGGAACAGGTTCTCTGATCTGAAAGGAGACATTTATTATTTTTACTCATTATTGTGTTATATAGGTGCCTTCGATGTTCTCTACACATCTGTTATTATGTCCTCCTTTGCAAGTCGCTTTGGATAAAGGCGTCTACTAAGTGTAATGTCATGTAATGTAATTATTGTACACCATATATGTAATTCAAAGATTTTAACTGATTATAAATCTCCAAATCACCAACAGTAACAGTAATGGTATGTAAACGTTGTTAGGGCATGGAAAAGAATTGTAGCGTACTTACACTGACTGAAGAATAAAGCATGGTATTTCATTCTAGGAGGAAAGAAATTTAATAAGAATTAGTATTTCAATGTAACTGTGAGGTAAATATTTTGAAATACAATGGATTTTGATGCAAAAGTTTTATGTTTAGAAATATATTCTGAAAATAGTTTTTTTAAAACAAATGTGTATGAGGTTTTATACCTGTGCTGAGATGGTGGTGAGATGGCGAAGGACCTCAGGCATCTGGCGCTCCACAGGAGACTGTATGAGGTGGCTGAAGACGACCCTGATGACCTCCTCCTTATGAGGAAGGCCTTGGAGAGGCAGGAGGATCAGCTCAGCCTTCTGCTGGGGAGAGAGGAGCTCCAGGACAGACAGCTGGGGAAACAGTGCAGAGAGAGTGGAAAAAATGCATTATACTGCTTTGTTGTGTAATATTGTACAAACATTGTAGTTTTGTAGCATAGTAATTCGGTAAAAGAGAGACAGGGTGTGGTGAGATGTAATTAAATGTTGTGAGAATAGCAGTGGAAGTAGGTGACAGTAAAGATGATTTGGCCAATAGGCAGGACAAATAGGAGGAAGAGGAGGGGCCCAGGAACACAACCCTGGGGGACACCACCAGCAAGTGACAAGGAAGGTGGATGATTTGTGTGGGCCAAATGTGACAAACTGCTGACGGTTACAGATGTATAAGTGAAACAAGAGGAGGGCAGAATCTGAGATGCCAATGTCTGACAAATACGAAAGGCATAGATTAAGGTCATGAGTGAGAATAAAATGCTTCACATACAGGACTGAACTGCTTGTTGAGATCAAGTAGACTTGTGAGTGGGACGAAAACAGAGAATCGTCCAAAGTTGTTGAGAAGCCATGCCATGCTGTTGTTGAAGATGCATCCTGGACCTTGGAGGGGTAAAAGAAGATTACAATAAATTGATGAATTTTTATTGTTATTGTATATTAGTTGAGCCTGATGATGTTTTCAAGAGAGTTTTGTTAATATATGTTTGATATTTCAAAATGTTTGATCACCTGAGGAGTTTCTGGACAGGAAGGGCTGGATGAAGAATCTGAGGACTTCTTTTGCCTGGTCTTCTCCCATGACATCAAACTGGTGACTCAGTTCACTCACACTGTAGATTCAAGACAGAACATTAAAAGTGTGCTAAACTAATACAATACTCCTATGTGCTATCCGGTCATTTGAATTTGTGAATGAATGAATTTGTGATGTTAGCAAACGTTTTTAAAGTAATATTGTTGTGCATACATGTGCTGGTAGGTATCACAGGTGAGGTTCTTGCTGCTGACACACTGCAAAAGGCTTCCTGAGGCGAAGGGTAAGAATGGCCGCAGGTATTGACCAAACAGTGAGGAGATGAAACTGATGTCGTTCCACTGCAGGTCACTGATCAAGTCCAAACGGAGCTCCCCAAGCACATCCAGGACATGAGTTACAGATGGACCCATCACTGGCACAGACTGCAGGAGTAGAAGTGAAATATTATTTCGATTTTTTGAAATACCTTGGATTTTTAATTTTGAACTGTAACAAACAGTTAATTTGTAACAAATGAGCCCCTTACCATGTTTGAGACCATGTGGGAGAAGATGACGAGAGCTTCATCCAGAACTGCAGAGGTTTTGGTGAGGAGCAGCTTCCAGGTCTCCCTGGAGTAAGTCATGTTGCTGGGCAGCTTGCACATCAGCAGGTTGGCCAGGTGCTGGGCAGTGAATCCTCTCAGCTGTAGAAAGAGCAAGAAACTAATCAATTAGATGTCAGATCAGGCACAGGCAATCAATGGGATATGGATCTGAACATGAACATAATCTGACCTGTGCACATGCATATTCTGACACGCTGTGCTGACAGGTAACATTTCCAGCATCCAAGTGATGCTGCAGCTCAGAACTGTGAAACAATACACATATTTAATGATCATGTGGTGAAACAATGACAAACAAAGCCAAGTCATATACCCTAAACAACCTTGCCTCACGATTAGGCGCCTATTGCAAAAATGTTGGTGGAGGAACGTTCTTAACATGACACTAGGTTGGCCATTAAAGGATTTACATGGTAAAGAGCGCTGCGCATACCTGTTGATTCTGTTGCACATTTCGGTCTCTGTAAGAAACAAAGAAATGTTTACACCTCAAGATTCAAGAGTACAGAACGATTAAACTGATTTAGATTTCTTATCTTCTGAATGTGAACTCACCATTAAGCTTTGTTAAAGAGCACTGGAGGAGTAAAGAAAGATAAAGTTATTTCAGCAATCTGATTTTCATGTGTATTAAACCAACACCTTCAAAGAGAAAACAAATAGAATCTTACTGAAGGTGGCGGTGGAAGTATGCATCCTACAGACAAATAGACAAGAACGTCAACACACTAAAACATTACCAAGACTATGAATTTAAATGTAGACTCCATCAATGCGCATCAGTACGTATATAAAAATACCTTGTGGTGAGTTCGCTTTCAGGTGATCTGCAGTTGTGTAGATGATGTGTTCTAATTCAAGAGGCACAGAGGACAGTGCCAGGAACAGGTTCTCTGATCTGAAAGGAGACATTTATTATTTTTACTCATTATTGTGTTATATAGGTGCCTTCGATGTTCTCTACACATCTGTTATTATGTCCTCCTTTGCAAGTCGCTTTGGATAAAGGTGTCTATTAAGTGTAATGTCATGTAATGTAATTATTGTACACCATATATGTAATTCAAAGATTTTAACTGATTATAAATCTCCAAATCACCAACAGTAACAGTAATGGTATGTAAACGTTGTTAGGGCATGGAAAAGAATTGTAGCGTACTTACACTGACTGAAGAATAAAGCATGGTATTTCATTCTAGGAGGAAAGAAATTTAATAAGAATTAGTATTTCAATGTAACTGTGAGGTAAATATTTTGAAATACAATGGATTTTGAGGCAAAAGTTTTATGTTTAGAAATATATTCTGAAAATAGTTTTTTTAAAACAAATGTGTATGAGGTTTTATACCTGTGCTGAGATGGTGGTGAGATGGCGAAGGACCTCAGGCATCTGGCGCTCCACAGGAGACTGTATGAGGTGGCTGAAGACGACCCTGATGACCTCCTCCTTATGAGGAAGGCCTTGGAGAGGCAGGAGGATCAGCTCAGCCTTCTGCTGGGGAGAGAGGAGCTCCAGGACAGACAGCTGGGGAAACAGTGCAGAGAGAGTGGAAAAAATGCATTATACTGCTTTGTTGTGTAATATTGTACAAACATTGTAGTTTTGTAGCATAGTAATTCGGTAAAAGAGAGACAGGGTGTGGTGAGATGTAATTAAATGTTGTGAGAATAGCAGTGGAAGTAGGTGACAGTAAAGATGATTTGGCCAATAGGCAGGACAAATAGGAGGAAGAGGAGGGGCCCAGGAACACAACCCTGGGGGACACCACCAGCAAGTGACAAGGAAGGTGGATGATTTGTGTGGGCCAAATGTGACAAACTGCTGACCGTTACAGATGTATAAGTGAAACAAGAGGAGGGCAGAATCTGAGATGCCAATGTCTGACAAATACAAAAGGCGTAGATTAAGGTCATGAGTGAGAATAAAATGCTTCACATACAGGACTGAACTGCTTGTTGAGATCAAGTAGACTTGTGAGTGGGACGAAAACAGAGAATCGTCCAAAGTTGTTGAGAAGCCATGCCATGCTGTTGTTGAAGATGCATCCTGGACCTTGGAGGGGTAAAAGAAGATTACAATAAATTGATGAATTTTTATTGTTATTGTATATTAGTTGAGCCTGATGATGTTTTCAAGAGAGTTTTGTTAATATATGTTTGATATTTCAAAATGTTTGATCACCTGAGGAGTTTCTGGACAGGAAGGGCTGGATGAAGAATCTGAGGACTTCTTTTGCCTGGTCTTCTCCCATGACATCAAACTGGTGACTCAGTTCACTCACACTGTAGATTCAAGACAGAACATTAAAAGTGTGCTAAACTAATACAATACTCCTATGTGCTATCCGGTCATTTGAATTTGTGAATGAATGAATTTGTGATGTTAGCAAACGTTTTTAAAGTAATATTGTTGTGCATACATGTGCTGGTAGGTATCACAGGTGAGGTTCTTGCTGCTGACACACTGCAAAAGGCTTCCTGAGGCGAAGGGTAAGAATGGCCGCAGGTATTGACCAAACAGTGAGGAGATGAAACTGATGTCGTTCCACTGCAGGTCACTGATCAAGTCCAAACGGAGCTCCCCAAGCACATCCAGGACATGACTTACAGATGGACCCATCACTGGCACAGACTGCAGGAGTAGAAGTTAAATATTAATTCGATTTTTTTAAATACCTTGGATTTTTAATTTTGAACTGTAACAAACAGTTAATTTGTAACAAATGAGCCCCTTACCATGTTTGAGACCATGTGGGAGAAGATGACGAGAGCTTCATCCAGAACTGCAGAGGTTTTGGTGAGGAGCAGCTTCCAGGTCTCCCTGGAGTAAGTCATGTTGCTGGGCAGCTTGCACATCAGCAGGTTGGCCAGGTGCTGGGCAGTGAATCCTCTCAGCTGTAGAAAGAGCAAGAAACTAATCAATTAGATGTCAGATCAGGCACAGGCAATCAATGGGATATGGATCTGAACATGAACATAATCTGACCTGTGCACATGCATATTCTGACACGCTGTGCTGACAGGTAACATTTCCCGCATCCAAGTGATGCTGCAGCTCAGAACTGTGAAACAATACACATATTTAATGATCATGTGGTGAAACAATGACAAACAAAGCCAAGTCATATGCCCTAAACAACCTTGCCTCACGATTAGATGCCTATTGAAAAATGTTGGTGGAGGAACGTTCTTAACATGAGACTAATTTGGCCATTAAAGGATTTACAAGGTAAAGAGCGCTGCACATACCTGTTGATTCCGTTGCATATTTCGGTCTCTGTATAAAACAAAGACATGTTTACACCTCAAGATTCAAGAGTACAGAACGATTAAACTGATTTAGATTTCTTAACTTCTGAATGTGAACTCACCATTAAGCTTTGTTAAAGAGCACTGGAGGAGTAAAGAAAGATAAAGTTATTTCAGCAATCTGATTTTCATGTGTATTAAACCAACATCTTCAAAGAGAAAACAAATAGAAACTTACTGAAGGTGGCGGTGGAAGTATGCATCCTACAGACAAATAGACAAGAATGTCAACACACTAAAACATTACCAAGATTATGAATTCAAATGTAGCCTCCAGCAATGCAGTACGTATATAAAAATACCTTGTGGTGAGTTCGCTTTCAGGTGATCTGCAGTTGTGTAGATGATGTGTTCTAATTCAAGAGGCACATAGGACAGTGCCAGGAACAGGTTCTCTGATCTGAAAGGAGACATTTATTATTTTTACTCATTATTGTGTTATATAGGTGCCTTCGATGTTCTCTACACATCTGTTATTATGTCCTCCTTTGCAAGTCGCTTTGGATAAAGGTGTCTGCTAAGTGTAATGTCATGTAATGTAATGTAATTATTGTACACCATATACGTAATTCAAAGATTTTAACTGATTATAAATCTCCAAATCACCAACAGTAACAGTAATGGTATGTAAACGTTGTTAGGGCATGGAAAAGAATTGTAGCATACTTACACTGACTGAAGAATAAAGCATGGTATTTTATTCTAGGAGGAAAGAAAATTAATAAGAATTAGTATTTCAATGTAACTGTGAGGTAAATATTTTGAAATACAATGGATTTTGAGGCAAAAGTTTTATGTTTAGAAATATATTCTGAAAATAGTTTTTTTTAAAACAAATGTGGATGAGGTTTTATACCTGTGCTGAGATGGTGGTGAGATGGCGAAGGACCTCAGGCATCTGGCGCTCCACAGGAGACTGCAGGAGGTGGCTGAAGACGACCCTAATGACCTCCTCCTTATGAGGAAGGCCTTGGAGAGGCAGGAGGATCAGCTCAGCCTTCTGCTGGGGAGAGAGGAGCTCCAGGACAGACAGCTGGGGAAAGAAGAGAGAGACGGTGGAGAAAATGCATTATACTGCTTTTGTGTAAAATTATTGTTACATTTTTTAGAAGAAAAAAAAACAAAAACATTTAAGTGTTCAAACAGCATCAAATCAGAAATTGAAGTTTTTGTAACCTAGGAACAGGGTAGCAGAGGGATAGGGTGTGGTGAGATGTAATTAAATGTGGTCAGAATGTCAGTGGAAGTACATGACATCATATGGATAATGTGGCCAATAAGCAGGCTGAATATGAGGAAGTGGAGGGGCCCGAGAACACAACCCTGGGGCACACCACAAGTGACAGGGGTGGTGGATGATTTGTGTGGGCCAAATGTGACAAACTGCTGACTGTTACAGATGTATAAGTGAAACAAGAGGAGGGCAGAATCTAACATGCCAATGTCTGACAAATACGAAAGGCGTAGTTTAAGGTCATGAGTGAAAATAAAATGCTTCACATACAGGACTGAACTGCTTGTTGAGATCAAGTACACTTGTGAGTGAGACGAAAGCAGAGAATCGTCCATAGTTGTTGAGAAGCCATGCCATGCTGTTGTTGGAGATGCATCCTGGACCTTGGAGGGATAAAAGAAGATTACAGTAAATTTATGAGCTTATATTGTAAATGTACAGTACTCGAGCCAGATGAAGTTTTCAAGAGAGTTCGATATTTCAAAATGTTTGATCACCTGAGGAGTTTCTGAACAGGAAGGGCTGAATGAAGAAACGGAGGATTTTTTTTGCCTGGTCTTCTCCCATGACATCAAACTGGTGACTCAGTTCACTCACACTAAAGATTTAAGACAGAATATTAAAAGTGTGCTAAACTAGCACAATACTCCTATGCTATCATGTGCCCTATAACATATAACATACAATGTATTACATTGTTTCCTATAATTTGAATTTGTGAATGAATGAATTTGTGATGTTAGTAAACATAATTCATAGGTACATGTCTTGACCATTTTTTAAAGTCATATTCTTGTGCATACATGTGCTGGTAGGTATCACAGGTGAGGTTCTTGCTGCTGACACACTGCAGAATGCTTCCTGAGGCGAAGGGTAAGAATGGCCGCAGGCTTTGACCAAACAGTGAGGAGATGAAACTGATGTTGTTCCACTGCAGGTCACTGATCAAGTCCAAACGGAGCTCCCCAAGCACATCCAGGACATGACTTACAGATGGACCCATCACTGGCACAGACTGCAGGAGTACAAACAAGACTTCAAAAGTGTTTTGCATTCAGTATGCTGGTGAGGGCAGTCTGAACTCCAAGAACATCCTACCTCACATTTAACATTGAAATCCCAGGAAATTATATAACCCGAATTTAGTTAGTAACTTTGGAAGAACTTTAGATCAGTATTCGCACGAGCAATAACTATTACATTGTATCATTACCATGTTGGAGACCATGTGGGAGAAGATGATGAGAGCTTCATCCAGAACTGCAGAGGTTTTGGTGAGGAGCAGCTTCCAGGTCTCCCTGGAGTAAGTCATGTTGCTGGACAGCTTGCACACCAGCAGGTGGGCCAGGTGCTGGGCAGTGAATCCAGTGAGCTGCAGATACAACGCATACCAATTTGAAGAGAGAAAAAAGACACAAGAAACTTACTTTTTCAATATCTAGGAAATAAGACTGCCTACTTACTCACAATCTTACAATCGATTAAAGCATGAACGTGAATATGTTTATAAAAATGTGAGAACCTTGAAGATTTTTGATAAAACTATTTGTCAGTAAACAATACCAATGTTTCCTCTGCTTTTGAAAGCAATTGATCAGTCGTGCTCATGCAGTCTTTAGGTCGTTTGTATTAAAGATGCACTGTTTTAATTTGTCCTACCTGTGCACAGGCGTAATGCTCCAGACTAATGTTATAGGGGACCACTCCAGCTTACCTGTGCGCAGGTGTAACGCTCCAGACTACTGTTACAGGGGACCACTCCAGCTTACCTGTGCAAAGATGTAATGCTCCGGACTAATGTAACAGGGGACCACTCCAGCTTACCTGTGCGCAGGTGTAATGCTCCAGACTAATGTTACAGGGGACCACTCCAGCTTACCTGTGCGCAGGTATAACGCTCCAGACTAATGTTACAGGGGACCACTCCAGGTTACCTGTGCGCAGGTGTAATGCTCCAGACTAATGTTACAGGGGACCACTCCAGCTTACCTGTGCACAGGCGTAATGCTCCAGACTAAAGTTACAGGGGACCACTCCAGCTGCCAGGTAAGACTGCAGAGCAGTACTGTTGAGATAAAAAAGTTAATTAATTTTAAATCTATACAAACATTTATATTCTTTTGGTCAATATTTTATTATTGATTTAATAGAGATAAAACATAAAAGAAACTTACCTGTTGACACCTCCACAAACTCTGCTCGCTATTAAAAAACAGAAGTAAAAAGAGCCACATGCAGTTAGGAAACTGAATGTCAATATATCAATGGACAAAACAGAGCAGTGTTTAAACTTACCGTTAACTGGTGTAACAGGACACTGAATTTGAAAGGAAAGAAGAGTCAAATGAGTAATCTCAAAATAAATGTCTAAATGTCAAAGTTAATATAGTTAAATAAATTATATAAAAATATAATATATGTACAATATATATACAAATATAATAAAAAATCTCACCTGAGCAGGAAAAGGCACGATGCAGTCTGCTCCAGTAAAAAGAAGAAAGAGAAAGAGCGTGTGAATAACATAACTGCTTCCAAAATCACTATCTCTCTGTCTATGTCTGTCTGTCTATCCTGTCTGTCTGTTCTTGTGCATGTCAGTGTGTGTGTGTGTGTCTCTCTCTGTCTCTATGTCTTCACCTCTGTCTGTTTGTCTCTGTCTGTCTCCATCTCTGTCTGTATGTCTGCCTCTCTGTCTCTCTCTCTCTCTCTCTCTCTCTGTTACTGACCTGCTGGACTGAGCAGAAGTAGTTGTTCCACAGCTCCTCTGATGACTGGCTCCAGATCTCCTGATTCTAATGTCACCAATCCACTCAGCCTCGGGATTCTACACATCACAACATATTGAAGGACGAGAAACACAGCCAAACAGAAATGATGAATGGATATAAAACAGTTTTCTATCGCAAAGCAGCAGGAATGGAAAAATCTGAACTGAGAAGCTATGAGGAAAAGGGAGGTTTCAAGTCACACATATTTACAGTCTGACACTAAATCGTATGAGAGGACATGCACACAAAAGTCAAAGCAAATATGGTCGGAAATATGAATATCTGAGTGAAAATCATGTGGTAAAAATATTGATTTGACTTACATGGCCTGGTAGAACTCACAAGGGACTTCAGACTAGATAGGAAAAAGAGAGGAGAAGTTGCAGAGTGTTTGGAAAAGACTGTACAGAGTGCAAGTTGGAAAACCCAAGTGAATTGTTTGAAATATGGGAAAGACGCTTTGACAAACCTGGTTTAGTGTATTGATTAAATACATTTTGCTTAAGTTTGTTTAAGTTGCTTACAGTAATTTAGTTTAGCATACACCTATAAATACCATGCATTAGTAAGGAAAGTTTATTACCTGTTTGGCCAGGACAATGGTGTATTCAAGAACTTCTGGAAGTTTCCTCTCCACTGGGTACTCCGAAAGGTGATCCAGAACTCTGTGGACAACCGTATCTTTCCCTTGGGGATGAGGGAGAGGCAGAACCATCAACTGAGCCATCTGACTAGGACTGAGAAGACCCAACACCGCCAGCTAAAAACAGAGAGAGGGGTAGACAAAGAAAGAAGTCAAGAGATTCATTACCTTATCTTCCAAAGAGGAATTAACTGGTATGTCTTATTTTTCAAAATGGCATTTGATTAACAATAAAAGATACACACTGGATCAAAGGCCATGTTGAGTTCAAACAGACTTCTGAGATCCATAAAGACGGAGAATGGTCCAAAGTTGTTCTGTAGCCAGTAATAGCTGTCATTATGAGTACAAGCGTGTCCTGAGAAAGGATAGATAGATAGAGAAAGAACAAGACAGAAAGAGAGATGGAGAGAGATAGTGAGTAAGAAAGAGCGAGAGAGTGGGTGGGAGAGAGAGTGAGAGAATAGATGAGAGATATAATGAGAAGATCGACAGAAACACAGCATTGTATAAACATGTACAATACATTTTACATATCTTTAGAAATCAGTCTGAAGAAAGATTAAGTAATTAACAAAGACAGAGATATTACAGTTTTTGCCCATTGCTTGAACGCAATAGACATATGCTTAAACCAAAGTAACATAACTTGAAGTTGTGTTACCATGCCTTAAACACAGTGTAACCATACCTTAAACACAAACGCTGCTTTACACTTTAGTTGCAATTCTGCAACACACTTGCTCCTTTTTGCAACACACTTGCTCCTGCACACTACACACTATTTCATACATAAGACACTTCGTTCAAACCCTGTTTTATATAAAGTAGACTAGTGTGTTGGTGCTGATGTGACAGTGTTTTCATAAGATACAAGTGTGTGCAATTTTGTCATGAGAGTGACATTTTGGCGAAGGATTGTTAGGTTTTGATTGCAGAGTTTCAATTTGACATAGATGTGAATGGTTTATTTTCAAGTGTTGTGTCCTATGTGCTTGGGTGTAGAGTTTGGGCACAGCGAGCCAAATTTTGCAAAATGTGTTTAAGCAATGGGCAAAAACTGTAACTAGGTTATCCCAGTACCTGTAGGAATACTAAGCATATCATCCATGGGGCTACTAATCCCAATATCGTTGGGAATACTAATACCAATATCTGTTTAAATAGTAATTCCAATATCTGTAGGAATACTAATCCCAATTTTCACAGGGATACTAATTCCAATATTTGTGGGAATAGTATTACCAATATCTGTGGAAATACTAAGCAGAATATCCAAGGGAATACTGATCACAATACCTTTGGTAATACCAATTCCAATATCTGTAGAAATACTAATCCCAATATCCATGGGAATACTGATCCTAATATCTGTGGGAATACTAATCCCAATATCCATGGGAATACTGATCCTAATATCTGTGGGAATACTAATCCCAATATCCATGGGAATACTGATCCTAATATCTGTGGGAATACTAATCCCAATATCCATGGGAATACTGATCCTAATATCTGTGGGAATACTAATCTCCCTTCAACAGCACCTGATCTATGTGGGCTACCTGAGTGGTTGCCGTGCAGGTAGGGCAGGATGAGGGACTCCAGCACAGCTCTCTCCCGCACCTCCTCAGTGTGCTGGAACTGATGCACAAACGCTCTCAATCTGAAAGGGTCAAGGTCAGGGAAGGTCACTTAAATGCTTAAACACTCTATACAAAAAAAACATGAAGCATTTATTTACACACAGACACACACACATGTAAAGACACAGACACACACACAGACATACATGACATATATCAAGCAGATACACCTACACACAACTATGCTGGTAGGTGTCACAGGTGTGGTTCACACACACACACACACACACACACACATACACACACACACACACACACACACACACACACACACACACACACACACACACACACACACACACACACACACACACACGTATCCTACGTCCTCTGATACACACATGTGCTGAAAGGTGTCACAGGTCATGTTCTTGCTGCTGAGGCAGTGGAGGAAGTTGCCAGAGGCGGAGGGCAGGAAGGGACCCAGGCTGCTGTTGAACAGCGCAGAGATGTTGGACCCGTCTCCCCACTGCTCCGGGCCAAACTGGTCCAATCGCATGTCCCGCAGTACGTCCAACAGGTTGGACACGGAGGGACCAACAACAGGACCAGTCATAGGACCTGACTGGGGTGGACAGGAAGGGACAATGAACCAAAGGGTCAACACTTCAATAGAAATATCTAAAATAAGAGTTAACTATAGTTCGAATTACAGCTTATTTGTTCTTGATCAGGGGGTACCGTACCCCTCCCAGTACCCCCTGTAATAGCAGGGTTGGGGGGGTTCCAACATATTCATGTAAATAATGTCAAATGTAAAAGGTAGTCCCCCCCCACTCCCAAAAAAAGGAAGTGGGGTCAACACTTTGAAAAAATATAGATGAAAGAAAGGTGCTCATTGAGGACCTCACTCGTGTGGACAGGAGAGGTCAGAGGTCAATGGTCAGCACTTCAATATACAGTAAGAAACACTGATAAACAAATATCAGTAAACCTGCGCCACTGCATGAGTCCGATTTACACTTTACAGTAATACTTTGCGATTATTAGTGCACTTACATGCAGTGCCAACACAATTTTTATAACTATGCTGTATATCATTTGGTCAAAATGACCATATTACCAGCACTTAAAGAAAAGATGCAGGGGAGGACAATGAACTGAGGGTTAGGACTTCAACACATGAAACGGTCTTCAATGTAACAGCCAGGAAGGGGCAATGAACCGAGTCAGCATTTAAACAAAAACAATGAACGATGAAAGATGTTAAATGAAAATGCCTTACTATGTGTCAGATATATGCCTTTATACTTGTATACTGTGATTAGTGCAGTGCCATAACCAAAGGAATTTATAAACACATATTGCTTATTTAAAAAGTCATTACCATGTTGGAGACCATATGGGAGAAGATGATGAGAGCTTCATCCAGAACTGCAGAGGTTTTGGTGAGGAGCAGCTTCCAGGTCTCCCTGGAGTAAGTCATGTTGCTGGACAGCTTGCACACCAGCAGGTGGGCCAGGTGCTGGGCAGTGAACCCTCTCAGCTGCAGGTGCAAGACACAAAAAATGTGTGAGATGGATTTTGTCTTCTTTGATAAAGCATTTCCTAAAATCCAAGTAATTTAACTACAGCATAATTTAAGCAGAATTTGACAACATTGTATTACTGTATATCCTTGTGTAAATGTGAATTCAACGTTATCAAACTGAGCACCTCAGCACACTCATACTCAGTTAACTTTGCAAAAATTATACTAGAAAAAGTGAAGGCTTGCCTATAGCTAAACGAAGAAGATTGTCAAGGAGTTCATGAAAGACATGTTATGAAATTTACTGAATCAAAACGAGATGAGCATGACAGATTCATACGCAGTATAGATGGGGTGAGATGAATAGCTGTTAGTGGCCCTTACCTGTGAGCAGGCGTACTCTGTCAGGGTGTACTCACAGGGCACATTCCCAGCCTCTAGGTGGCGCTGCAACTCAGAGCTGCGGGTTGTTCAAAAGAAGAAAAAATTTATCAAGAGGTCAACTGTGATTTGGTATAAAAGTCAGTGAATTGCTAGTTTCACTGTCAGCTACAATCATTGTATCTTTAATTTTAGGGTATTATATTAAGGATATTGTCCATGCATTCCTTATTGACTACCTTACCTGTTGACTCCAGCACAGATTCTGCTTTCTGTCAAAAAAAAATAAAAATAATAATAATGATACATAGATGTCATGGATTGGCAGGCACAGATGCACAGTAAACCATTACAATAAACGTAAATGTAAATGTAATGTCCCAGGTTATTGTTCAATGAGAAACAAAATCCATTTAGGCATACTGTGATGTGAAGAAGTCTGCATGAAATCAATACACTTAACAGACAGAAAAGGTGATTTACATATTTGATATAAAAATGTAAAACTCACCATTAAAGTGTATCACTGGACACTGTTCAAAAATAAGTAATACGACATCAAAATGTAATTGATTTAATGACATGAAACATCATGTTACTATTACTGTACTTTTTACAAAACCCTATGACTTTGAAATAGAGCGTAAGGCTCAAAGGTGCACATACCTCAGCATACAGTGGCAAAGCGCAGTCTGGCAGAAACAAAAGAGATATCGTGCATTATTATAAATAATGCTTTGTTAAACTATCGTTTATGCTTACAGCAGTATCATTAGAGCCGGGTGAGCTGATCTATGCGCTTAAACCTGATCACACACCACAGGGACATGGGGACACTGCTTAGCAGGACAGCAGTCTGTGTGTGTGTGTGTGTGTGTGTGTGTGTGTGTGTGTGTGTGTGTGTGTGTGTGTGTGTGTGTTTCTGTGTGCAGCCTGTTACCTGGAGGTTGTCTTAGATTGTGAATTGTTGCCCAGATCTCTGGTTCCATCATACGTGGTACAGACCACAGAACATCATACAGCTTTTCAACTCTGTAAAAACCAATCAAAAACATTATATTGCTTCCCCACTCTGTATCAACCAATCAAAAAACATTATACTGCTTCCCCATCTGTAATAACCAAGAAAAACATTACACTGCACCACAACCATAATTTATATTGTTTATGCTGTCTAAATTCATATTGGTGGAGGTTAGTTTTGACTCTCCCTCAAGTACATTGTGTTTAAATGCTAACTTAATTAAATACATTGGAATTGGAGAGCGTAATTAAAAAAGCCAAAAACATACCCATGCACAAGTTCTCACTTACATTATCTGGTAGGATTCACAGTCCATCACCATCTGTGAATCAATGAATCAATCAACCAATCAGTGCAACACAACAAACAAACAAAGACAACTAATAACATTACCAATATGTGCATAAAAGAGACACTTTGACATTTTAAACATTTCTCAAAAGCAATTTCGTGCCTTTCTAAACTACACATAAAAAGACCCCAGAAGTACTTTAAGTGCTTAAAGTGAGTGTCCATTACGTTATGGCTGAGTCGCACGAGGTGTGTGAGGACATCGGGCAGGTCCCTCTCCTCAGGGTCCATCAGGAGGTGACCAAAGACGCGCTCCACCACCTCAGCTTTAGGGGGGAGCCTGGGGAGGGGGGCCACCATCAGCTCCGCCATCTGCCTGGGAGAGAGCCTCGCCATGACCTCCATCTGCAGGAGCAACGAGCACATACATCCATTATAACACACATGCACCCATTACTCAACACATACAGAACATGCAAACACACACATACATGCAGGAGCAACGAACACATGCATCCATTATAACACACGTGCACTGCATGAGGTACATAGGCATACAGCCATTACCACACACATACAGAACATGCAAACACATGTGTCAATTAAGTATATAGACATACACATGGATACATACTAATGCACTTTCAACAGAGCTAATGAACAAAGAATGTGACACAGCAGTGTGAAAATGTGACTGTTATGGCTACATTATGAAGCTTTAACATAGCTCAATTGCACTTTCTCTGAAAAAAATAATGTAGCTTTGAAATATGAAAATTGGTTCCAGATGCTAATTTAAGTAAAACACAAAATGGCTAAGGTCACTGAGCTGTATATACATAAATCACACCACAGAGCTGTAATAGACTTCTACTTCTACTTCTAATGACATAAACTACATTATAAAACAGTAAGGACTTGAGGCTGGTGGAGCTTACAGCAGAGAAGTGGGGATTGAGGCTGTACATGTCCACCAGTGTGGCCAGAGGAGAGAAGCGGCCCATGTTCTTCTCCATCCAGTCAGTGCTGTTCTCAGCCGACCCAACACAGCCCGGGTCTGCAGTCAGGGTCAGAGGTCAATGCCAACAATTTATACCATTTAGATACACACCAAAGTTGTGATTTATGGTACACTTTTTTGTTCAAAATGACCTGGAAATATGAAGGGCACGAGGTAATATATAATACAAAATCATAATTCTGCTATGCTATTCATAAGGCTAATTCGGTCATGTGTATCAAAACAACTACAAATGACTGGATGTAACGATTAACCTATTGCCTATTGTACTTTTTGCTATGTTTATAGTATCATGTCTTCCTGTCTTGTTTATAAAATGTTTAATGCTCACTTTGGGCCTAGGAAGCATTGCAATTTCAAATTCTGTGTGTGTAACCTATACATATGGTTTTTGACAAAAAAGCTGACTTTGACTTTGACTTTGAGCTTTTCCCCCATATTCCTTTAAACTAACGTACTCTTCCCTGTTATGTAATTAGCACATCTGTGTGTCTCTGTGTGGACGTTTGTCCCTGTTGCCCATGTTGGTGCACACTACCCTGTCGTCGTGAGGCACACCTGAGGTATTTGGGTTGGACAGGTACGGAATGAGGAAGTTCTGAAGAACCATCTCAGGTCCGCCCTCGTGCATGTCGGTCATGTGATCACCCAGGGCCTGCACACTGTGGGCCAGAACGACAGAAGATTAAAAATGTGTTTTAATGATCCAACACTTGCATTCAGTATGTCCACATGTGCGTTGTGTGTAATGTGTTTTAGTGATCCAACACTTGCATTCAGTATGTCCACATGTGCGTTGTGTGTAATGTGTTTTAGTGATCCAACACTTGCATTCAGTATGTCCACATGTGCGTTGTGTGTAATGTGTTTTAGTGATCCAACACTTGCATTCAGTATGTCCACATGTGCGTTGTGTGTAATGTGTTTTAGTGATCCAACACTTGCATTCAGTATGTCCACATGTGCGTTGTGTGTAATGTGTTTTAGTGATCCAACACTTGCATTCAGTATGTCCACATGTGCGTTGTGTGTAATGTGTTTTAGTGATCCAACACTTGCATTCAGTATGTCCACATGTGCGTTGTGTGTAATGTGTTTTAGTGATCCAACACTTGCATTCAGTATGTCCACATGTGCGTTGTGTGTAATGTGTTTTAGTGATCCAACACTTGCATTCAGTATGTCCACATGTGCGTTGTGTGTAAGGAATAGGATAACTGCATGGGCTTGTGTTTAGAACACTTTAGGGTCATTTGGCACATTAATAATTAATTAGTTAATAATTAATAATTTAGGCACATTTTATTTTAATTATGCACTGATGCACTGATTCTGTAAACGCTGATGTTTCATTCTCTTTCTGTGATCTAAGAGATGCCTGTGATATGCCCATATATTCACTATATGTAAATAATTAGAAACAGTATGTGGTGGTTTTGTATTTACAAAACATGCAGAAATGTTTGCTGTTTACACATATAACTGTTATTTGTGCATTAATTCTGTACACACTGATGCTTTATTTTTTCTAATAAGGTTTAGTCATTTGGATAGTTTTTTTTTTTTACTTAATTATGCATACCGTGTTGTGACCCTGCCTAAGTGAACTTTATGTAACAATAACAAGTGTGTGTTATAGCATGTATCCACTGTGGAGATGTGCGGTTATTAGTCATAAACGTACAGGGCTTGGTAGGCCTCACAGCTGAATCTCTTGGCGCTGAGGCATGACAGGTACTCTGGGGTCATTGAGGGCAGTAGTGGCCTCAGCTTGATCTGGAACCACAGCCTGATGAAGGTCACGTCACCAAGGTTCTCCTGCGTCAGAGGCCCCGGAACGAGCTTGTCGAGAATACCGGAGAACGGTGAATCGGGGGAGCTGAAGTTCTAAACATAGAAATGACGAGATCGAGAACATATTAAACCTTAGACATAAGAGAATGTATTACACATCAGCTTCAATCTAAACAACAAAGTCAGCTGTCTAAGTAGTAGCCACTGACAATTAGTGCAACCTTGACATTATTCATCAAAAATGTTCACCCTAAAGGAAATGGAGGAGTGGAAATGTACAGGCAGAGAAGAAGAGAAGACACACATAACTTTATTAAACCGACTCATGGTCCAATTATAAAAGATATACACAAACTGGGCATGCACATACAATATACACACACCACACATAGACAAAAAGATAGAAGAGAAGAGAAGACAAGACAAGACAAGACAAGAGATAGAGAAGACAAGACAAGAGAAGAGAAGAGAAGAAAAGAGAAGAGATGTTGCTCCGTACCAAATAGACACAGCAGCTAATGGCACAGGAAATGGAAGAGAGGAAATGTGCAGGAAGTAGAAACAGAGGACAAGAGAGGACATACATAACTTTGTTACATAACTTTAATAAACAGATTCATAGTCCAATTATAAAAGATATACACACACAGGGCATACACATACAATATACTGTACACACACCACACATACACACAATGATAAAAGAGAAGAGAAGAGAAGAGAAGAGAAGAGAAGAGAAGAGAAGAGAAGAGAAGAGAAGAGAAGAGAAGAGAAGAGAAGAGAAGAGAAGAGAAGAGAAGAGATCCATACCATGTTCATGAGCTGGCGCATGAGTGAGTTGAGAGGAGAGGAGAGCTCCATCACTAGTTGCATCAGCGTCTCCTCAGTCAGACTCAGGTTGGTCTTCACTGCACAGTGCATTACACGGGCCACCTCTTCCACTGCATCAGTCAGCTACACACACACACACATACACACACACACACACACACACACACACAAATACACACACACACACACACAGACGCACACACACAAAGCACATCACCACCAGCACACACAGAGACAAACACACACACACACACAATCACAACACCACCATCACTCATTAAAAAGTAGCTGTTGTGAAGCATCTTTTCATGCACTGTCAACAATACATTTTATACTATTTTAAGTCTATGGGGGTCTGTTTGAGACATTTGTTCTGGCTATCCTACCTACATATAATCATGTTTTCACATACCTCTATTTATGAGAGAGTACAATGAACATACATGCGTGTTAAAGTTTAATATGTCAGAGGGCCATAATAAAAAAATAGCTGTTATGGCTCCTCATAACATTTCAGTCTTTCTTAAAAACACATATGAATGTGATTTTGCATGCAGTCTATGTTTGAAGACTAATAGACAGAACAAACAGTATGGTGAGATATGAACTCACCAATGCTGCTAATAGCTAACTAGACAGAGGAGAACAGAGAGTACAGAGGACTTACAGCACACGACCTCTGATCTATAGACACACTGCAGACATCAGAGTCCACATCCGTCTCCTCCGAGTCAGAGTCCAAACCATTCTGAATATGGCTGAAGAAAGACATTGTGAAACACACAGAAATAAATTAGCATTATATAAATCCTATTAATACTACATCATAGCATAATATAAGCCAGCTTGCTTGACTCTTTACTCATGAGTAACAAAAGCAAAATGGTGTATAACTTTATAGCTACTGTACATACAGTATGTAGTATATTGCCAGATTACAGATTAAGTACCACAGTAAACACAGATTACAATGTAATGCACCTCAGCAAGCACATTTCATCTACCTATAACTTCAATAACTTTTTAATCCACAGCAATTTAAGCATCTTCAGTAACAAAACCACAACACTATATAACTTGTGAGTCAGATCACAATGAAAGTCACCACAGTAAGCACAGTTTATTTATCAATAACGTCTTACAATAAGTTGTGGAACACAGCAGTGATGTTCTCTGGAATCTCCATCTGGTCTCGGGGCAGGTAGCGTCTCAGAACAGGAACCACAGCATGCTGGAACCAGTCGTTGACGTCCAGGGGGTCAAAGGTCACCTGGTTCTGGGTGGTTTGGTTCTTCTGTTTGTAGGGAGCGGCCAGTTCTGCTAAGGTGAAGTTCAGCACGGCCTGAATGAGGGTGGCACTTCTCATGGTGGTGAGGTTGTGCTGGAGAGGAGTGAGACCAGAGAAGGGGGATGTTGTCAGACAATATGGAGTACAGTTACAGTGAAATAAAACATATAAACCAATATGGAGGACAGTTACAGTGAAATAAACATTAACCTAATGCTAAGCATGTTATTATGAACAGTCAAACAACACAGTGGGATATAGTGTTAGCTGGAAAAGGTGCTGTTCACATATTTTATATCATAAAGTTAATTTTGGCATTTAATACAGGAAAATTACCCGTATGAAATGCTGATTCTGTTTAAATTTAGAGTAATACACACAAAAATATATCTAAATACATACTTTTCCACAACTTAAAACCAGGCATATTGTTACTAACAAAGGGAAGAAACACAGTTTATGTTTAATACATTAAAGTGGAGTATAATGCATTGCACTGAATTTTAGGTTTATCTTAAGACTACAACTTTATGTTACCTGTTTGGTAAAGGCAACAAAGTTTCTGGCAAAGCTTCCGGCAGGTTTGAGAAAAGTCAGGAATCCATTTGCCACCTGATTGTAGGATAAGGAAGATATGAGAACTCATGCCATACATTAAGTACACCAAAACAAAACATACAAATACACACAGACAGACAGACACACACACACACACACACACACACACACACACACACACACACTGGGAGGTGATATTTAAGCATGACTAAAATAAATAACAACATTTAGGCCTTAACATGTCACTGTTGTATCACAGGTCACTACCACTTCACCTGAGAATGGACCTACAGTATCTGACAACCATACACATGCATAGATGCACACACACACACACACATGCAGACACACACACGCCCTCGGACATGTATACACACACACACACACACCTCTCTGACAGTTGGAGTCTGATTTGGTTGGACTGTGTTCATGTGGGTCTGGTTCTGGTTTCCTGTAAAGGAGGCAATGGGACCAGTAGTAGTAGGAGGAGGAGTGGGATGGCCAGGCATCAGGGACTGGAGCAGGCTGTTGAAGACCAGGCTCAGGGCTCCGTCATCCAGCCCTGCCACCCCAGGCTGCAGCAGCAGCTCCGCCCTCTGCTCCGGGGTCAGGAGGTGGAGGACCTCCAGCTGGAGGAGGAGAGAAGGAGAGAAGGAGCAGGGCTCTGGAGCTTAGACAGACGCATAGCGCTAAACCGATGTAAATGTCTTTAACCACTGTCTTATAAAAGTTACATATATGTTTATCTACTGTAGGGTTGCCACCTATGCCTGACAAAAAACCTGGGCATTTCGGCAACCTAATCAACGTATTTGCTTATAAGCAGCGACCTGGTGTCAGTGTCCCAGGACAACATTGTCTTTTCCCGGGACAGACTATTAAAAACCGCGACAATCAGGTAAAACCGGGACAGGTGGCAGCACTTATCCATTGCACTGCACAACCTGCTACTTACATTGGAGATAGTAACCTGGATGTGTGTGGGGTTTGAGTACATCTATCAGGGCTCTGGAAATTAGACAGACGCATAGTGTTGAACCGATGTACCCTAGAAATCTGAATGGAGCCTAGTGGTAGCAATTGAAATGTCTATCCTGGGTACAGTCTAGCCACGACCTGTTGAAGCTCAGTAGCTTTTCTCAAGTTTCTTGCTCTGATTGGTCGTAGCACCATTCTATTGCGTGCAGAGGCAGATTGAAAGACAACTGTTGATGCCACCCCTTGGATTGGGTCTGACCTATCCATCATGGCCAGACCACAAAATTTGATGAGTGGTCAACAAGGCTAAGGCACATAGGTGCTAGCATCTGGAGTTAGCCCATAAGTGCTAGTGTCAATAGCTAACCCATGGGTTTTAAGTGGCAAAAGGTTGTTACCTCACTGAAGACCATGTTAACCCTTTAAGACCCACCCCTTTTTATGACTTTGTTGTTACCAGAATGTCAATGACCAATTGTAATGTGTTACTAAAGACTTTCTGCAATGTCGTCAAGTAGTAATGTTGTAGTTACTTTTTTTTTCAGTCATAGCCAGTCGTAGCGCCGGCGATACGGTGACCGCTAAGAGGCTACGTGATAAAGCCCTTGCCCCACTGAATACCATGTTAAGTGATGACAGGTCCTTAGCCCACTGAAGGCCATGTTAAGTGATGACAGGTCCTTACCCCACTGAAGACCATGTTAAGTGCTAAAGCCCTTACCCCACTGAAGACCATGTTAAGTGCTAAAGCCCTTACCCCACTGAAGACCATGTTAAGTAATAAAGCCCTTACTGCACTGAAGACCATGTTAAGTGATAAAGCCCTTACCCCACTGAAGACCACATTAAGTGATATAGCCCTTACCCCACTGAAGAGCACGTTAAGTGATATAGCCCTATCCCATTGAAGACCACGTTAAGTGATATAGCCCTTACCCCATTGAAGACCACGTTAAGTGATAAAGCCCTTACCTCACTGAAGACCACGTTAAGTGATAAAGCCCTTACCAAACTGAAGACCACGTTAAGTGCTAAAGCCCTTACCCCACTGAAGAGCATGTTAAGTGATAAAGCCCTTACCCCTCTGAAGACCATGTTAAGTGATTAAGCCCTTACCCCACTGAAGAGCATGTTAAGTGATAAAGCCCTTACCTCACTGAAGACCATGTTAAGTGCTAAAGCCCTTACCCCACTGAAGACCATGTTAAGTGCTAAAGCCCTTACCCCACTGAAGACCATGTTAAGTGATGACAGGTCCTTACCCCACTGAAGACCATGTTAAGTGATGACAGGTCCTTACCCCACTGAAGACCATGTTAAGTGCTAAAGCCCTTACCCCACTGAAGACCATGTTAATTGATGACAGGTCCTTCATGGTGGCCTTGACTGAGAAGGACCCAAAGTTGCTCATCAGCCAATCCTCACTGCTGTTACTCAAGTGCATGCAGCCTGGATAAGGAAGATACACACAGCAAATCAGTCATGTTTACTGTGATATTTATTAACACCTAATGTAGTCAAAGTCAAAGTCAAAGTCAAAGTGTACTT
>CM050198.1:10537261-10539761 GCA_027475355.1 Coilia nasus
CTATTGTTTTGGGCATTTACATTTTTGGGGATAGTCGCAAACCTAGTACTGAAGCTTCTCTTGTCCTTTCTGAAGAGCACCTGATTTTTTCTTCAAACAATTGACCCAACGCAGCACTCTCCTTTTTTCTTTTTTTGAACTCTGTTTTATACTTGTAAAAGATCTCACTCACAAGCCAACAGGATAAGCATCCTGTTCTACTCAGGTCTACTCAGAAACCGGCAGCGTATCCCACGAATGAAGTAGGACGCAGAACAAAACAGAACACAACTAGTTTGCCTCAGGCTGGTTTTGTGAGTGTTCCATCAGTCAGCACTTGTTAAAATGTCAAAACACTTTTTGTGTGAGCCAACAGAATGGTTAGCATATTTCAGATCCTTCAGACTTACATGGCCACACTGTCCATGTGTGCTGTTGCTGCTGGTGCCACAGGTGTTGCTGTGAAAAGGGAAGGCATGTAATGTGTCACGCATTTTCTAAAACACAGTTATTAAACCAGAATGAGCAATTCTACGCACAGCAATGCAGGCTACGCCAATTTATGAACAGATCGCACCAGAAGTCTGTAATTTGCATACCCCTGAGCCATAATTACTACTATTACTGAAAATATCATTTTAAGGGTGTTGACATGAAACAGCTAAAATGAGGAAGATTGGCATGATGCTATTTGCCCGAGGGGGTAAACGTTTGCCACACATCTATGTGTCTGTGGGTTATGTTCCAGAGTACGTTGTGTCACACAGTGGTGAGTATGGCATCAACTATATGATGTATTTTAGCTGTCTGTGAGTAAGTGTGCGAACAGTGCAATGTCTGAATAAAAAGAATGTTGAAGTTTTAAAAAGTATGTGGAAACAGTGGACAGATCATCCCAACGTTATACAATATAATGCATTGATACAGTTCTGTAACGTATGCCTCTCGACACTCATTCATAGTAACATTATGCAGGAAACAAACATGGCTTATGTTTGTGTTTACACATCCTTAAGCACATTTAAATTTTACAATGTCCCTGTACAGGGACGTGCACAGGAATTTTGAGGGTCGGTTGCTCTGACCTGAAGAAAGGGCAAACCAATTTTTTGTTTTCATTTTCAAATCTAGGCCTAGGCTTACAGGACATTCTGTATCCATTGAATTATGTATTATGATTATGGTTATTATTATGATTATGACGATGATGATGATGCTGATGCTGATGATTATTATTATTATTTTACCCGGAAGGGCAACGTCAGTCGAGGAGGGCATATGGCACGCCACTGTCCCTGTAACTATTATTGAGTGACACTGTAACATATTATTGAGTGACACTGTAACATATTATTGAGTGTCCCTGTAACATATTATTGAGTGTCCCTGTAACATATTATTGAGTGACACTAACATATGATTGAATGTCCCTGTAACATATTATTGAGTGACACTGTAACATATTATTGAGTGTCCCTGTAACATATTATTGAGTGACACTGTACCATATTATTGAGTGACACTGTAACATATTATTGAGTGTCCCTGTAACATATTATTGAGTGACACTGTAACATATTATTGAGTGTCCCTGTAACATATTATTGAGTGACACTGTACCATTTTATTGAGTGACACTGTAACATATTATTGAGTGACACTGTAACATATTATTGAGTGACTGCACTGACTTACTTTTGCGCTGCTACCCACACAACACCTAGAGAGAGAAGAAAAAGTCATGACTACATGTAAGTAGTGTAGAGGTATGTATAAGTCACAGGTACTTTCATGGACGTATGTTAAAGATTATGAGACAATATGAACACTAGACAGCCCCTAACGAGTGTGTTTAACATGGTTTACAGATCTACGTCCATATAAAGGGACCAAGCTTTTTATACACTAAGCGAGGTGACACTTGACTCATGGTGCTATGTTTTAGAGCAATGACTAATAGGACCTTTGTTTCTTAAGACACAAAATAACATAGGAAAGGAATAGGAGCTATTTAATAGTTTTGAATAATCACTACTACTACAACACTTTTACTACACTACTACCCTATTATTACACTAACACTACACCACTGTTACACTACTACCCTAATATTACACTAACACTACACCACTGTTACACTACTACGACACATACACCACTACGACTAATACACTACAACTACACAACTACTAAACTACTACTACAATATACATACACTACTACAACATTGCTACTGAATTACTACCACACTACTCATACACTACTACTACACTACTCACACACTACTACTACACTACTGTACTACTACACTACTCACACACTACTACTACACTACTCTACTACTATACTACTCATACACTACTACTACACTACTCTACTACTACACTACTCATACACTACTACTACAGTAATGTACTACTACACTACACATACACTACTACTACTGTACTACTACACTACTCATACACTACTACTACACTACTGCACTACTACACTACTCATACACTACTACTACACTACT
>CM050198.1:10544761-10552261 GCA_027475355.1 Coilia nasus
CTGATAGAAGGTTGGGAGGATGGACATTCAAAAGAATATTTGGGGGGGGGGGGGGGGGGCTGTCTGGCTGGTTTCATATATGGGGCCTTCACGTGCATGAAACGATAACATAGATTAGTTGTGCACCAGAGATGGGTAACCTCCAATTAATAGAGTACAGGTCCTGCTTACCTACAATTGTGTGTGTGTGTGTGTGTGTGTGTGTGTGTGTGTGAGAGAGAGAGAGAGAGAGAGAGAGAGAGAGAGAGAGAGAGAAGAGAGAGAGAGAGAGAGAGAGAGAGAGAGAGAGAGAGAGAGAGAGAGAGAAGCACCTTTGAAATTTAAACAGCACATCTCTGGCTGGTTTCATATAGTCTGTGTGTGTGTGTGTGTGTGTGTGTGTGTGTGTGTGAGAGAGAGAGAGAGAGAGAGAGAGAGAGAGAGAGAGAGAGAGAGAGAGAGAGAGAGAAGCACCTTTGAAATTTAAACAGCACATCTCTGGCTGGTTTCATATAGTCTGTGTGTGTGTGTGTGTGTGTGAGAGAGAGAGAGAGAGAGAGAGAGAGAGAGAGAGAGAGAGAGAGAGAGAGAGAGAGAGAGAGAGAGAGAGAGAGAGAGAGAGAGGAGAGAGAGAGAGAGAGAGAGAGAGAGAGAGAGAGAGAGAGAGAGAGAAGCACCTTTGAAATTTAAACAGCACATCTCTGGCTGGTTTCATATAGTCTGGCTGGTTTCATATATGGGGCCTTCACGTGCATGAAACGATAACATAGATTAGTTGTGCACCAGAGATGGGTAACCTCCAATTAATAGAGTACAGGTCCTGCTATGTTTGGTATGTTTTGCCAACCTGTACACAAGGCATAGCTGATTTCAATAGGCTAATTAACTTATCCACCTGACTAAGGAGATGTGTTAATGAGAATTAGATGTTTGAGAATCAGGCAGATATGTTTTATGGCATTTCACTCTCTGAAGATTACCCACTTCTGCTGCAGAAATGAAACAATCCAGATTAAATCAGGTACAATTAAAGCAACACTAAATACTTTTCATCTTTGGTCGCCCTACAGGTTGGAAGCCCACACTCATAGTATGCATGCAAATGTATGAGTTCTGTTTCGGAACAACAGGTAGAACACCCAGGGCTGGGGTGGAGACGTCATAGGCAATGACAGAAACTCTTTATTTAATTGATGTAGGTAAGACAAACATCCTCCAACGCAATTTGCACATCCAAAAAGAAAGTAATTTTAAAGTGAGTGAAAGTGATTCCCGCTTTGTCATTGTGAGCACATAGCACATCACAGCACAAAGTGAGTGCACACACAACGAACTTCAACTCTGCATTTAACCCATCACACGTGTGAGCAGGGGGGGAGCAGTGTGTGGGGACGCCATCATGCTCAGGGTACCTCAGTCACAGGGGAGGATGGAGGAGAGCGCTGGTCAATCACTTCCTCCACCCACCTGTCAGTGTGGGGAATCGAACCTGTGACCCTTTGGCCACAAGCCTTAACTGCTAGCCTTAACCGCTAGCCCATGGCTGCAATGAGAGTAGGATAACCAGTGTGAATAATGTTTTAGGCACAAAATTAGAGACAAAGTGGGTTTTCACATGATTTACCGGGGACGGCCTACCAAATAAATCTAGTCACCCTTTCTAAAACAAGATGCACAGTGGGGCAGACTGCTGTGGGTTACAAGGACCTTTGGGAAACGTTTGTAAGATCTAACAAAAGTACATGTTTTTTTATTCTTTGTTGTTTGGTTTCTCCATGTCTCCATGGCCCTACACTCAAATGAAAAAAGCCAGTCCAGTCATATAAGTCTTGTACTTTTCTTCCTGTCCACAGAGTAGTGCTAGCAGTCTAAAAGGCGGCCACGCTTCCGTCAGAGGCTTATACCTGGAGAAGAAAGAGATGTGCTGTTTAAATTTCAAAGGTGCTTCTCTCTCTCTCTCTCTCTCTCTCTCTCTCTCTCTCTCTCTCTCTCTCTCTCTCTCTCTCTCTCTCTCACACACACACACACACACACACACACACATACACACACACAAGCACACACAACATAATATTGCTTACCAGTGCCCTCATCCCCCATGCCTTTTAATATGACCTCTGCCAGAGTCACCTTTGTGAGAGTGCCATTGGGAACAAAGCACAGTCACACCCTGCGTGGGCTGCCTTTGTGTGGAACTAGTACTTGTACAGAAGATGCCTGAGGGTGTGTGTGTGTGTGTGTGTGTGTGTGTGCGTACGTGTGTGTCTGTGTATATGCATGTTTGTGTGTGTGTGTGTGTGTGTGTGTGTGAGAGAGAGAGAGAGAGAGAGAGAAAGAGAATGTATGTATGTATGAGGGACAGTAAAAATGACAATGAGTTTGTGTAATAGAGTGTGTGCCTATGACTTTAGGGAGGGTGTTTAGGGTGTGTTTAGGGCCTACCTGAGAAACCTGTTTATGATGCTTCTTTGGCAATGACTGCATGGCTAATTACAGACAAGGGCTGCTGCACAGAGTTGTATGAATGTTCCCTGACAGAGATTAGTCATGTGGTGGTGTATTTTAATGATGCGTCCCTAATCGTGTGTTTTCAAGAAAGGTTATTATTATGCTGTTTGTCATGAAGTGTTTGTGTGTGTGTGTGTGTGTGAAGTGTGTGTGTGTCAGTGTGTGTTACATGTGACAGTCTGTAGGACAAATAGTAAATCCTGTCACCTCAAAATTGAGAATCCAGCTTTAGGGAGCAAAACGTACATGCCATGTATTTATTTTAGCCATGCACTAAACCAGTCCATTACAAATAGCACAAGTATTCAGCCAGGTAGAGGGGGCTAACTAAGGAAATTACCTGTAGGTAGAACCTACAGTATAACCTGCCACCGAAATGTTATACCTCCGCTGGTCTAAAGCCTGTCATCACGATATCATCCCGAGCACCTTGACATTCCTTAACCCCAACCTCTCAATGTTATCTGGCTGTGATCTCATCTGATTGTGTTAATACTCTGGCTGTTGAGCCACTGACACACATTGCCAACATCATACGTGTTTGACCTCTGCCACAACTGGGGATGCACCTAAACACATTACCTGAACTGTCATCATACTTGTAACGTAAATGTACATATATATCAGGGGTGGAAATTAACGTTGCATAATGTGAACCTCTACCAGCCACTGAAGTAAATTATTATTTTGTGTCGAAAATTTAACAGCCACACTTTGATATTTTACCAGCAATTGGCTGGCAGGGACGGACTTTTCCAATCCACCTTTCCCCTTACATTTTTTGCTTGTCATATTTCTGTTGAAACTAACGATTTACTCACTCTTCTTTGTTGGCTTTTAGGCCTATGAAATTTATGCTTGACAAATGGGAAAATTATCATATTATTGCCCCCTGCTGTTGTTAGTTGTTAGACTCTAAATTTTGGTTACTGAACAGGGCCGACTGACGGCCGTGGAGCGGACGGCTGTTCTGGAATTTTCCAAAAAACACAGATTGCCAGTCCGCATCCGTTGGCTTGTGGCTGGTGTGAATTTTTATTCCTATTTTTCATCCATATATATATCTACACACACACACACACACACACACACACACACACACACACACACACACACACACACACACACACACACACACACACACATATACGTATCGCTCATGTCAGATCTGTGGCAAAGCTGACGTGGCTGATGTACTTTTAATACCTCACCTGCACTTTCATAGGAATATCAGTATATATACAGCGTACTAAAGAATATTTACAATCTTCATACAAACTAATGTGTATGAAAAAAGCAGTATCAGATAAATAAAAGCATTGTTAAAACACCATTACCCAGATACACATGTTGTACACCCAGTGGCTTTCAACAGCAGATTCCAACAGACTGTTTGTATGGTTCATTGATATTTGGACTCATGTTCTCTCTCATTCTCTCTCATGTCATGCTCAGTTACAATGCCTACTGAGACAAAAGATAACGAGTCATTTGGCAGATTAGCTTTTATCTGAAGCGATGTACAAAGGCATCCTACGCTGACCAGGGAACACGACACAGCTAATAACATTTCAGTACATTCTGATCTTTAGTTTTTTTTCAAATGGCACCAACTGTAATTTTTAACAGCTGGCCTCTATCTTCTATCCAATCAAAACAAAAGTTATATCTTCTTAACAGTGAATTTTATTGATATTTCACTGCATGTTACTAGTTGGTCTTAGTCTACTTCCACAGTGTGTCCACCCCCAGTAGCTGTTACCAGCGGTTCATGTTTGGCATCTACTGTGGCTGACGTGATCAGATAGTGACAATGTCATATTGTGTTGTTTTAATTATCGTTAATTATCGTTTTCTTTGATACAATTTACGTACATATAGAGTCAGGCATTTCAAATATCATCGTTGTATAGTGTGTCAGTGGATATTTTTACAGAACAAAGCCGTTTTTGACAGAGGTGGGTCCATTCTACGCTTATTACACATTGAGTGCCTAGCACACGCAAGATGGCGGCCGCGTCGGACGTTTTCCCGTGTGGTCAGCCAATGCCGTGTCCACTCTAGTATTGTATTCAACTCTATGGTGTGCACTATGTGCTGAATGATCACAATAACTGATGGGACTGACTGTGCACTGTGGCGTTAAAACAGACATAGAGGATGACAGGTGCTTGAATGTTACACGCGTCATAAGCATGAGCTAAGCCTGAAAGACAACAAGTTCTGTCATCACAAAGCTCAGCCTCACACTCACAGTCATGCAAGATGTGTGTGTGTGTGTGTGTGTGTGTGTGTGTGTGTGTGTGTATGTGTGTGTGTGTATGTGTGTGTGTATGTGTGTGTGTGTGTCTGTGCTGCATGAAGGTGAAATGAGCCTAATGTAACAGTGGCTGTGTTTTGTTGTGTCACTCTACTGCTATCCAGAGGGCAGAAAGTGGAGGGGTGTGACAGCAGCATATTGTATGTTGAGGTTAATTCAGGGAGGTGCCCTCAGGTCACATATACTCCACCCACAATTGGGTGTTGCTCAGCCAATCCTGCAGCTTTTCAATTATAATAATAAATAATAAATCTCATTTAAAAAAAATTGCAGATCTCCCAATTTCTCTCTCTCTCTCTCTCTCTCTCTCTCTCTCTCTCTCTCTCTCTCTCTCTCTCTCTTTCTCTCTCTTTCTCTCTCTCTCTCTTTCTCTCTCTCGCTCAACCTCTCTCACTCTCTCTGTCACACACACACACACACACACACACAAACACCCCCCCCACACACACACACACACACTCTCTCTCTTTCATACACACACACACACACACTGATATGAGACACCCCTCCACCAATTTTCTTAAAAATGATATCGATACAATTCTTGTCTTTCTGACAAAACAAACCAAGCACACAAAGTGCAGCTCCTTGGTGTAGGTAACATTGTATTTATGTGGCATACAGAACTCCTTTTGCAGGACAAAACAAGCTCCCACAGCCTCGGTCTGCCTACAGTTGTGCTCATAAGTTTGCATACCCGGGCAGAATGATACCCTGGCTGATTTCTTAACCATTTTTCTGAGAATCATTTGGGTAGTTTCTGTTGTCATTGTGATTTAAATAAAGTAAACACAGGTGTTTGACAATGAATGGTTTCAGCCTCAGTGTGCCTCGTGTGCCTAGCGTGACTCATCCGATAAATGTTTGTTAGGGTTCCATTTAGAGAGCACGTGTCCTGTGGGCTTTTGGCCAATGGGGGATAGGGGTTCTGCCGGGAAGCCAGGTGGCAGGAGTGGAAAATCCCCACCTCAGAAAGTAAAAGTGCTGCCATGAATTTTGTTGTTACTTGTGGCTCCCAATCCTTGCCTTTCATAAACATGCATAAGATATATAAAATAATTTGAAGCGAGTGGCTTATATATGGCTACAAAAATGTGAACTTTACTTTATACTTCAATTGAGGACTGTGCTGTCATTAGAAAGTAAGGGAGCTGTGAAATTTATAAAAATAGAATGGTTAGTACGATGTAAGGCTTACAGCATGTTTTGTGTCAGTGTGGTACATTTATTTTAACTGACAATTTCATATATTTGCTTTTGGTAACCTTACATGTGTAAGTGATCCAATCAGATCACCTCTATTTGTTGTGTTTGTTTTGTAGTCGAGGTATTTTTCATTAGTGTGATCTTTGATTAGTGTGGATGACCTCTTAGTAGTAATTGTCTCAGTGAATCCTAAATTACCTCACAAACATGGCGGACAAGCTGTGCCATCATGGAGGCCGCAGAGCAGGTTTAGTCAGAGAGCAGCGCACTGGCTCAATCAATCAATCAATCAATCAGTTCTTCCATTTATCTATATTTGAAGTAGGTGGAAGAATGACTAAGGACTCAAACGTGTCCAGTATTTTTCAGTAAATGAGTGAAAACTTCTTCTTCAATTCCTTTTTTATGTTGCCACCCCACCTAATGTTAGTCTGATGTCTGATGTCACCCAGCTAATTTGCAATACGGTGTTCTGCCAATACGAGGTCATGGGACCTGGCTGTAGAACAAGCCAGACAGGAATTATTTATTTATTTATTTATTTATTTTGAAGGAGGTGAACGGACCAGTTTTCCTCGAAGGACTCGTGACGATCTGTAATCATTATTAAAAGCATCAAACAGAAAACACACAAACACAAACACTCAAAAGACACACAAAAACTAACATCATGGTTGTTTTGTAGATTTCTTCATTCTGTTTCCTCTATTAGCACTAATTGATTTGTTGTGTAATTGAAATTAAAAAGCGGCGTACAGGACAGGCCCAGCGCTAGCAGTTCTTTACAACGGAAAGTCACTGGCACCTGTCACACTTGCACCTGTACGCCTACACCTGATACACCTGGTCAGATTCTTGCTCTCATACTTGTGTCTTGAAAGAGTCTTAGTCAGTGTAATGTCAGCAGTGTAACACTTGGCCAGATTATAGCTCTCACTTTTGTTTCTGCCTTGGAAAGCATTTGTGTAACGTCATTGGGAGTGTGCCTCTGCCTCTGGTCTCTCTCGTGATGGAATATTCCTCCTGTTCCTCTGCCTCCTCTGTAGAGTGTGAGTCACCCTGGTGCCAGTGGTTTGGTATGCTGTCACGCAATGGCATGTGGGCATAGGGTTTGGTGCTCTTCGTTGTGGGCATGTGGGGTGGGGTGGGTGGCGGGGGGGTGGTAAGTAAGCTCAACCACTCAAATCCACTTTGGTCTTGTTTTATTTTTTCAAGGAAAGAAACGCGTTGTTCACCCAAATCAAACATAACTATCACAGATCAGACAGACAGACAGGCAGGCAGTGAGGCAGACAGACAGACAGACAGACAGACAGACAGACAGACATTGGGGGGGAGGGGGGGGAGGGGGGCCAGAATTGGTGATTTCTTAACCATTTCTCAGAGAATCACTTGGGTAGTTGCTGTTGTCATTGTGATTTAAATAAAGTAAACACAGGTGTTTGACAATAAATGGTTTCAGCCAACCACTAACCGTGAGTGAAAAA
>CM050198.1:10554761-10559761 GCA_027475355.1 Coilia nasus
ATAATACCACATTCACTGAACAGAGGGAAGAAAAAACATTGTAATGATAATAAGTAAGGTAATAAGAATCCACGAGGTAAACAAGTGACGTGATAAGGTGCTTTGTGGTAGATAGATTACAGTGTCCCCAGTGTAGCCTGAAATCATAAAATGGGTGTGCCCAGAAAAAAAAAATAAAAATAAAAATAGGTGGGCCTATAGCACCAAACACATAGTTTAGTATTATTACCTAAACATTCAATCAAACTTATAGAGCCCTTTGATTGGGTGGGCCTGTGGTCTAAATACTCATCGGATTCTTCTTCATGATCTTTATGAAAGGGTTAATTTGCAGTGTAAATGCCAGAGAGAGTTTTAAATGTACATTACCCATTTAATTTATATCTTCGTGAAACTATAATCCTTTCTAATCAAACTGTTTGCTCTTTTATGAAACGATATTGTCAATTTAGTCAATGTTTGACTGGGCAATATGACAACTGTAAGGGCATTTTTCTCAGTTTCAGTGCTCGGGTAGTTACTGCACTTTGCCTTTGTAGGGCAGAATAGAGTCCAACTGGCACAACAGCTCGAGTACAAATCATATTGTAGTTAGATGAGGCAAATTATATAAGCATAGCCCAGTTTTCTCAACTCTTGACAGTAGTTGTCAACGAAACAATATCTCACTTGCCCTCAGGACATAAACCTGCAATTACTGACCATCAATCTCAAAGGGATTAATATGCACCATTGTAGCTCCAGTCCTTTATTTTCCTAAAGCCGTCCCCACCCTTTGCCACCACACAAAAGCTTGGACACACACACACATACACACACACACACACACACACACACACACACACACACACACACACACACACACACACACACACACACACACACACACACAGACACACAAGCACACAAGCACACAAGCACACAAGCACACAGAAACACACACACTCACGCATACACACACACTCACACCATATAAACAGACACACACACACATACACACAACCACACAGGCACATAGGTTGAACTCAGCCAAATTGGGCCATCAGCTAAAGTGGGCCAAATAAGGTTGACATGTCATATCTCCTTAAATTTGAATACTCCATCACTGTTAATTGTTTAAAATTGTTGCTACAACTGTGCTTGATGTGTTTTGAATGATTTGCTTGATCTGATGTTGCTAAGGTGGGTGGGGCAATTCCTTACAGTGACACTGGTGCGGAAATTTTAAGTGTGAGTGTTTTGGCAGGCAAAATATGACTTTGATGTAATAAGGTTGTTATAATGTTAAGAAATGAATGAGGTAATGAAAGTAATATATCATTGATATTGTCTTGATGTCCTTTATTAGAGAAACATGGTTATAGTTAGAAAAAAAAAACTGATTTTCTGACTTAAAAACACATTTTAGTTGCCGGCCCATTTTACCTGAATCTGTTAAGATAAAATGGGCCATTAGCCTCAGCTAAAATAGGCCACCATTTTTACTGACTTTACTCCATCATTTTCAGGAAATTAAAATCAAATCTGCAGATATACAATGACAACAGTTGGAATATTAAAGCTATGGGTGACTATAGCCATACTGTATAGGCCTAATTGTGTTGGTAGCAGGCTACCATATGCACGCACACTACATAAGCATTAGATTAGGTTAATTACACTCAATGTGTAACACTTAAATAGTCTTGTTGAATTAGAAGTTATTGAAGTGTTGAAGTTTTTAATTGCTGTATTGCACAGGAAATAGGCAAGGAAAAACAAGGATGCTGACCTGAAGGGATTACAGATGAAAATTAGCCTTAGCAAAGTAGCTAACTCTGTCACATTTGCATTTTTGATTCAAATGGAAATGTTGATTAATGTACATTAACCCTTTTAAATAGAAATACAAATAAATACAAAAGTAAAAAGGAATTGACAGGGACAGAATGTCAGTCCACCGAAATAGCAAAGGCATGAAATTTACCAAGGGTAACTACGCAACGGAGTGAACTGGAAAGGTGCCTAGCAAAACATGCCTCTGGTCAGAGACCATGCCCCCCAGACCATGCTAAGACAGAGCTGACATAAATATAAAAGCATAGAAAGGTTAGTGTGTTTTTGTGTCTAAAAACAATTAAAATACATTTATTTTACCTTTTAAGGAGTCCTGCATTGGATCTATTCACCGGCCCATTTTACCTGAACATGTGGCCCATTTTACCTGATCACAGCCCATTTGGCCCAGAAAGAAGCTTCTAACAATTAAACACCTCTAAAATATAAAAAAGACTTAAAAACAATACATTTTCTCTATAGTCGAATAGAGGACACCTGACTGAAGAAAACCTGATCATTTTTGCAGGTTTTATTTGGTGTTGAATAGTGTTTTTATGGGTCTTTAAAAAAAATGCCAAAAAGTTGCCCAATACACCTGAGTTCACCCTACACACACACCAAACACACACACACACAAACACACACACAAACACACAAAAACACACACAAACACACATACACACACAATCACACACACACACAACCACACAGACACTTACACTCAAACACAAGCACACTCGCACACACACCACATAAACAGACACACACACACACACACACACACACACACACACACACACAGGGAGGTGATATTTAAGCATGACTTGGTGTGATTTTTCATGTGAAAAGAGTGTGCGAGGGGGTGGGGGAAAGGGGGGTTTCTGGTTACAGGCGACACAGCTAGGTGTGCTGAATACACACACACTCACACACACAGCTAGGTGTGCTGAGCCCCGCCCTATACCCAATACCCAGGAGCACACATCACAACAGCCCCCTGGTCTCATCGGAACCCTTACATGCTCACACACACACACACACACACACACACACACACACACACACCCCATTCTCTCTCCCCTACTTTCTCTCTCTCTCTGTCCCTCTCTCACACACACACACAAACTGTGTCACTCTGCCTTTCTCTCCTTCTGTTTAACACACAACACACATGTACACAGTCATTCTCTCTTTCAAACACACATAGTCACTGAACTGTTTCTCTCAAACACACACACACACACAGACACACACACACGCACACAAAAACAAACAACAAACACCCCCCCCATTCTCTCTACCCCTCTTTCCCTCTTTCTTTCTCTCTTTCTCTCTCTCTCTCTCTCTCTCTCTCTCTCTCTCTTTCTCTCTCTCTCTGTCCCTCTCTCTCACTCTCTCCCTCCCCCTTCCCCTCTCTCTGTTGTCCTTCTCTCTCTCTCTCTCTCTCTCTCACACACACACACACACCCACACCTATCTCCTCTCTAAGTGTGTGTATGTCTACAAACACACGCACACACACACACACACACACACATACACACACACCTATCTCCTCTCTAAGTGTGTGTATGTCTACAAACACACACACACACACACACACACACACACACACACACACACACACACACACACACACACACACACCTATCTCCTCTTTAAGTGTGTATGTCTACACACAGACACACACACACACAGACACACACACACACACACACACACACACACACACACACACACACACACACACACACACATTTACAGTATACTCACCTCCTTTTACCTCCCGTCTCTCTCTCTCCTCCACCTCACACACCTCCACTTCATGTTTCTGGCCCCTCCCTCTCCCTTTCACCTGGCTCGGATTATGATGTGTGTGTGTGTGTCTGTGTGTGTGTGTGTGTGTGTGGCATATTCCCACAGTCTGAGATAGCTATAGCAGCACTTAATACTGTCACCTCTTCTTGTCCTCCTTTCTTACACAGGTAAGGCTGTTTTTTTTTCTTATTATACAGTACAATGTATACTGTATGACCTGTGTCTGTAATAAAGCTTTATATTTAGCTGTTGGATAAGTTCAGCTGTTGGATGACACACACCTGTGTTTATGTGTGTTTGTGCTGTATAGTGTTTTAAATATCCAATCTCTTTTGTGTATATAGTGGGTGTCTAAATATGCTTGTGTGGATTAGTGTTTGTGTGTATGTAGTGGGTGTCCTTGTATATCCTTGTATAAATGTGTGTGTATAGTGGGTGCCTAAATATCATTGTATAAATGTGTATATGAAGAGGGTTTAAAAAATCTCGTGTGAGTCTGTAATTGTGAGTATATAGAGGGTGAGTATCAGGGATGAAAATTGGCAGATTGTTAGATTTCGAACACAAAATAGTGATTTGTGGTCGAGTGGCTGGTGAATATTACCCAAACACAGATTCACACAAAGATATTTGGACAACGTCCATATACAGTAGAAGACTGTAAAATCTGTCTCTACCTGACTCTACTGGAATATACAACTGTAGTCAGGGTAATGCTGCTCTCTGTGGAGAATACACACTGACACACAAAAATAGAGTCATTGTTTTTAGATGTACTGTATGTGAAAATTAACTTTGGAAAATGTGAACCGTTACCAGCCACAGGCAAATAAATGGTGTCAGGGAGGCACTCCTCACAGTAGACAGTATGCCCATTCAGGTTTTACAGTGTGGTTTAGTGCAGTATGGTGTTACTGTTGTCTGCATAGTTTTCACAGGAAGTGCTACTGTCCTCGTCATCTGTGAGGTAATGTACTGTAGGTTGTGTGTATGTTTGCATATAGGGAAGATCACGTGGTGCACTCCTCTTACATTCTCTTACAAGTCACTCAGCAATTCATAAAACAATATTTAAGAACAGAATGTTAGTTTGTATTCAAGTCTTTTTGTTGTCATTGTGCAGTTGCCTGAACAACGAAACTAAAATGTTTTATGTACTGTAGGTAAATATACTTAAATGGTAACATAAAATTATCTAATTTCATTCAAACCCTTACATGAATTTTAAGCCGAAAAGTGTTTGTCAACAGTTACATGAATCGTAACTCTGTTACACAAATTAAGGTATTGTTACCAAATATCAGTTCAGTAACTGCTCAATGGAAGTGGGAGTGTAACTCTGTTACAGTATGATTTCCCCTCTG
>CM050198.1:10562261-10587261 GCA_027475355.1 Coilia nasus
CAGTGGGTTTTGAGGGATACTAGAAGCGCTCTACCTCCTCTTCTTATAATATCATATTTGTTTATGAAAGACAAAGTCAAAACAACTGTAAGAAAGAGTATTTTCCTCTGGGTACCAGTGGGTGAATCCAAATCACTTATCCAAGAGTAAAGGTCAGCAACAAGACAAGTTCAAGATAAATCAAACCGAAAGGCAGGTACAAATCTCAGTGCAGTCCTCACTGTGCTCAAACGGAAACATTGCCTCACGGTGAGGTAACTGGTATCAAGAGTCTTATTACAGCCTGAGGCTAATGGGCTAATGGGAGGCTAGCGGTGACAGGGAGTAGCATTCAGGTCACATGGTGTAGTCATAGAGGGGGCGTGGCTGTCCACACAGCTGACAGAACCGGGAGTGTCGTCTGTGCTGACGAGGTGCTACAACTCTGACAAATGTCCGCCTTCTGAAGTGCTATTCCCCTTACTTATGTATTTAATGATGTAGAAGGATAACTTATGTGGTACATTTCATTATTACTACTAATCTGACTTACAGTTCATGCAATATATAAAAATTTGTATGTACTGTACTTTGCCACTGTACGGTATTCTGTATTCTGTGCACTGGTTGGCTACAGGTTTAACTTTTGGTATAGTAACAAAAGTGGCAAAAGAAATTTGTCACTGTATGCTGTCATGTATTCGCAAATGTTACCATGTTTTTGTTCATATTTTCTGCTTTTGACTATATATATTTTATATAGTAAATATATTTTGTATTTTTGCTTGTGTTTTTGTTTGTGAAACCAGTGTGTCCCCATGAGAAGGGCTTCCTGTGTGCAATAATGAGAGCCCAGTACGTGCTCCTGCTTGTGTACTGGGTCTCAGGCTCAGGTGAGTCTCTACACCTGCAACACACCTCCCTCTCCCTCTGCCTCTGCCTCTGCCTCTGCACCCCTCCCTCTCCCTCTGGACCCCCCCCCCCCCCCTCTACACCCCTCCCTCTCCCTCCGGACCCCTCCCCCTCCCTCTACACTCCACTCTCTCTCCCTTTGCACTCTTCCCTCTCCCTCCCACTGCTCCACCTGATGGCTCCCAGGGTCACCCACTTAGACCTCATTTCCACCGACTTGAGCGTGTACAGCGCGTATCTGTGTACAATACGTCTGTATAGGGACAGAATATGCTCAGATCATGCATGCGGTGTAAATGGTCTAATCTGTTAACGTGCATTCTAAACGAATACGGACAGAAAACGGGCACGCGCTGTACACGCAGAGTGTTTGGTGGAAATGAGCCCTAAGGGTAATAAGTAGAAGTAGAAGTAGAATAATAATAATTAATAATAAACTTTACTTGTATAGCACAATTCATACATGCAAGTTACAGTTTAGCAGGGTTGTCACAGGACAACATTTCTTGCAGTCCAGTGTCGCCGGAGCAGGTGAATACAGTTGTAAACTGACTCTTGCGTGTACACGGGTGGACAGTCCTTGTAGGCCCTAGTCAGCAATCTTTGTAGTCCAGTGGAACTAGAACTATGCAATGCCCTGTTACGTAATGTGGGCTCTTATGTGAACATAGGTCAGCAGTCCTTGCAAACCAGAGGCACTAGACGAGGAAAGTTCATTTAGGCCAGTCGGTTGTCATTTAGGTGCAGTCGGTAGAAGTCTTTATTGTCACTATACAACATACAGTGGGATGTCACTCAGAGCAGCCAACAGATGCAGAGTCAAGAAGCAGCAGATAAGAATACAAAGCCAAAAGGCAGTAACTACATATTTTGTCAAAACTGAGTTTAGACTTCAAGTTGAGTTTATAACACCTCTTTTGTCTTGTGACTGAATCTCTTGCTTCTTCCTATCAATAAAGTATATTAAAGCATCAGCACCATTATACCTACACTATATTTGACTGGCCAGTATGACAACTTTGAAGGCATTTTTCTCAGTTTCAGTGTTCAGGCAGTTACTGCACTTTGCCTTTGTACGGCAGAATAGTTAAGTGGAATAGAATAGAAATAGGTTCTGAATGTGGACATTTACATTTAATTGAAAACCATTTTTTAGAAGGGTGGACGTGGGGGTGTGGGGGTGCTTTTCAGGGGCCTAGCCGTTTATCTGGGCAGACCTGAAGGCTCCTCACACCCTGGGGGGGGGGGGGGGGGGGGGTTATTCCACAAAAACAGGCTTAGTTATTTCTTTGGGTGTGTTAACACTGAGCTTTTGCGTGGTAACACTTCAAAATGGCAGAGCCTTGTGGCTGTATTCTCCCAGTGAACCAAAGAAACCAAAGGAAATCTACTACTTACTTTTTTAGTTAACTTATTTGGGTTAGTCAGTGAAACATGTAGTATACCTGTCTGTATACTAGTAGGGTGGTTAATTAATATACTGTCTATTTGGTAATGCCTCATTTGGAGAGTTAACTGTATAGAACCAGCATTAGCACTGAATATCAAGCCTTAGGAGCCATCACGTGTCATTTAGGAATAAATGGGTGTTGTCTTTAGCAGCTGTTGGATAAAAAATAACATTGAAAAATAAAGCAAATTTGAAAAATAAGTTGAAAGTTGAAGTTGAAAAATATGTGTTATATTGTGTTATCGAGTGTCACACATAACCTCATAATTAGCAACATAAGTCCATATTATGGTGATGTCCTTTTTTTCTTTTCTCTTTCTAGGTGTTGTCTGGGTAGAAGCCCAAAAGTAAGTCAGTTTACTCAGAAATACATTATAGTCATTATAGTCTTCAGTCTTTCAGAAACAAAAATCTTAATCATTATACCTACCTGTCAGAGGTGAACAAACCGGCTTAAAGGTGTACTTCCACGAGAAACCGTTTAGTACTTGCTCTTTTGAAATATGATAGGTCACCCCGAGTTGCATATGCATGCTGCATATCAAAATGTTTTTCTATCCCCGTTTTCTATATCAGTCAAAAGAAGACAATAGGCGGAAAAACGACCCAATGCGAAAAGGGTCTTCGGCGTGACGTAGACGTGGAAATACATATAAGAGAAACCGAATGGGCTTTAAATAGCCTAATGTTAGCCTGTGACTGACTCGCATAAGATTGGCAGGCTAGTTGAATGACTGAACTGCATTTAGCCGGGCACTTGCACTGTTTTGTGATGCAAATATTACCATTCTGAAACGTTCATTGACAAACGGTCAGGAAGCGACTGTGCTTGTGCCATCTCTCCTTCCTCTTCGGATTCAGGATCAAACACATAAGGCTGTATCTCCGTAGACATTCTGTGTGCAGTTTTAGCGCTGTCAAGTTGACTTTTCCCCTTTACCTTACTCTGCTATCAAGTTGACTGTGGGGCAAAGGAAGCTGCAGGGAGCGTGCCTCTGGTGAAATCGTGTCGTTCTCCCGGCCCCACCCCCTCCACCAAACTAAAACAGCCTGAAACAGAAGCACTAGAACATTTTTTTCATCAAAACCAGCGCACAGGGCAATTATTAAAACTAGAGAACACCGCAAAATTAATGAAAACATGATGGAAGTACACCTTTAAGAAAAGGTTGACCTCACTAGTTAGCTCATCTACCTGGCTAAAGACTGGTGCTAATTAGGATCAGAGAATTGCCTGGAACAAATATGTGGAAAGACTTTTACTTTCCGTACCCGGGATGTCCGCTGCTGTACAATGTGTCATACTTCTTAAATGAAACACAATAAGAATCTTTGTCCAGTGAAGCCACAAGTAAGTCCATTCTAAGTGAAACTTAAGATCTTAAGTTGAGGAGAAACAGATCAGAAGCCAGCCTCAGGATTTCAGAGAGACAAAACTAAGGCTGTTGTAAAGAAGTATTACTTCTCTCTGGTATATATACATATAAATGCCAGAGAGAGATTGGGAGATTAAAATAACTTTGCGTTCTGATCTTGAGCCATGCACATTGAGTCCATTATTCTGTGCTCTCTCTCTCTCCCTCTCCCTCTCCCTCTCTCTCTCCCTCTCTCTCTCTCTCTCTCTCTCTCTCTCTCTCTCTCTCTCTCTCTCTCTCTCTCTCTCTCTCTGTCTCGCTCTGTTTAGTAACTGTGTGACAGCTTGGAAAATTGACTCATTACATTTTTTTTTCTCCTCTTGCAGTAACACCTGCGGCCAAGCCCCAGAGGACTGTGACGAAGTGAGTTTGATGTCCTCTAAAATATGTTAATTGTGCTGTTAGCATTAGTCACACAAATTAATAAATAAAAGCACATTCCTCTGTCCTCCCCCAGGTGGCAGACCCTATGCACTGAATTTTGTAATATATAATACCAATTTGTCACAAAAATGTGTTACCTGTACCTGTACGATATGTAACAAATAACACAGTTATGGTGCAGTTATGGCAGCTATCACAGCCAACGTTAGACAGATATACACATTACATCTTTAGACAGATATACACCTTACCTCTTTAGACAGATATACGCATTACATCTTTATACAGATATACACATTACATCTTTAGACAGATATACGCATTACATCTTTAGACAGATATACACATTACAACTTTAGACAGATATACGCGTTAACATCTTTAGACAGATAAATGCATTAACATCTTGTACATGTCCCTCTGTCCTCCTCCAGGTGTCAGACTCTACCTCCCAGTTCCTGCAGTGTGCAGGGGTTCCCTCCGGGCCCCTCGCCGACCCCCAGCACCTGCACAACCTGCTGCGCCTGGTGGACGCCACTCTGGATGTCTACTCCTTCATGGTGAGAGAGTACTGAACACAGATGATAGAGAGAAAGAGAGAGAGAGAGAGAGAGAGAGAGAGAGAGAGAGAGGTGGTTGACGCCACTCTGGATGTCTACTCCTTCATGGTGAGAGAGGCAGTTGATAGAGAGAGAGAGAGGGAGAGAGGTAGAGAAGGAAAAGTAAAGGGGTGGGGTGAGAGACAGTGGATGCCACACTGGATGTCTACTCCTTTATGGTGAGAGAGGCAGTTGATAGAGAGAGAGAGAGGGAGAGAGGTAGAGAAGGAAAAGTAAAGGGGTGGGGTGAGAGACAGTGGATGCCACACTGGATGTCTACTCCTTTATGGTGAGAGAGGCAGATGAGAGAGAGAGAAAGAGAGGGAAAGAATGAAAGGGGGGGATGGAAGAGAGTGGGGGGAAAGGGAGGGGGGAAAATAAATGGGGGGGGGGGGGGGGTGACAGATGGTGGATGCCTCTACTCCTTCATGGTGACAAAGTACCGAACACAGATGAAAGAGAAATACAGAGAGAAAGGGAGAGAAGGAGAAGGAAAGGGGGGGATGTGTGTGTGTGAGAGAGAGAGAGAGAGAGAAGGAGAGAGAGAGATGCTGGACCTCTACTCCTTCACGGTGAGAGAGCACCAAAGGCAGATGATAGAGAAATAGAGAGAGGGAGAGAAGGAAAGGGGGGAGGGAGTGAGTGAGAGAGAGAGAGAGCGAGAGAGAGAGAGATGGTGGACGCCGTGCTGGACCTCTGCTCCTTCACGGTGAGAAAGAGAGAGAGAGAGAGAGAGAGAGAGAGAGAAGGAAAGGGGGAGGGGTGGAAGAGAGTGAGAGAGAGAGAGACTGTGGACACCATGCTGGACCTCTGCTCCTTCACGGTGAGAAAGAGAGATGATAGAGAGAGAGAGAGAGAGAGAGAGAGAGAGAGAGAGAGAGAGAGAGAGAGAGAGAGAGAGAGAGAAGGAAAGGGGGAGGGGTGGAAGAGAGTGAGAGAGAGAGAGAGAGAGAGGGAGAGAGAGACAGAACATGTTGGACGACTACTACCTTCACAGTAAAGGCCTCGTTATGCTTCTGTGACTTCTTGGAAGGTGCATGCAATGACATGGCACTCTGTGGGGGTGGCTTGCAAGGACGACCATAAATTAGACTCACTGTAAGAGAGCACCAAAGGTTGTTTTTTTTGTACACTGAATATAGAGGGGGGGGGGGGGGGGGGGTGTAGTAGTGTTGTAGAAACACTGTTTATTCGTGGAGTGAGCATGTCTAGAATTGATGACACTTAAGATTACAGAGCTAGGTAGCATTGCTTTGGTCTTTTCAAGCACTGAATGTTTGTCAGAATGTTGTCTGCGTAGGTTCTCAATCATCCAGTTCTCAGTAGTCGTCAGTATTTAGTGATGAGTAGCTGGAAATGTTTTTGAGCTTGAGGACGTTTCGCCGCCTACCTAAAAGCCTTCTTTGGTTCTGAGAATGGGTGGTGTAGCCAAAGGTATGTAATCTCTACTGGGGTTGTACTAACGGGTGTGACTGGGACTTGCTGGTCACACCCCTTTGCCATGTGACTGGGTCAAAGATTGTAGATAGGCCAAGATCCTTCATGATGAGCCCCTTCCTGGAACCATGTTTGCACGAGTGGGGGGCACTAATCCCCCTTTATAGAGTGCAGAGGCTGCAGAGGGGTCGGGGGTGGTGGGGGTGCACTAGTACCATCCAAACCTCTTCCCTTGATCCGCACCCCCAGTAATTCTTCCTGTTTCCTATTTAACCCACATAGCTCCACATCCTGTAGTGATTCTGTTTCCTGTGTGAGGTGGCTTTTAGCCAGTGATTCCGTTTCCTGTCTGACCAACATAGGTCCACACCCATAATGATTTTATTTCCTTTCTGACCAACATAGGTCTACACCCCATAGTGATTCTGTTTCCTGTGTGACCCACAGAGGTCAAAACCCCGTAGTGATTCTGTTTCCTGTCTGACCCACAGAGGTCGGCTCTTAGTCAGTGATTCCATTTCCTGTTTGACCCACGTACTGTAGCTCCACAACCTGTAGTGATTGTGTTTCCTGTGTGACCCTCAGAGGTCAACACCTCACAGTAATTCTGTTTCCTGTGTGACCCACAGAGGTCGGCTCTTAGCCAGTAATTCTATTTCCTGCCTGACCAACATAGGTCCACACCCATAGTGATTCTGTTTCCTGTCTGACCCACAGAGGTCAACACCTCATAGTAATTCTATTTCCTGTGTGACCCACAGAGGTCGGCTCTTAGCCAGTAATTCTATTTCCTGCCTGACCAACATAGGTCCACACCCATAGTAATTCTGTTTCCTGTCTGTCCCACATTAGTCAACACCTCATAGTAATTCTGTTTCCTGTGTGACCCACAGAGGTCGGCTCTTTTTCCATTTCCTGTTTGACCCACGTACTGTAGCTCCACACCCTGTAGTGATTGTGTTTCCTGTGTGACCCACAGAGGTCGGCTCTTAGCCACGGCCCGGCGCTGGAGCTGTGGGCGGGGATCGAGGTGACGCCCCAGGGTCTTGTGAGCGAGGCAGATGTGCTGAAGGTGTGGCTGGAGGTCAAGATGAAGCCCCTCCTCTCCTCCGTCTCCCGCCAGTTCCTGCGCTGCCTTGGCAACAAGAACCTCAGCTGCGAGGCCTACCAGACTGTGTAGGTCCCCTTAAGCTCATTACTGCTCATTTCTGGCTAACCCATGGTTTGTGAAACAGTTTTCACAGTGGATATTTCTCTGGAAAAGCTCTCCTTTCTCAATTATTAACCCACAGTGACACCTTCTGGTTTGTATTGGACATTGCACCCCCACTGCAGGTCCCTCCCAGGCAGTGGTAACACAAACACTAAGTTTTTCAACAACAACGGTGATCTCAGTAAAAACACTTGACATACAGTACATTATGGCAGCTGTGGCCTAATGATTAGGGAGTTGGAGTTGGGGTTGGAGGGTCACAGGTTCGATTCCTGTACCAGTAGAAAAAAAATGAGCTACTGCCAGATATGGAGATTGGCTGAATAGATTAAAAAATGGTGAAACTCAACTGTTTAACTCTGAGGGCTCATTCACACCAAACACTCTGCGTATACAGCGCATGCCTGTTTTCTGTCCGTATTTGTTTAGAATGCACGTTAACTAAATAGACTATTCACACCGCACAAGGGATCTGAGAAAAATGACCGGGATCACGGGAAAAATGACCTTTTTCTTTAAAAAATACAGAATTTACTACATGCACAAAACCCCCAAACACTGTGAGGCACCACAGAAACCCATTTTTTATCCATGCTCCTGTCTGTGACATGTTGATGTGCCATGACTCCTTCATGTGCCATTCAATGTTGATGTGCGATGACTCCTTCATGCCAACAAGCCGTGTTGCTGTGCAGGGTGAGGGAGCTGAGCCACCACTTCTCCGCCATGGACTCCTCTCGCCAGAAATGGATCTACATGTTCTTCATGTACCCTTTCCTGTCTGACAACAGAACAGCAGGTACACACACACACACACACACACACGCACACATACATACACACACACGCACGCACACGATCACGCACACAACCACGCCCGCACGCACGCAAACAACCATACACACACACACGTAAACAACCATACACACACACACACACAAGTAGGTGTTAATAAATATCACAGTAAACATGACTGATTTGCTGTGTGTATCTTCCTTATCCAGGCTGCATGCACTTGAGTAACAGCAGTGAGGATTGGCTGATGAGGAACTTTGGGTCCTTCTCAGTCAAGGCCACCATGAAGGACCTGTCATCACTTAACATGGTCTTCAGTGGGGTAAGGACCTGTCATCACTTAACATGGTCTTCAGTGGGGTAAGGACCTGTCATCACTTAACATGGTCTTCAGTGGGGTAAGGGCTTTAGCACTGAACATGGTCTTCAGTGGGGTAAGGGCTTTAGCACTTAACATGCTCTTCAGTGGGGTAAGGACCTGTCATCACTTAACATGGTCTTCAGTGGGGTAAGGGCTTTAGCACTTAACATGGTCTTCAGTGGGGTAAGGGCTTTATTACTTAACATGGTATTCAGTGGGGTAAGGGCTTTAGCACTTAACATGATCTTCAGTGGGGTAAGGGCTTTATCACTTAACATGGTCTTCAGTGGGGTAAGGACTTTATCACTTAACATGCTCTTCAGTGAGGTAAGGGCTATATCACTTAACATGGTTTTCAGTGGGGTAAGGACTTTATCACTTAACATGGTCTTCAGTGGGGTAAGGGTCTTATCACTTAACATGGCCTTCAGTGGGGTAAGGACTTTAGCACTTAACATGGTCTTCAGTGGGGTAAGGGCTATATCACTTAACATGGTCTTCAGTGGGGTAAGGGCTTTAGCACTTAACATGGTCTTCAGTGGGCTAAGGGCTTTAGCACTTAACATGGTCTTCAGTGGGGTAAGGGCTATAGCACTTAACATGGTCTTAAGTGGGGTAAGGGCTTTATCACTTAACATGCTCTTCAGTGGGGTAAGGACTATATAACCCACACACATTCAGGCTACTGTCTCCAATGGGAGCAGCAGATTGTGCAATGCAGTGGATAAACATATAGATACTACAAGGCAGTTGTTAAAGACATTTACATTGGTTCAACACTACATGTCTGTCTTGTCTAAGCTCCAGAGCCCTGCTCCTTCTCTCCTTCTCTCCTCCTCCAGCTGGAGGTCCTCCACCTCCTGACCCCGGAGCAGAGGGCGGAGCTGCTGCTGCAGCCTGGGGTGGCAGGGCTGGATGACGGAGCCCTGAGCCTGGTCTTCAACAGCCTGCTCCAGTCCCTGATGCCTGGCCATCCCACTCCTCCTCCTACTACTACTTATGGTCCTACTATGGCTGCTCCTGCTGCCTCCTACGCCTATAACAAAAGTCTGGGGGAGTACATGGCCACAGTTGGACCGTACCACACCACACAGTACTATCTCCCTCCTCGCATGGATCCCATCAGAGAGGTGTGTGTGTGTGTGATGCCTCCTGTAACCAGATGTGGTGCTGGTAACCAGAGACCCACTCCACACACACACACTTTTCCTTCCTCCTGTGTGTGTGTGTGTGTGTGTGTGTGTGTGTGTGTGTGTGTCTGTCTGTCTGTGTGTGAGTGTCTGTGTGTCCTCGTGTATGTGTGCGGACATATGTCTATGCATGTGTGTGTGTGTGTGTGTGTGTGTGTGTGGTGTATGTATTGTCTAGCATGACTTCTCATGTCTTCCTCATCCTTCAATCAGATGGCAAATGGATTCATGACTTTCCTCAAACCTGCTGGAAGTTTTGCCAGACACCTTATTGACTTCACACATCAGGTAACTAAATAAAAGTTATCTCTTATGTCAAATGTCTAATGTCAGGTCTTCTTTAACAGTCCTTATTTAATAGCAAACATTATGTTCACGGCTAACACCTTTGCCGTGATTTACAGGACTTTAAACCCATTCTGTCTATTGTTAACCGAACATCACCTTTACCAACACCTTGCACAGAGATTATATAGAGATTCAACAGAGAGTTTCTTTTTTCATAATTTGTAAATACCATAGTTTATCAGGGAGTATTCACTTGAAATCTAACAAAGTTTGATTCACTGATGTAACTGTACTCAATATTGGCTGACAGCATGCCCTTTCTGAACAGTATACCACATTTTCCAGCTAACACTATATCCCACTGTGTTGTTTAACGATTCATATTAAATGCCTCATATTAGGTTTATGTGGTTTATTTCACTGAAACTGTACTCCATATTGCCTGACAACAATCTCCTTCTCTGGTCTCGCTCCTGTCCAGCACAACCTCACCACCATGAGAAGTGCCACCCTCATCCAGTCCGTGCTGAACTGGACCTTAGCAGAACTGGCCGCTCCCTACAAACAGAAGAACCACATCGCCCAGAATGAGATGACCTTTGACCCCCTGGATGTCAGCGACTGGTTCCAGCACGCTGTGGTTCCCGTTCTGAGACGCTACCTGCCCCAAGATCAAACAGAGATTCCAGAGAACATCACCGCAGTGTTCCACAATTTATTGTAAGCTGCTGTACAGATGATAGATAGATAAACTGTGCTTACTGTGGTGACTTTCATTGTGTTCTGACTCACATGTTATACAGCTTTGTGATTTGTGTTACTTAAGATTCTCAAGTTGCTGCAGATTAAAAGGTTATTGGAGTTATAGATAGATAATGTGCTTGCTGAGGTGCCTTACATTGTAATCTGGCTAATAAGCATATAGCCTTGTGGTAGTAAATAAGTTAGTAAGTAAAATGTATGTATAAAGCACATTTAATACTGACATTCTGCAGAGTAAAGGGTAATGCATGCTCACTCATTATGTTTTGCCCTAAGTAGCATTTGTTACTTTTTTTTTTTTTTTTTTTTACTGTTTCGCAATGTCTTTCTTCAGCCATATTCAGAATGGTTTGGACTCCAAGGAGAAGGAGGAGACAGACGTGGACTCTGATATCTGCAGCGTGTCTCTAGATAAGACATCGTGTGCTGTAAGTCCTCAGTACTCTCTGTTCTTTCCCTTCTAGTCAATCATTAGTAGTGTTGGTGGGTTCACGTTTCACTATGCTGTTTTCTTCTATGCACAGACCACATGCAAAACAATGCAACATGATTTGCATACAGCTCTGGAAAATATTAAGAGACCACTGCAAATTTTCCTAAAAGCAGCATCTCTACATGTATGACAGCCATTCCTTTCCAGTGTTAGTTGAATTTACAATTTGGGAGAAATGTTGTCAGTAGTTTACAAAATAAAACAAAAATGTTCACTTTACTCACACATATGCCTATAAATAGTTAAACCAGAGAAACTGGTCATTTTGCAGTGGTCTCCTCGTTTTTCCAGAGCTGTATGTGTATGAATGTGTTTAGTTGTGGTCTGTATATGTGCTTAGGTGTGTTTGAATGAGATAGAGAGAGGGGAATTTTGTAGGCGGCAGAATCAGATGGTATTTATTCCAGCTCTCATGGGTAGCTGTGGCCTAGTGGTTAGGGAGTTGGTCTTGCAATCGGAAGGTTGCCGGTTCAAATCCCGCCCTACCCATGGTTGAGATGCCCTGGAGCCAGCCCACTCTGCTTCAGGGACTTTAACTGAAACTCTGTAAATATCTGTAAGCGGCTCTGGATAAGAACATCAGCTAAGTGTAATGTAATTGTGCTCTCTCATATTATATCTTCACCTTAATAAATGTTGGTTGAGACTTTCAATATAAGATAACTACCCTTTAATGAATGCTGGTGGTGGTATGCTTGTGGTGTGTGTGTGTGTGTGTGTATGTATGTGTGTGTGTATGTGTGTGTGTGTGTGTGTATTTGTGTGTGTGTATGTGTGTGTGTGTGTATGTGTGTGTGTATTTGTGTGTGTGTATGTGTGTGTGTGTATGTGTGTGTGTGTGTGTGTATTTGTGTGTGTGTATGTGTGTGTGTGTGTCTGTGTGTGTGTGTGTATTTGTGTGTGTGTGTGTGTGTGTGTGTGTATGTGTGTGTGTGTAGCTGACTGATGCAGTGGAAGAGGTGGCCCGTGTAATGCATTGTGCAGTGAAGACCAACCTGAGTCTGACTGAGGAGACGCTGATGCAACTAGTGATGGAGCTCTCCTCTCCTCTCAACTCACTCATGCGCCAGCTCATGAACATGGTATGGATCTCTTCTCTTCTCTTCTCTTCTCTTCTCTTCTCTTCTCTTCTCTTCTCTTCTCTTCTCTTCTCTTCTCTTTTATCATTTTGTGTATGTGTGGTGTGTGTTTGTTGTATGTGTATGCCCTGTCTATGAATCTGTTTAATAAAGTTATGTAACAAAGTTATGTATGTCCTCTCTTGTCCTCTGTTTCTACTTCCTGTACATTTCCTTTCTTCCATTTCCTGTGCCATTAGCTGCTGTGTCTATTTGGTACGGAGCAACATGTCTTCTCTTCTCTTCTCTTCTCTTCTCTTCTCTTCTCTTCTCTTCTCTTCTCTTCTCTTCTCTTCTCTTCTCTTCTCTTCTCTTCTCTTGTCTTGTCTTGTCTTGTCTTGTCTTGTCTTGTCTTGTCTTGTCTTCTCTTCTCTTCTATCTTTTTGTCTATGTGTGGTGTGTGTATATTGTATGTGCATTCCCAGTTTGTGTATATCTTTTATAATTGGACCATGAGTCGGTTTAATAAAGTTATGTGTGTCTTCTCTTCTTCTCTGCTTGTACATTTCCACTCCTCCATTTCCTTTAGGGTGAACATTTTTGATGAATAATGTCAAGGTTGCACTAATTGTCAGTGGCTACTACTTAGACAGCTGACTTTGTTGTTTAGATTGAAGCTGATGTGTAATACATTCTCTTATGTGTAAGGTTTAATATGTTCTCGATCCTGTCATTTCTGTGTTTAGAACTTCAGCTCCCCCGATTCGCCGTTCTTCGGCATTCTCGACAAGCTCGTTCCGGGGCCTCTGACGCAGGAGAACCTTGGTGACGTGACCTTCATCAGGCTGTGGTTCCAGATCAAGCTGAGGCCACTACTGCCCTCCATGACCCCAGAGTACCTGTCATGCCTCAGCGCCAAGAGATTCAGCTGTGAGGCCTACCAAGCCCTGTACGTTTATGACTAATAACCGCACATCTCCACAGTGGATACATGCTATAACACACACTTGTTATTGTTACATAAAGTTCACTTAGGCAGGGTCACAACACGGTATGCATAATTAAGTTAAAAAAAAAACTATCCAAATGACTAAACCTTATTAGAAAAAATAAAGCATCAGTGTGTACAGAATTAATGCACAAATAACAGTTATATGTGTAAACAGCAAACATTTCTGCATGTTTTGTAAATACAAAACCACCACATACTGTTTCTAATTATTTACATATAGTGAATATATGGGCATATCACAGGCATCTCTTAGATCACAGAAAGAGAATGAAACACCAGCGTTTACAGAATCAGTGCATAACTAAGATAAAATGTGCTTAAACCCTAAAGTGTTCTAAACACAAGCCCATGCAGTTATCCTATTCCTTACACACAACGCACATGTGGACATACTGAATGCAAGTGTTGGATCACTAAAACACATTACACACAACGCACATGTGGACATACTGAATGCAAGTGTTGGATCACTAAAACACATTACACACAACGCACATGTGGACATACTGAATGCAAGTGTTGGATCACTAAAACACATTACACACAACGCACATGTGGACATACTGAATGCAAGTGTTGGATCACTAAAACACATTACACACAACGCACATGTGGACATACTGAATGCAAGTGTTGGATCACTAAAACACATTACACACAACGCACATGTGGACATACTGAATGCAAGTGTTGGATCACTAAAACACATTACACACAACGCACATGTGGACATACTGAATGCAAGTGTTGGATCACTAAAACACATTACACACAACGCACATGTGGACATACTGAATGCAAGTGTTGGATCACTAAAACACATTACACACAACGCACATGTGGACATACTGAATGCAAGTGTTGGATCACTAAAACACATTACACACAACGCACATGTGGACATACTGAATGCAAGTGTTGGATCACTAAAACACATTACACACAACGCACATGTGGACATACTGAATGCAAGTGTTGGATCACTAAAACACATTACACACAACGCACATGTGGACATACTGAATGCAAGTGTTGGATCATTAAAACACATTTTTAATCTTCTGTCATTTTGGCTCACAGTGTGCAGGCCCTGGGTGATCACATGACCGACATGCACGAGGGTGGACCTGAGATGGTTCTTCAGAACTTCCTCATTCCGTACCTGTCCAACCCAAATACCTCAGGTGTGCCTAACCATGACACAGCTGTGTGCACCATCATGGGCAACAGGGACAAACGTCCACACATAGAGACACACAGATGTGCTAATTACATAACAGGGAAGAGTACGTTAGTTTAAAGGAATATGGGGGAAAAGCTCAAAGTCAAAGTCAGCTTTTTTTGTCAAAAAAACATATGTACAGGTTGCACACATAGAATTTGAAATTGCAATGCTCCCTAGGCCCACGGTGAACATTAAACATCTTATAAACAAGACAGGAAGACATGATAATATAAACATAACAGAACGTACAATAGGCAATAGGTTAATCCTTACATCCAGTCATTTCTAGTTGTTTTGATACAAATGACAGCATTAGCCTTCTGCATAGCACAGCAGAATTATCATTTAGTGTTACATATTACCTTATGCCCTTCATATTTCCAGGTCATTTTGAATGACAATGTACCATACAGTAAATCACAACTTTGGCGTGTGTCTATATAATGTTGGTATAAATTGTTGGCATTGACCTCTGACCCTGACTGCAGACCCGGGCTGTGTTGGGTCGGCTGAGAACAGCACTGACTGGATGGAGAAGAACATGGGCCGCTTCTCTCCTCTGGCCACACTGGTGGACATGTACAGCCTCAATCCCCACTTCTCTGCTGTAAGCTCCACCAGCCTCAAGTCCTTACTGTTTTATAATGTAGTTTATGTCATTAGAAGTAGAAGTAGAAGTCTATTACAGCTTTGTGGTGTTATTGATGTAAATACAGCTCAGTGACTTTCGCCATTTTGTGTTTTACTTAAATTAGCATCTGGAACCAATTTTCATATTCCAAAGCTACATTATATTTTTCAGAGAAAGTGCAATTGAGCTATGTTAAAGCTTCATAATGTAGCCATAACAGTCACATTTTCACACTGCTGTGTGACATTCTTTGTTCATTAGCTCTGTTGAAAGTGCATTAGTATGTATCCATGTGTATGTCTATATACTTAAATGACACATGTGTTTGCATGTTCTGTATGTGTGTGGTAATGGGTGTTTGTCTATGTACCTCATATAGTGCATGTGTTGAGTAATGGGTGCATGTGTGTGGTAATGGGTGTATCTATGCACCTCATATAGTGCATGTGTTGAGTAATGGGTGCATGTGTGTGGTAATGGGTGTATCTATGCACCTCATATAGTGCATGTGTTGAGTAATGGGTGCATGTGTGTGGTAATGGGTGTATCTATGCACCTCATACAGTGCATGTGTTGAGTAATGGGTACATGTGTGTGGTAATGGGTGTATCTATGCACCTCATTTAGTGCATGTGTTGAGTAATGGGTGCATGTGTGTGGTAATGGGTGTATCTATGCACCTCATACAGTGCACGTGTTTGGAACTGAGTGTATGTCTATGTACCTTACACAGTGCACTGTATGTGTGTGGTAATGGCTGTATGCCTATGTACCTCATACAGTGCACGTGTGTTATAATGGGTGTATGTGCTCGTTGCTCCTGCATGTATGTGTGTGTTTGCATGTTCTGTATGTGTTGAGTAATGGGTGCACGTGTGTTATAATGGATGCATGTGTTCATTGCTCCTGCATGTATGTGTGTGTTTGCATGTTCTGTATGTGTTGAGTAATGGGTGCACGTGTGTTATAATGGGTGTATGTGCTCGTTGCTCCTGCAGATGGAGGTCATGGCGAGGCTCTCTCCCAGGCAGATGGCGGAGCTGATGGTGGCCCCCCTCCCCAGGCTCCCCCCTAAAGCTGAGGTGGTGGAGCGCGTCTTTGGTCACCTCCTGATGGACCCTGAGGAGAGGGACCTGCCCGATGTCCTCACACACCTCGTGGGACTCAGCCATAACGTAATGGACACTCACTTTAAGCACTTAAAGTACTTCTGGGTTCTTTTTATGTGTAGTTTAGAAATGCATGAAATTGCTTTTGAGAGATGTTTAGAATGTCAAAGTGTCTCTTTTATGCACATATTGGTAATGTTATTAGTTGTCTTTGTTTGTTTGTTGTGTTGCACTGATTGGTTGATTGATTCATTGATTCACAGATGGTGATGGACTGTGAATCCTACCAGATAATGTAAGTGAGAACTTGTGCATGGGTATATTTTTAGCAAACAGTTTAGTTTCACTTTCTATTAACTCAGTATTCATAAGACCCTATAAACACATTTATAAAGGGTTATAATGCATTCAGAAAACTTCATAGTTTTGATTTGTGGAGTTGAAAGCTTAATGTTTTTGATTGGCTGATACAGAGTGGGGAAACAGTATAATGTTTGTGATTGGCTATTACAGAATGGGGAAGCACTGTAATGTTTGTGATTGGTTGTTACAGAGTTGAAAAGCTGTATGATGTTCGGTGGTTTGTACCACGTATGATGGAACCAGCGATCTGGGCCGCAATTCACAATCTAAGACAACCTCCAGGTAACGGGGGACACACAGTAACATGCACATTCACACACACACACACACACACACACACACACACACACACACACACACACACACACACACACACACACACACACACACACACACACACAGACTGCTGTCCTGCTAAGCAGTGTCCCCATGTCCCTGTGGTGTGTGATCAGGTTTAAGCGCATACATAGATCAGCTCACCCGGCTCTAATGATACTGCTGTAAGCATAAACGATAGTTTAACAAAACATTATTTATAATAATGCATGATATCTCTTTTGTTTCTGCCAGACTGCGCTTTGCCACTGTATGCTGAGGTATGTGCACCTTTGAGCCTTACGCTCTATTTCAAAGTCATAGGGTTTTGTAAAAATTACAGTTATAGTAACATGATGTTTAATCTCATTAAACTGATTAATCTTGTATGTTGTATAACTTGTTTTTGAACAGTGTCCAGTGATACAATATAATGGTGAGTTTTACATTTTTATATCAGATATGTAAATCACTTTTTTCCGTCTGTTAAGTGTATGGATTCCATGCAGACTTCTTCACATCACAGTATGCCTAAATGTATTTTGTTTCTCATTAAACAAAAACCAGGGACATTACAACATCCTTTTCACTGACACTGAGCAGACGTTTATTTTTATTTTATTTTATTTATTTATTTATTTTTTTGACAGAAAGCAGAATCTGTGCTGGAGTCAACAGGTAAGGTAGTCAGTAAGGAATGAATGGAGAATATCCTTAATGTAATACCCTAAAATTAAAGATACAATGATTGTAGCTGAGAGTGAAACTACCAATTCGCTGACTTTTACTTACACCAAATCATGGTTGAACTCTTGATGAACTTTTTCTTCTTTTGAACAACACAGCACTGAGCTGCAGCGCCACCTGGTGGCAGGGCATGTTCCTTGTGAGTACACCCTGACAGAGTACGCCTGCTCACAGGTAAGGGCCACTAACAACTATTCATCTCACCCTATCTATCTATCTATCTATCTATCTATCTATCTATCTATCTATCTATCTATCTATCTATCTATCTATCTATCTATCTATCTATCTATCTATCTGTCTATCTGTCTGTCTGTCTGTCTGTCTGTCTGTCTGTCTGTCTATCTATCTATCTATCTATCTATCTATCTATCTATCTATCTATCTATCTATCTATCTACATTTTTTGCAATGTTAACTGATAGCAAGCCTTATGAGTGTGCTGACGTGGTCAGTTTGACACAATTGAATTCACATTTGCACATGGATGTCCTGCAATATTGCCACATTCTGCTCAAATTATGCTTTAGGTTATGCTTCGATTTTAAGAACATCAAAGAAGACAATATATCCTTTACACATTTTTGTGTCTTGCACCTGCAGCTCACAGGGTTCACTGCCCAGCACCTGACCCACCTGCTGGTGTGCAAGCTGTCCAGCAACATGACTTACTCCAGGGAGACCTGGAAGCTGCTCCTCACCAAAACCTCTGCAGTTCTGGATGAAGCTCTCATCATGTTTTCACATATGGTCTCTAACATGGTAATGGCATCTTGTTAAATAAGCAATATGTGTTTATAAATTCCTTTGTTTATGGTTCTGCACTAATCGTAGCAAAGTAAAGACGTAAATCTGACATACAGTGACACATTTTTAATGAACATCTTTTGTCATCCATTGTTTTTTTAATTGCTGAAATATTTCATTGTAAAAATAAATTAAATATGGAATGTGCTTTCGTAAATGTATACTTTTGTAAAAATGTATACTTTTATTCTCGTTCTTCATGTTATAATTGCATACTTGCCTTATTTTCCCAGCTTTCTACATTGCTTTGAAACCCACACAGTTGTTTTTTTGGTTTTAGTCTCTGACGATTGGTGGTCCATCTGTGACTAGCATACTGGATGTGCTCGGAGAGATCCGATTGGACAGTTTTGACCAAGAGGGGTGGAGCAACATAGCCTTTGTCTCCGCCCTATTTGGTGAAAGCCTGCGACCATTCTTACCCTTCGCCTCAGGAAGCCTTCTCCAGTGTGTCAGCAAAAAGAACTTTACATGCGAAACTTATCAGGACGTGTATGTATAACATTACTGTATAAAAGGACAGGATGCGTGTAATCTTACAGCTTATGTCTTATGTCTTATGCGCTATTCAAATGTGTTTTAAATATCATTAAATATCAAATATTTCTTAAATAAGAGATATAATAACATTATTATACTGTACCTGCTTTATTACCCAACATAATGTCCACATTGTCACTTACATGAAAACTGTTATTAATATATTTGTATTGTCTTCTTTTCGATCTATATTCTTTTTTTTGTTTTTTTGTTTTGTTTTAGAGTGCAAGAATTCAGTCAGCAGTTTGACCACATTCCTAAGGCACACAAGGAGTTTTTCGTTGACATCTTCATCAAACCATTCCTGACCAAAAACACCACAGGTATCATCACGCAGCTGCTGAAATGACTCATGACTGACTTAGGGATTCCTGGTCTTATGCCTGGCTCATCCCAAAGAATGTCCTGAGGGATTAAACAATTCCAATGATGGAATAAAGAACTCACAGTTTTTTTTCTAGAAGTGTAACTTTCTTCAGTTCAGTCAATCAGTTATGTTCAATCAGTTGGTAGAGAGTGGTCAGAAAGTCAGTATTTTCAATATGTTTCAATAAAATCAGTTGTTGAATGGCTAATAGGTTGATGTCCTCCTTTCATCTGTCAATATCTTTGGAGACATCAGGCCTGTGTACTTGAATTGTATTGTTCTGTATATCAGGGGCGGCACTAGAAATTGTGTGCCCCCTGAAAAAAAAAAGTTAGGTCCCACCCCAACCATAGTCATCTGTGGGCCCTTGTAAAGTTCTGCGCCCCCTGAATTGTCCTAATCTCACCCCCCTCCCCCCCAGTGGCACCCTGCTGTATATTGTAATGCGATGGCTCCGAAGTGATCCTCTAAAAATATGTCCTGGTTTTCAGATTCAGCTTGCTACTCCAATGACAGTGTGGGATGGCTCGTCACCAACTTTGGCCGATTCTCCATCTTAGTGTCCCTCCAGGATCTGTTCAGTCTTAACAAGCTCTTTGATCCAGTAGGTCCAGCCACCCAACCACATGCATGTTTGATTTATGAACTGTAATTAATGACTAGTGAAAACTGATTTTACCTCGTGTTAATGTTGTTGTGTAGTACTTATAAGAAATTATTGTTTGCATTGTTAATATAAAGACAATGAAATTTTTATGTGTAAACTAAAGCAAAAGCACAATAAAAAGACATTTTATGTTTAGAGGGTCTCCCCTCCTAAGTCCCTCATCTATATAACTGTATTTCTTCTTTTTTTTAAATCCTTTCTTTCTTTCTTTCGTTCTTTCTTTCTTTCCTTCTTTCTTTCTTTCTTTCTTTCTTTCTTTCTTTCTTTCTTTCTTTCTTTCTTTCTTTCTTTCTTTCTTTCTTTCTTTCTGTCTTTCTTTCTTTCTGTCTTTCTTTCTTTTTGTATCTTTCCTCCATAGATGTCAGCACTGGACCATCTATCTCCGCTCCAGACGGCTGAGCTGATGGTGCATCGCTTCCCTGGTCTTCCAGCTCAGGTGGAGGTCATCAACGCCGTCTTTGACCACATGACCTCAAATGGACAGAAGCTTCCAGAAGTCCTTCATCATCTGGTGGCACTCTCCAAACAAGTATGACAAAATGGAAAGGGCTTTTTCCATGAATCTTATTATTCAGTGAATAAGTCAATAAAAGTCAATAAAAATCATATCTCGATGTAATCCTCTGATAGCCTATCATGTCATATCTTAACATGATCATTCTAAACCCAAGTACCTTGCAAGTCGATATTTATTCTATACTTTATGATTATCAACCGTTTAAGGGGATTTTGAGGTTTTTTTTTGCACATATTGTTTTTGTGTGGAGGTTTTACCATGCCAATAAAAAATTCTTTTCTGTCATGTTTTAGGTCGTGATACCTTGTGAAAGCTATGAAACCCTGTAAGTAAAATTAGAACACAACCCCTACAAAGACTGTACATCTTTTGGGTGAAAACTTTCCACCTGCGCAGCAAGCAAGTCTTTAGACATGCTAACAGATTACATTTACAGCAGTGCTAACAGATTACATTTACAGCAGTGTTTTTCATGCCTATGTGCAAAAATACTGTGTACAGGCTCTTACCCATCGGTTAGTCTTCTTGACTCTGTTCAAATATTGAATATGGTACATACAAAATCTATGAATAGCTGGCTGTTTTTTTTTTTTTTTTTTGCGCAACTGAACTGTAACAACCACAGTAAAGTAAACAAGCAAGCATCTAAAAAACAGGTTAATGATGGAGTCAGAAAATGGTTTCATACCACTTATTCTTATCCCCTTCAGCTTTGAGAGGCTTTATCAGATCCTGCCCTATGAGCCTCGTGACATTGAACCTATAATCTGGGCCACCATAGACGACCTCATGCAAACATCACCCAGAGGTAAGGGCTTTCCTTCAGTACCTTCACTGTTCTATACTGGCTTACAAAGCCAAACGGCAGTAACTACATATTTTGTCAAAACTGAGTTTATCCTGGATATTGACTTTATAACACCTCCTTTGTCTTGTGGCTAAATATCTTGCTTCTTCTTAATAAGGCAGTACGTACATAAAAGCATCACCTGTATTATTCCTACAACCTGTTTGATTGGGCAGTACGACAACTTTGAAGGCATTTCACTCACTGTTTTCTCAAACTTTTCCTCATTGTCCTTTCAGTGTTCGCACAGTTACTGCACTTTGCCTTTGTACGGTAGTATATTTGTTCGGTTGAAGAAAGTTTGAAATACCTTAACTCTCCTCTGAACTGTTTTACTTTTTTTCTTTTTTTAAACAGACTGCCTGCCCATGGATCTGACTGTAAGCTCCTAATAAATTACAGTTACTATTGTATAATCATTACACATTTACATTAAAATATAAAAGAGCCATAGTTAAACTCTGACATTGATTATAATGACAATTATGATAATTTAATTAATTATATTGCGATTCATGATGTAATCACCATTTTTATTTATTTTGTTCCCAGTGTCCAATCACTCCATTTAATGGTAAGTAGTTTAATACCACAGCTTTCCATTTATGCTGAAATAACAAAGGAATCCATTCATGTTGATACAACATGTTTTTTGGCCATGTTGTAGCTCATAAAAGTCAAATTGGTTACGCCTTTAAGGATCTGTGGATACTTAATGCATGCCTATTTTGTGTTGACAGACACTCGAGTATGTCACGGCATTGACAGGTAAGTCCTGTAAACTGAAACAATGCAATTTAGAAATCCACTGATAGCTGTTTTCATGAACATGGTTATAAATTATTGATGATGTGTCAGTGGACAGAGAAAAAAACAATCTTTATGTGTACTTTATCCTTGTGTAACCTTATTGTATCTGACATGTACCCAGTCATTGTATTTGTCATGTAACCTTATTGTATCTGTCACTGTGATCACATATACATTTTAAGTACTTACTTACTTAACTTCTTCTGATGTTTCTTCCACAGTTCTGCACTACAGAGCCACCTGGGGACTGGGAGTGGAATGACAGTGTGCAACTTCAGTGTGGAACAATACGCATGTGCTCATGTGAGTTTGCTCCCATAACATTGTTATGTAATTAAGTTCAAAACAAAATAATTTCTCCACATTTTATAAAATCTTGGCACATTGGTTGTCACGATGTGTATGACATCTACCATAATATGTTAATGTTATTCATATGAAGACGATGGTTCAGGATTCAAGTCTTATCTTCACCTTTACATACACAAGCACTGTTTAAATAAATGGCTTTATGTTTCCCATTAAAAAGCTGGGAAATTTCTCTGCTGGGGAGCTTGTGGACCTGCTGCAGTGTAAGCTGTCCAGCAACATGACCTACTCCAAGGAGACATGGAAGCTGCTCCTCACCAAAACCTCTGCAGTTCTGGACGAAGCACTTGGCATCCTGTCAAACATGGTGAGTCGTATTTTGTTGTTGTCAACAACATCTCATTGACCACACATGCACACACAAACACACACAATCACACACACACACACACACACCCTCGCAACCCTCTGTTCTTTTGTTTGACAGATCTCAACCTCCTACAACATCACCATCCTTCAAGCCATAGTAGAGTAGAGTAGAGTAGAGTAGAGTAACTTTATTGATCCCGAAGGAAATTAAGGTGTCCAGTAGCATACACATAATACATATTGCAAAAAACCTATTGCACACGTCTGCATAATAAAACATTCACTGAACTGAGGGAAGAAAAAACATTGTAATGATAATAAGTAAGGTAATAAGAATTCCACGAGGTAAACAAGTGTTGTGATAAGGTGCTTTGTGGTAGATAGATTACAGTGTCCCAGTAAAATTGTCCAGTGTTATAGAAGGGTCCTTTAGTGCAGTAGTTATAGAAGGGTCCTTTAGTGCAGTAGTTATCAGTGTAGTGCAGTATATTGCTGTCCATAGTCGTATAGAAGTCACCACCAGGGACAGCATGTGCGCACGTGTGTGTGTGTGTGTGTGTGTGTGTGTGTGTGTGTGTGTGTGTGTGTGTGTGTGTGTGTGTGTGTGTGTGTGTGTGTGTGTGTGTGTGCTCAAGCACTCCACTCCACTCCAGTATCATGTACAAACACTTTGGTGTGGTAATTAAATTAATTGTAAGGGGTAAAGCCTTATAACCCTTTTTCTGTTTCTCTCTCTCTCTCTCTCTCTTTCCCTCTTCCTCTGTCTTTCTCTCTCTCTCTTCTCCTCTCCCCTCATTCACTATTTATCCCCTTCTCTCTCTCTCTGTCTCTCTCTCTCACTGTTTCTCTTTATCTCCTCTTTCTCTTCCCCCCCCCCCCTCTCTCTTTCACTCTCTCTCTTTCTCTCTCTCTCTCTCTCTCTCTCTCTCTCTCTACCCCCCATCAGTCAGTGACCTGCAGTGGGCCGGCGGTTCCCCTGGTTCTGGACGTGATTAGGGAGATGCGCTTGGACCTGCGTGAGGTGGGCGTGATCTCTGCCTGGTTCGGCGGCCATATTAGGCCCTTCCTGCCCTCGGCCTCAGGGGTCTTCCTTAACTGCCTCAGCGGCAGGAACCTGAGCTGTGCCTCCTACCAGCACGTGTGAGTATCACACATTATACGTCTGGGAGGATTCTCGTTTATTGTCATTCTTCCAGGTCATGGCAGACAAAAGACCTAAAGTCCCTTTTCCACTGCCTAGTACCAGCTCAACTCATCTCGGCTGAACTTGGTTTTTTTACTTTTCGACTGCCAAAAAATGGTATATGGTACCTGGTAAATGGTATTACTTTTGGTATCACTTCTGTCGAGGTTCCAGGCGTGTTGAAGCGATACTAAACGATGACGTTGCGTCTAATTTTTAAATACCTTGGCCAGCTTAGCTCAAGTTTACTCGGTGTTACAAAATCAGGCTATATATTGAAATGTCAGACCGCAAATCTATACCGTGGTCAGTGGAAGAGGTTTCCACCTTATTATCTATAATCGGGGAGGATAAAATACAGCGGGAGTTAGACGGGGCAACAAGAAATGAGAGGGCATATCAGGAGGCATTAATGACGCCAGTGTAGTTTACCGCAGCATTGCTATAGCACCCAGATACATTAACGAATGCTTTTTATGCCAGTGGAAAACAATACACCCGGTACTAAAACCGAGTTCAGCTGAGATGAGTTGAGCTGGTACTAGGCAGTGGGAAAGGGACTTAAGTTGTATGCAACTGGACCTTTTTTGCCAACTGGACTTCACATTACACCACAGGAAAGGTCAAGGTTATAATTTTACTTTTATTGTAATTTATTATAATTTGAGAAAAACAAAAAGATTACAACATTACAGAATTAACAACAAAAGAATGTTCAATTAAGAAGCAATAATGTTCACAAATGTTTACGAAACGTTCAAGTCTTATATTTATTATGGAATTATGTGAATGTATTCAGATATTTGTATTTGTTATGCATGTTATTTGATGTATGTGTCTGTATTT
>CM050198.1:10592261-10614761 GCA_027475355.1 Coilia nasus
CCCCCACATCCTGGACGCGATTGGCGAGGTCTCCTTCAGCAGTTTCAGCACTGAGCACGTGCGGGACGTGGCCTACGTGAAGCGCTGGTTCCAGACGCGTCTGCGGCCCTTCCTGCCCTTCCTCACCGCGCCTCACTTCCTGTCCTGCCTCGCCACCAAGAACTTCAGCTGCCACACCTACCAGAGCGTGTATGTACAAACATCACATTACATATAACATATAATATAACATAACATATAACATATAACATATAACAGAGCATAATATAACATCACATAACATAACATATTACATAACGTACAGTATAACATAGCATAACATAACATCACATAACATAACATGTAACATCACATATTATATAACATAACACATAACATATAAAATAACAACATTGCATGGCATAACATAACATATAATATATAGCATAACATAGAATTACATAATATAACATCACATAACATAGCATAACATAACATAACATAACATAGCATAGCATAGCATAGCATAGCATAGAATTACATAACATAACATCACATATAACATAGCATAACATAGCATAACATAACATAACATAACATAGCATAGCATAGCATAGCATAGCATAGCATAGCATAACATATAACATATAGCATAACATATACCATGACATATAACATAGCATAACATAATGTAACATATAACATGACTTTTAATATAACATAACACACCATACCTGGCTGCCATTAGGATACAGTATAGAAATATTATACGAGGGTGATAAATTACAGGTGAACTCCAGCTGACACACCTGCCATAGACTGTATGTAGGAACCACTTGGCTGCCACTGGTTACTGGTTACTAGTTTACAAATATCATATCAAAGTGACAAATTCTAGGTTGGTTTTAGCTGACACATCTACCACTACTTAACTACCTGACAAAACTACTTTACTTGATGTAGCCCTTTAGTGGTCACCGTATCACCGGCACAACGACTCACTGTGACTGAAAAAAACGTAACTACCATTAACTAACTAACATTACAACATTACTACGACATTACAGAAAGTCTTTAGTAACACATTACAACTTGGTCATTGCTATTCTGGTAACAACAAAGTTATATAGGTTGTGCCTTTTAAAGGGTTAACTTGACTTGACTACCACAGTGTCTATCTCGTAACACAGCTAACTAACAACAAACAAGACAGTCTGTATTTTCACCAAAAGATGCCCTTCAGCTTATTTCCGAATGTCTTTGTTGTTGTTAGTGTGCAGACTATGGGGAATGACCACGGGAAAATGGCCAACTCCACCCAGATAAAGGTCTACACGGACTTCATTGAGGTCTTCCTGTCAGATAAGGCTGACTCAGGTTTGGGACTTTCGTTATTCTGCTGCATATTCTGTCATGGAGTTTGGATAGAGAAATTGCCATGATGGTGAAATGAGGATTACTGCATAATGATGACTGATAATTACAGTGATGATAATGATGACAGTGATGACGATGATGATGATGATGATGATGATGGTGATGGTGATGATGATGATTTGTAATTGTAATTGTAATTTGTTATTGATGATGATTTGTAATTGTGCCCATACACACTTGCAGGCTGTACTGCTGGCGTAGTGAACACTGCTGATTGGTTGGAGAAGAACTTTGGGCCGTTCTCAGCAGCTGCCTCTGTTGTAGACCTGCAGAGACTGCATGGCAACTTTTCCCTGGTACACACACACACACAGTCACACATACACACACACACACATACACATATGCTTGCAAACATACACACACAAACACACACACATACACACACATACACACACACACACACACACACACACACACACACATGCATGCAAACACACACAGACACACACACACATTCACCACATGCATGCAAACACACACACACACACACACAAATTGAACACACACACACACACACACACACACACACACACACACACACACACACACACACACACACACACACACACACACACCACAGCCCCAATGCGCACAACCACAAAAACATATGGTACTAAAATTCACACACACACACACACACACACACATGCACACACCTGCACACACACACACACTCCCAGTTATAAACCCCTGGTGTGTGTATGTATGTGTATGTAACTCCCCTCCTCTGTGCGCAGATGGAGGCCCTGCCCAGACTGACTCTGGGGCAGCTGCTGGAGGCCTCTGTGACCCCCGGACTGCTGAGCAGCCCAGCAGAGACCAGCACCCTGCTGCAGCACGTCCCCGACCCCCTGCTGGCCTCCTACTTCACCAGCCTGGCCCCCGCCGCACAGGTCAGTCCGCACCGCAGCCTGGGGACACAGCAGGGAGTAATACCTGTGGGGGAGATACCACTTACAGAATAATAATAATGATGATGATAATAATAATAATAATAATAATAATAATGAGTCCGCACCGCAGCCTGGGGACACAACAGGGAGTAATACCTGTGGGGGAGATAGCACTTACAGAATAATAATAATGATGATGATAATAATAATAATAATAATAATAATAATAATAATAATAATAATAATAATAATAATAATAATAATAATAATAATAATGATAATAGTAATAATAATAATAATGAGTCCGCACCGCAGCCTGGGGACACAGCAGGGAGTAATACCTGTAGGGGACATACCACTTACAGAATAATAATAATAATAATAATAATAATAATAATAATAATAATAATAATAATAATCATAATAATAATAATGATGATGATGAGTCCGCACTGCGGCCTGGGGATACAACAGAGAATAATATCTGTGGGCCAGATACCACTTACACAATAATAATAATAATAATAGTATTTTTATACAACATTATTATATTATTATTATATATTATATAACCTACCTGATATAATCTACCTATTATATATTATATGAATCTACCTTATATACAGGTAGTATATAATAGTATATAACAGGTAGTATATAATATCATATATTATATGAATCTACCTTATATACAGGTAGTATATATTTACTATACAACAGTTAGGTCTGGATTTCTGATTGGACGAGATGCATTCTACACATCATTAGAAGTGGAGATATCCGCTAATATCGTCATTGGTGGCTATTTACAGCTAGTAATCACTCCGCCAACAATACAATGTAATGCCTGTCTCTGTCATGTCCAGGGTGTATCATTCGACTACTAATGCCTGTCTCTCTCATGTCCAGGGCATATCAATCGACTGCTAATGCCTGTCTCTCTCATGTCCATGGCATATCAATCGACTGCTAATGCCTGTCTCTCTCATGTCCATGGCATATCAATCGACTGCTAATGTCTGTCTCTCTCATGTCCAGGGTGTATCAATCGACTGCTAATGCCTGTCTCTCTTATGTCCAGGTCATATCAATCGCTGCCCCCATCCGCTCAGCGATGCTGCAGCAGGTGTTTGATCGGGCCAACCTGTCTAAGTCGTCTGTGCCTGACAACGAGGTGCTGGTGTGGCTCAACGACCGCCTGGCGTTCCTGCTGCCCGACCTCTCGCCCACTCACGTGGCGCCCTACTTTGACATCATCAGACTGCGACAGTGCGGCACCAGCCAGCAGGCGTAAGGAGCAGACACACAAATGCACACAGAGAGACATGCACAGATGTGTACATGCATGCACTCAACCACACACATACGTATCATGTATTACATATAGACTTGTATAGCATAATTTTCAACATGTGCTCTAAGTGCACACAGAGATATTTGATGCTATAATATCGTTATCATCTGTATGTCTTTGAAATAGCATTATCCCCATCATAAGTACACTGCCCTTAGTCTATACACAAAAACATGCTAAATTAATGATAAAACAAGTGCACACAAATAAAATTGTGCTCACAGTTTAGTACATACTCATTTGTTTTCATAAGCCACCGTTAAGTTTTTAATGTCCTACTGCATGTCACCTCTGTGTGCTGATGTTTTTAATGACTTACTGCCTGCCATCGGTGTGTCCTGACTAATGTCTTTAATGACCTATTGCATGTGGTCTGTGTGTGCTGATGTCTTTAATGAGCTACTGCATGTGGCCTGTGTGTGCTAATGTCTTTAATGAGCTACTGCATGTGGCCTGTGTGTGCTAATGTCTTTAATGAGCTACTGCATGTGGCCTGTGTGTGCTGATGTCTTTAATGAGCTACTGCATGTGGCCTGTGTGTGCTAATGTCTTTAACGAGCTACTGCATGTGGTCTGTGTGTGCTGATGTCCTGTCTGATGTGTGTGTAGTGTGGCCCTACTGAACAGCACCCTGGCCACCCTTCCTGATGACACTCAGACTCTGGTACACAGCCACATCATCAGATTACTCACAGGTAGAACACACACGGTTCTTTTCATATTATAAAGCCTTATCACAGGTAGAACAGAGATGGTTCTCTTCATATGATAAAGCATTCTTACAGGTAGAACAGACATGGTTCTCTTCATATCATAATGCATTCTTACAGGTAGAACAGACATGGTTCCCTCCTCATGTTAAGAGGATAAACAGACTTTGAACATCTTTGCACATGGAGTACACTCACTAGTAGAATACACGTGGTTCCCTTGATATTATAAAGCATTCTCACAGGTAGAGCAGACCTGCTTCCCTACATATCATAGAACATACCAACAAGTATGTGTTTTAGAGATGGTTCTCTCCAAATCATAGAACATTTACTCATGAGTACACATGTTTCTGTTAATATTATTGAATGTACTCATGGGTAGATGTACTTCATGTCATAAGACATACTTAATATACCAATATGTGTTTTATACATGACTTAGAATATCAGTGTCAAAAGTCAGGCCATCTTTTAGAGAGAAAGAGAAAGAAAGAGGGAGGGAGAGAGAGAGACTCTCGACTTGTCATGACTTGTTTCTGTCTGTCCAACAACCCCCAGAGCCCTCCCCTCTGCGTTGCTATGTCAACGGAAGCTTCTACTCCTTCCTGGAGACGACCTTCATGGGCTTCCAGTTCCCCAACCTCACCACCTTCCTGGCCCTCCTGCCAGCAGGCCGTACACAACAGGTGAGCAGCAGAGACCTGTGTGTGTGTGAGTGTGTGTGTGTGTGTGTGTGTGTGTGTGTGTGTGTGTGTGTGTGTGTGTGTGTGTGTGTGTGTGTGTGTGTGTGTGTGTGTGCATGTACATGTATGTGTGTGTGTGTGTGTGTCTGTGTGTGAGAGAGAGCAGGAGAAACATACTTTGTGAGGTGTTGTTAGTGTGTGTGCGTGTGTGTGTTAGTGTGCGTGTGCGTGTGTGTGTGTGTGTGTGTGTGTGTGTGTGTGTGTGTGTGTGTGTGTGTGTGTGTGTGTGTGTGTGTCCTCTCTGAGGAGAAGAAACTTTGTGAGGTGTTGTGAAAACTCCTTTAAAGTAAGTCACTGTGGAAAAAGGCGTCTGGTAAATAATATCATGACAATCTCAGTCCTGCTAATGATGGGTGTGCATGTAAGCAGTTATGGGTGTTTGTCCTCTCCTTCCTCCTGCTAATGATGTGTGTGCATGTAAGAAGTGATGGGTGTTTGTCTTCTCCTTCCTTCTCCAGCTGGTGAACTCCATGCCTCCAGCACACCTGGGCAGCTTCCTCAGAAGGCCTGGCACAGTGGACGACACCACCAAACTCTGCCAGATCTTTGACGCCTACACCCAGACACCGCAGTTCCTGGCAACGGTCTGTGGCTGTTTTGTTTACGATTGTGTGGGTGACTGTGGTGAGGGGATTGCCACCTGACTGGTCTAGTCACTTCATTATGTTGGCTTGACTGAGACAATGTGTATAGTCAGGTTTATATCACATACATTTGACAATAAATATGATGAGATTACCATTTACATTTTCTTACATGTTTCTTAGAAACAGTTTTCTAAATGATTCTCTGGTAACTGTCACTGCTTTACCTCCAGGAGAATGTTCCATCTCTGACACTGTTGACATTTCCCCCCAACTGAAGTCCTCAACTTCTCACCTGTCCTCCTTCACCTGACTAACACTGTTTGACCTCCTCTGTCCAGGAGAATGTTCCGTCTCTGACCCTTCCCCCCAGACTGTTGTTCTCTGACATTCTCACCTGTTCTTCTCCAACTGACTGACACTGCCTGACCCCATCTCTAGGAGAATGTTCCATCTCTGAGGCTGTTGACATTTCCCCCCCAAATTGTTGTTTTCCAACATTCTCACCTGTTCTTCTCTAACTGACTATCACTGTCTGACCTCCTCTGCCCAGGAGAATGTTCCGGAGGCGATCCAGCCCAGCATCCTGCCCTGCGTGTGGCCCCAGGCCCTCGCCTCATCCTCCGCGGCCGAGGCCGACCTCTGGTTCGACACGAGCCTCAGTCGCTACCTCCGCTACCTCAACAAAAACCTCATCAGCTACTCCGCCCTCCGGAACGCACACTGCCTGGCCTTCAGGAAGTTGTGAGTGTGTGTGTGTGTGTGTGTGTGTGTGTGTGTGTGTGTGTGTTGGTTCCCACTGCTGAACAGAGATGTCTATTTAGAGTACAGAGTACAGGAGGGTTGCTTGTATTGCATAATGTTTGTATGTCTTCACCACCTAACCAATGCTTAGCTCTTGATTAATTAGCAGGTGTGGACAGGAACTGTATGTAAATAAGGGACAATGTTCAGCAAGTCAGTCAATATCGCACAATAAATCCTGCAAGGAAACTCTGAAGAGTTTTATTCTGTTATTAACCAACTTGCTGTACATTATGCAGCCATCTACTACTATGTACATTTAAAAAAAAAAAGCAATGTAATACATGCTCTTTTGAAACATGGCTTATTTTCAATTACAGTGTCATCGTAATTGGGAACCATACCTACAGCTCATCCGACTTCACCGAGAAGGACGTGTACTCAACCATACACAGCTACCTCTCCACAGGTTAGTAAATGTAGCCTCATCCTCCACCAACACCATCAGTCACAGGGCAAAACAAGGCAAGGCAGTGTTATTTCTATAGTGTCTAAAGTCAAAGTCAGTTCTGCTATGTGTACAGAACGTAGAGAATTGGGGGCAGCTGTGGCCTAATGGTTAGGGAACTGATCTTGGGATCAGAAGGTCGCAGGTTTAAATCCTATAGCAGATGACGTGCCCTTCAGCAAGGCATCTGACCCCATGTTGCTCCAGGGACTGTCCCTGTACCCAATTCACTGTACGTTTCTCTGGATAAGAGCATCAGAGAAATGTAAAATATATGATAATAAATAAAATGTTAAGAATTTAATGTAAAATAATCGAAATGATGGTTCTTTCAGACCCAAGAAGCAGCACAATAAGATATATAAGATACAAAATAAAAAATACAAAAGTAGAAAGTAAACATCATCAACACAGTGTAACTCTGCTTTACACAGATAACAGCAACAAACTGAAGCATTTTACATTCCCACAACTAGGGGTGGGGATTAGGGGCATAGGATGACTTTAATGGCCAAACATTGACGTATCATAACTTATAACATTAATGCCCAAAATAGTACACTTTCATAGGTCCCAGCATTTCTAGTGGTGCCCCTGCTGCCTAGCAACCAAAGATTCTAGAGTGTCTCTCTTCAATAAACCTTTCCCATGTTCTGGTTCCATCTCATCGCCTTAGTATTTAAAAAGACATTTAACTGACCTGACTTGTTGTGCTATGGTGCTTGGTATGCTGAGTGATTTTATTTATTTATTTATTTGCTATGTGTGCTTTTCATCAGGCCCCAAGCCCAGATGCTACAACGCCTCTCTTCCTCAGCTGGCATCCACTTCCTGGTTTGTGGATTACGTTGGCATCTTCATCCAGTTCATCTCCTTGGAGGATTTCAATGCCTTTGGAGGCGCAAGTGTGAGTGGTGCCCTCTAGTGGATCAGAGTGGTAGTGTAAAGCGAATGGGTGCACAGTAAGAGTGAATGGTTGAAAAAAAACTGTGCACATGCACATTCTACAGCACATATCTCTCTCTCTTTTTCTACCTCTCTCTCTCTTGCTCTACCTCTCCTTCTCTCTTTCTCTACCTCTCTCTTGCTCTCTGTCTCTTTCTCTCTCTCTGACTTCTCTCTACCTCTCTCTTTCTCTACCTCTACCTCTCTCTCTCTCTCTCTCTCCCTGTCCCATCATTTACTTATCATCTGTCTCTCTCATCCTCTCAGCTCCAACCTTTCACCACCAACCTGGCGAACCTCCAGCTCTTCAACCAGACCGCCCTGCCGCCGAACGTCTCCAGCTTCTACGTGGAGCTGCTGTACCAGCAGGACCCCACCTTCAACCCCATCCAGTGAGTGAGCACAGCGCCCCCTTCCCACCCGCACAACAACAACCCAGCCACCTCAGACTACAGCACAGCACAACACAGATTAGGGTGCTTCAGATGGCCAAATGTAACCAGTAGATATCACAACCACAATTTTGCAGATTACGTTTGTGATTTTTATCTCAGACTATTTTCTTTAAATTATTGCTGCATTATTACAGTAGATATTACAATATTACATCCAGTGAGTGAGCACAGCGCCCCCTTCCCACCCGCACAACAACAACCCAGCGACCTCAGACTACAGCACAACACAACACAGATTAGGGTGCTTCAGATGGCCAAATGTAACCGGTAGATATCACAACCACATTTTTAGGAAATTAAGTTTATGATTTTATCTCAGACTGTTTCCTTGAAATTATTACTGCATTATTACAGTAGATATTACAATAATACATCCAGTGAGTGAGCACAGGGTCCCCTTCCACCTGCACAACAACAACCCAGTGACCTCACCCATATGCAAATGACATAGATGAATTATACAAAATTTGTATACATTTTATCTGAAACTTGCAAACACAATATATGACAGTGAACCACATAGAAGATTCTTAGTACATTTCTACAAAGGGAAACTAATGTAATTTGTATTACTTATATAAAACATACAAGTCTTACACTTTTGTTGTTTGAGAAATGTGTGAAAGTGGCCACAATCATGAGTAAGTCATATATGAGGCAGTGAACATTCTTGTAAGGCTTTTCCATTTCTTTTTCACATGGGCAGACTACAACACAACATAACACAGATTAGCGTGCTTTACATGGCCAAATGTAACCAGTAGATATCACAACCATAGTTTTGGAAATTCAGTTTGTGATTTTATCTTCGACTATTTTCTTTGAATTATTGCTGTATTATTACAGTAAGCATTACAATATTACATCCAGTGAGTGAGCACACCACCCTTTTCCCACCTGCTTCACACCACAACAATCCAGTAACCGCAAACTAGAATACATTACTTTACACTTAGCTGACACTCTTCTCCAGAGCAACGTACGGTTATTTACAGTGCTTCAGTTACAGTCCCTGGAGCAGTGTGGGGTCAGATGCCTTGCTCAAGGGCATTTCAGCCATTGATAGGGCAGAATATGAACCTGCGACTCTCCAACTCCCTAACCACAGCTGCCCCGTATAGAATACAACACACAAACATACATTGTTTGGTGGACTTGGATGACATTTAACTGTTTGCTAGGGCTGTGGATTAGTTTCAGTAAGTTATTTTGAAATTTTCAAGTGTCAAATTGTTTTTATCAAGCTATGATGGATGTATTTTGAACTATTGTGGATTTTCTCGACAATAAATACACAGTTGGTTGTCCACTTGCAAAGTTAAAAAAATAAAGCGAGTTTTACTGAAATGCTCCATTTTGTTTGACTCCTTCCAGCCTTTCGCTGGTGTTCCGCTGCTTCGCTCCTGCGGTGGCCTTCGCCAACCTCACCCTGGACGAGACCATGGCCCTCAGTGCTGCCCTCTCTGACACCTGCGGCCAGATCGATCAGGACGTACGTAAAAATGATTTTACCTCAGCTTTCATCCTCAAAGACAGCAACAGGAAGGGATAGGCAGAAAGATTCACTTGTAGACATGCATAAAGAAATATCTGTATGATACATTTATCTATGATATGCACGGTTGGGGATAGAGTACCAATTACTTAACTGATATAGAATAGTTTCACAAACTACTAAAGAGTGTGCTGTTTATTACACGTAGTTGTTGTTGGTGACACTAAAATTGATTTTTTTTTTTTTTTTTGATGCAAATGCTGAAATCACATTTTATTTGGAGTCCATATAAGGGTCACCAGCACAAACTACCTGTGAGAAATAGCAAAATCAAGATGTACAGTCTATTCGTGCCCTTTTACATTACACATTAATTAATAGACATGCATCTCCCTTTAAACTACCTGTCTTGTGCTGTGGTGTGAGTATGCAATAATAACACAACTAGGTGTGTAATAACACAACTATGTAAAAAAATTGCCATGATATGTGAAATAATGCCATGTTTCTACCATGTGTTGTAGAACACAGCCTATTTACAAGTAAGTTCAATGTCTTGGTGTGTACAACGTAGGGCGCATAACTTTAAGTTAACCGTGTTAACTTTTTGTTTTTGTTTTTGCTAGTTTGTTTTGCTTTGTTTTATTACGTGTGATGTGATAGTGTGTTTGTTTTGTATGAGAATACTGTATGCAATATGTCTGTGTTTATCATTGTGGGTCATTTTATTGCATGTGCGTAGGCTTGCATGTCCTTGTGTTGCGTTATGTAAATATATTGACTACCTTTTGTATACTGTATATACGTGCACATTTGTAGCCATGCACATATGACCACAACAACACTTCATGGTAATTAGTTAACTTGTGTTAACTAGCTTACTACTAATAGCCAATTCAGCTTCTGTGGTTGCTCTGGCCTATGCTATACTGAACACCATAACACAGACACACCATATACTATGCACACCATATCGCACACACTGGCATAGGTCTGTGGGTGTCCGTTTGGATGCATTATATTTTGTCTGAATTAGACACAACTAGACCTAAGCTTGTTTTGTGTGTATGTATCTGTGTGTGTCTAGATGCATGTGCATTTGTGTGTGTGTGTGTGTGCACGCTTACAGTATGTGTGTCTGTGTGTAAGTATGTGTGTGTGTTCAAATGCTTGTGTGTGTGTGCACATGCTTGTGTGTGTGTATTTGTGTGTGTGTGTGTGTGTGTGTGTGTGCACATGCTTGTGTGTGTGTGTGTGTGTGCACATGCTTGTGTGTGTGTGTATTTGTGTGTGTGTGTGTGTGTATGCACATGCTTGTGTGTGTGTGTGTGTGTGTGTGCACATGCTTATGTGTGTGTGCGTGTGTGTGGGGTGTGTGTGTGTGTGTGTGTGTGTGTGTGCACATGCTTGTGTGTGTGTGTGTGTGTGTGTGTGTGTGTGTGTGTGTGTGTGTGCATGTGTGTGTGCACATGCTTGTGTGTATGTGTAAGTGCATGTGTGTGTTCACATCCTTGTGTGTGCGTGTGTGTGTGTGCACATGCTTGTGTGTGTGTGTGTGTGTGTGTGTGTGTGTGTGTGTGTGTGTGTGTGTGTGTGTGTGTGTGCGTGTGCGTGTGTGTGTGCACATGCTTGTGTGTATGTGTAAGTGCGTGTGTGTGTTCACATCCTTGTGTGTGTGTGTGGCTGCAGGTGTCTGCAGCTCTAAGCAGCAATGTGGAGACCATCAGCCCAGCGAGCATCTCCATGCTGGGGAACTCCAGCACGGGCCTCAGCACGGGTCAGCTGAGTGGTGCCAGCCCCACGGCCATCTTCTCCTCCCTGTCCGTCCTCAGCACCGTGGTGGGCTGGAACCACGGGCAGGCCTCCATGCTCGTGCGGAAGCTCGTCAGCTCTGGCAGCTTCACAGTAAGGGAGGCTCCTGGCGGCCATTTTGTGTGTCTGTGTAAAGGCTACTGTATGTATGTTGGTGTGTGCGTGTGTCTGTGTGTGTGTCTGTGTGTGTGTGTGTGTTGGTGTGTGTGTGCGCGTGTGTTTGTGTGTGTATGTGTGTGTTGTAAGTTTGTACAGTAGAGGTACTCTTTTGTAGTTCCTCACCACAAAGGAACTGTCATAGTTCTACTCACTTCATTAATACGAACTTTTTAGGTTCCACTCACTGATCTAGACATTACTCAGTTGGTCAGTCTGTGGAACAAATAAATTGTATTATTAGTAAAGAGGTACATTTACCCTGTAAAATATGGATGATTACTGTAACAATAACAGAAGAAACCCAGAAAAAGTGTGAGGGTTGGCAACTACAGTTGGTGATGTCACACTTTACTTAAAACTGTTTCAAAGAACAGGGATATTGCATACATGTTGTCTTTTAATGTATGTAGTAGTAATTCGATGTTTTTTTTTAGATTGGCACTGTGTCTCTTTCTGTTAAAGACTGCTGGTTACCTGGGGGGTCAAAGGGCATAGTGTTGTTTATTTAAACACACCTACTGTACTGTGTGTTGAAATTGCCACACTGAAGAAGGGCATCAGCCCAAAAAGTTTGTGAGGCGATAAAAACAGTGAAATAAACTGTTGAGTGGTTGCTTTATTCTCACATGTTCTGCCATATAAGGCAAGACCAGAGCAATTTTAGTTTTAATGTACAGTAGGCGTTAATTGTTCAGTACACCTTAGTTTGAATTGATATTTTAGTTCTGAATTTGAGTTTGAGTGTCAGTCAGTTGAGTCAAGTCGAGCTCTCCTCTGTCTGTGGCGCAGATCGGGTCCAGTAACGACCTACAGAAGCTGGGAAGCCTCATCTCCGGAGTTCCCTCGTCCACCATTAACGGCATCAGCACCTCCGAGATCCTCATCGCCTCCCGCTCACAGGAAGTGGTCTCTAATGTCATGGCCGCTCCAGTCATCGTCCAGCAGGCCTTTGTCTCTAAAGTAAGTGTGTGTGTGTGTGTGTGTGTGTGTGTGTGTGTGTGTGTGTGTGTGTGTGTGCGCAGAGAGAGGGAGCTGGGGATGGGGAAGGAAGGAGAGGTGGGAGCAGAGGCGTAGCCAGAAATCATAAATGGGTGTGCCAAAGAAAAAAATCAGATGGGCCTAGCCCAAAACACATAGGTTATTTTTATTACCAAATCAGTCAATCAAACTTATAGAGCCTTCTGATTGGGTGAGCCTGATTGACAAGTGGGTGGGTACAGGCCCATCCCAGCCCACTCGTGACTATGCCTGTGTGTGGGAGGTCAGAATCAGAATCGTCTTTTTTTATTCACCAAATGTGAACCGCACACAGGAATTTCATTTCGTTATGATTCAGCATAGAGGATAGATCAGTTTAAAAGAGACACATTTCATCAAGTTATAACAAAGCTACATATAGTTAGTTACAGTAAGTCCAGCAATGTGACTGCTGTTGGTAAAAAAAAGGAAATGTCAGGAGAAGTGGGGGTAGGAGAGGTGATTAAACATCAGAACAAGTGAGATATGAGACTGGGTCATGGAAGCCGCTAAGAAACTAAGCTAGCCTTATTGGACAATGTGTTAATGTTTTTGATCCTATTCGTAGTGTATTAAAAAAGTCCCTTCCCTGGCTAACTTAACTAAGGTACATGTATCTCCTTGTGTGTACGTGCGTAGTCTGTTTACTCTGTGTTTCTCTACACATCTGTTAGCTTATTATGTCCTCCTTTTGTAAGTTGCTTTGGATAAAAGCGTCTGCTAAGTGTAATGTAATGTAATGTAAAAGGATCCGTGGCTAGTTATGCTGGGCTTATATGATAAATGTTGCCAAAAGCTACGGTACATATAAAAGCTATTATGTGTAAAAAAACTCAAATATGTTTGTTTGTATGAGAAAATGTAGAGAATCTGTTCAGCTCATAGTTTGCCATTCTTGTTGGCCAGCATGTCTAACTAGCTGGGCGGGGATCTTTTAGAAAGATGGTTGAGCCCAGCTGTGCTAGTATCTAGTAGTGCTAGTAGTGTTTTACCAGCAGCTGTTGAGGTTACCTGAGCATGACATTTATTGACATTTGTTAATTTCTGTAATTGATCATTTACAATTTCTTCATGTTTTTGTTTCCTGTAGATCATCTCTGCAGATACGTCAGTGGGCTCCATTCTAGCCAATGTTCCCAGTGAACTGTCAACTCAAATCCCAAGAAACTACCTGCAAAGCTTCTCCCAGACGGCAGACGTGGTGGTCAAGCTGAATCAGAAACAGTGGACACAAAGTCAGGTATGCGTCTGTCCCTGCAGAGATGTTTCAAATATTAATTCAAAATGTATGCAAATTTTGGATTTTTGTTTCTTTAATCAGTTATCAGTATGGTTCAGAATTCTAAAGAAAAACAAAGATTCTGCAAATCTTGTTTTGCTGAAATAATTTTCGAGCCATGACAGACATTTATCTAGAATACAGATATTCACTGCAATCCTAACAGATTGACTGATTGACAGTGACTGCAGAATAATAGTCATATTTACTATCATAATTATATGGTTGTAAGAAGAAGAAGAAGAAGAAGAAGAAGAAGAAGAAAAGAAGAGTATATGGAGACCACAGTTATGCAGCAGAATACAGTGCATACAGTGAATACAATGCAATACAGCAGATAATCATACAAAATCTGTCTGTTTTAATCAGTTATGTCTAAATATATCAAAATGAGCACTTTTAAGCTAACTAACTGAACTATAGAGAATAACCCGAGATGATTGTGGGCTGGACTACATTATTTTATTTATTTAATGTAATGATGTAATGATTTGCTTTCCCTCAGGCTGTTCTGGTCTTTGATACTGTTGCTGCTGGGATGGATAACTCAAGCGAGTGAGTCCACAAATTATGACAATAAAACAGTTGTGTTTTATTGTAAGAACTTACATTGTTTTGTATTTAATATTGATTTGATGAGCCATAGACACATGTCTGTTAGTTGTTTACACAAAGCTCCATGGTAACGTGTCTGTTGTCTGCAGATACATGTCTGTGATTTGTTTACACAAAGCTCCATGGTAACGTGTCTGTTGTCCGCAGATACATGTCTGTGATTTGTTTACACAAAGCTCCATGGTAACGTGTCTGTTGTCCGCAGATACATGTCTGTGATTTGTTTACACAAAGCTCCATGGTAACGTGTGTGTTGTGTGTGTCTGTGTGGAGAATCTCGTTCCAAGTGCTGCAGGGCTTCACCTGCACGCGTGTGGAGTCCCTCACCAAGGCCAAGGTCAAGAGCCTCATCAAAGGCTGCAGGAGACGCAAGAACCTCAAACTCAAACTCAAGCAAACACAGGTGGGTGGACACACACACACACACACACACACACACACACACACACACACACACACACACAGACACACAGACACACAGACACACACACACAGACACACACACACACAGACACACACACACACACACACACACACACACAGACACACACACACAAACACACACACACACACACACACAAACACAGACACACACACACACACACACACACACACACACTAACACAGAGAATCACATACCTGACAGTGAAGACATGTGTGTATGTGTCCTGTAGTTGACCTGACAGTGAAGATATGTGTGTATGTGTCCTCTAGTTGACCTGACAGTGAAGATATGTGTGTATGTGTCCTGTAGTTGACCTGACAGTAGATATGTGTGTATGTGTCCTGTAGTTGACCTGACAGTGAAGATATGTGTGTGCTGTATGTGTCCTGTAGTTGACCTGCATGTGTGTATGTGTCCTGTAGTTGACCTGCATGTGTGTATGTGTCCTGTAGTTGACCTGCATGTGTGTATGTGTCCTCTACTCCTCTAGTTGACCTGCATGTGTGTATGTGTCCTGTAGTTGACCTGCATGTGTGTATGTGTCCTGTAGTTGACCTGCATGTGTGTATGTGTCCTGTAGTTGACCTGCATGTGTGTATGTGTCCTGTAGTTGACCTGCATGTGCGTATGTGTCCTCTACTCCTGTAGTTGACCTGCATGTGTGTATGTGTCCTGTAGTTGACCTGCATGTGTGTATGTGTCCTGTAGTTGACCTGCATGTGTGTATGTGTCCTCTACTCCTGTAGTTGACCTGCATGTGTGTATGTGTCCTGTAGTTGACCTGCATGTGTGTATGTGTCCTCTACTCCTGTAGTTGACCTGCATGTGTGTATGTGTCCTGTAGTTGACCTGCATGTGTGTATGTGTCCTGTAGTTGACCTGCATGTGTGTATGTGTCCTGTAGTTGACCTGCATGTGTGTATGTGTCCTCTACTCCTGTAGTTGACCTGCATGTGTGTATGTGTCCTGTAGTTGACCTGCATGTGTGTATGTGTCCTCTACTCCTGTAGTTGACCTGCATGTACTACTATTTGAGGGATGAAGCGGATGCCACAGACTACTCTCTGTTCCCTGCTGATGTGCTGCTCTACTACGAGTGGGTACTCCACACATACACACACACAAGTCCCACAAGTCCTTCATTCTAGTGTGTGTGTGTGTGTGTGTGTGTGTGTGTGTGTGTGTGTGTGTGTGTGTGTGTGTGTGCCTCAGGCATCTTACTCACAGTTTTTTTTGTTTTTATCCTTGCCAAAGACTATAGAAATTGCTTCTGGAAAGGTGTGAAGACATTATTCTGGAATTGTGATTGGTTAAATCAAACTAGGAATCAAAATATTTATCTCTTTCTGTTTGTGGTTTGTGTCTTTCTTCCTGTATTTATGTGTAGTTATTCAAAGGTGACAAATTGTGAAAGTTACTTCACTGAGCTGGGATACGCAGACTTCAATGTTCTGTCTGATGCATACGAGTCTCGCAAAACTACTCTTGTCGCCAATGCCAAAGCTTGTTTGGTAAGTCATCCTTAAAATTACTTTGTGCATGAAAGTAAACATATGTTTATTTAATTAATTGTTTTTATTTATAAAAGCAAAACTGTTGTTGTTTTGTTATTGTTAGTCTCGTTAAATGTTTAAAATGATTTAGATTTTTAAAATAAGATTGATTTGATTTTATTTGATTTGATTTCAATAGTACTTACAGTATGTCTACAGTAAGAAAACTTGCTGTTTTTCTTGCAGTAACTGTCACACAGAGCAAAGGAAAATAAAAAAAACAAATACCACAAGAGCTACATTTACATGGACCAGATTTCTAAATCCGATTAGAAATGGAATAACTACTCAATCGGAATAGAAATGCACACATAAACCGGATCAGACCGGATCAGACGATAGACGACCGGATCAGACGATTGATTAGATCTGTCGATTAGATCTTTTTCCGACAGAAAAACACTGTCCATGTAAACGTAGCAACTGACATTAATAGTGCTCTTCACTGTATTCACAATGTGTAGGGCATCACTGGGACCAGCATCAGTGCAGAAAACGTCAACATCCTGGGCAACATGGTGTGCATACTCGATGGCTCCTACGTCCAGAACTCAGACCCCTCCATCCTGGAGAATCTCAAGGGCTGTGACGACCTCACCGATTCACTGGTGTCTGGCATGGAGACTCTGCTCCTCTCGGGCAACACCACATATGGGTATGTCAGCTCACCTCTAGTGATTGGTTGTTGGTGAAGCCATTGTGGTCCATCTGTCCATGTGATTGGTTGTTCTGTCTGTCTTTGTGATTGTTTTTTTGTGTAGCCACCGCGCTCCATCTGTGTTTGCGATTGGTTGTTTGTGTAGCCACCAAGCTCCATCTGTCTTTGTGATTGGTTGTTTGTGTTGCCACAGCGCTCTATCTGTCCGTGTGATAGGTTGTTACTACCATCTGTAGTCCATCTGTACGTGTGAATGTGTTGTTTGTGTTACTACAAGGCTTTGTCACAAATAAATGTGAAATTTCACCCTAGAGCCTCTTTTGAAGCAGCCATTTAATTTTTCTATTAATTTTGGTTGTTTGTGTTACCACAGTATTCTACCGGCCTGTGTGATTGGTTGTTTGTGTTACCACAGTGCTCTATCGGTCTGTGTGATTGGTTGTTTGTGTTACCACAGTGCTCTATCGGTCTGTGTGATTGGTTGTTTGTGTGTTGAAGCAGTTCAACCATCTCAAAGTCAAAGTCAAAGTCAAAGTGTACTTTATTGTCAATTCACTATGTAACAGGAATTACACAGAGGACTGAAATTGCGTTTCACCAGACACCAAATGTGCAATTTGAACTAGAAACACGCACGCACGCACACGCGCACCCACACACACACACACACACAGACACACACCCACACACACACACACATGAAGTGTGCACAGACATCCACAATAAATAGACATAAGACATTCAGATAAACATATACGCTTCCAACAAGAAGGAAAGTTCGAGGTAGCTCTTCTAGGTAGCTGGTGCGCTTCCAACAAGAAGGAAAGTTCGAGGTAGCTCTTCTAGGTAGCTGGTGTAGGTGAAAAAGGAAAAAAAAGTGAAATGTGCAATATGTAAGGTGCAATAAGTGAAGGTGCAGTTGGTAAAGTGCAAGTGTAAAAGCAGCACGGACATCTGCAGTGTGTGGATGTCAGTAACATGTTCATGGAATCTTCTTCATTGTGTTGAGTAGCCTGATGGCCTGTGGAAAGAAGCTGTTTCTCAGTCTGTTTGTGTGGCACCGCATGCTGCGGTAGCGCTTTCCAGATGGTAAAAGGGCAAACAGTTTGTGTGCTGGGTGGGTGATGTCCTTAATGATATTGGTGGCTCTCTTGGAACAGTGTGATGTGTATAGGTCCTGAATGGTTGGTTGGGGTGATCTGATGATCTTTTCTGCAGTCCTCACCACCCTCTGTAGAGCCTTCTTGTCCGCAGCTGAGCAGCTGCCGTGCCAGACAGAGAGGCTGCTGGTAAGGATGCTCTCAATAGCACCCCTGTAGAAAGTGGTGAGTGCAGGAATGGGGAGGTCAGCTCTCCTCATCCTGCACAGGAAGTGAAGGCGTGTCTGTGCTTTCTTGACCAGGGAGGTGGTGTTGGTGGTCCATGTGAGGTCGTCTGTGATGTGCACTCCCAGAAACTTTGTGCTTTTCACAGACTCCACGGCACTGCCATTGATTGTGAGTGGGGTGTATGTCGGGTGTTGTTTCCTGAAGTCCACAGTTATTTCTTTTGTTTTGTTGACATTGAGTTGTAGGTTGTTTCTGTCACACCAGTTGATGAGTTGATGTACCTCCTCTCTGTATGCTGAGTCATCGTCGTCACTGATGAGGCCCACCACTGTTGTGTCATCGGCAAACTTGATGATGTGGTTCGAGGTGAATCTGGCACAGCAGTCGTGGGTCATCAGTGTGAAGAGCAATGGAGACAGCACACAGCCCTGGGGGACCCCAGTGTTTATGATGGTGGTCTCTGAGAAGTTTTTGCCGACTCTTACTGTCTGTGGTCTGTTTGTGAGAAAGTCCAGTAGCCAGTTGCACAGTGAAGAGCTGATGCCGACTGCACTCAGTTTGTTCACCAGGTGTTGTGGGATGACCGTGTTGAAAGCGGAGCTGAAGTCAATGAACAGCATCCGTACGTGACTGTTTTTGTTTTCCAGATGAGCCAGGCATAGGTGGAGTGCTGTTGCTATGGCATCATCAGTGGAGCGCTTGGGGCGATAGGCAAACTGGTATGGGTCCAGAGTAGTGGGAAGGCTGGCTGTTATGTGAGCTTTGACCAGCCTTTCAAAGCACTTCTTATTTATCTGTTCATTCATATTATGTGTTTTACCACAGCGTTCCATCAGCGTGGACTGAGCAGACTCTGGAGGATTTGGGCATTCTGCCACTGTACTTCACGTCAAACATCTGGAATGAGGTCCCAAAGGTACAACAGGATGTCCTGTGTGTATTGAATGCTTACACCTGCCACAAACCAACTGTCATTCAGTACAGACATACTTTGTCTGACAAGAAAACTAATATGAGGATGATTGATTGAATGTGCTTGAAAATGAACTGCTGTGAAATCAAATCTGTTTCTTCATTTGTTTGTTTCGTACCTCCTTAGAAGGTCGGCCAAAAGTTCTTGAAGAAGACGTTCATGAAACAGCTGAAAAATGGCGACGTTCCCAGACGGAAGATCGGGAAACTGAAGAGTGCTTTCCGAAGTGCTCACAGGAGCAAACGTGCTGCAAGTGAGTAGACCATCAGACACACCACATGCCTTTGCTGAACAAGTGTCCTTTACATTACCCTTGGGCTCATTCAAATTTGCTTTTATTAAATTAAAGCACAGTACTCACAAATGGCACCAAGCATTTATTGTATGGAAACTCCATCCAAATGACTTACAAGAAGCGTTGAAATTATTTGTGAAAAAAGAAGAACTCCAACCTGGTGTCTAGCCCATGCTCTGCCTATGGAATGCTTGACATACAGTTCACACCTGGTGTAGCCACTGCATAAGATGTTTCATTTAAAAACAAAACAACACAAACATTTAAACATTGTTGTTTTTTATCTGTTTATTTGATCTGTTATCTGCAGCCACTGAGTGCACGGTGGGAACCATCACCCAGGTCCAAATCCACGGCGACACCTTCCCCATCGATTACGACACCACGCAGTTCGACGCCTGTCTGAGCATCGCCACCCTCAAGGACAATCTGGAAGCCATTACGGACAAGGCGGATGAAGAAAGCTACCGTGAGATCATCCTGAAGAAGTTAAATCAGGTAATCATGGCAAAAACAAAATGGCTGCAGCTGTGGTAACAAGACAGTTGCCAGCTTCCTCATGGAACACACAAGAAATAGAGCAGAGCAGGAGACTTCTGGCACATAACTTAGTAATAACAGTAGATGGACGATAACTGCCAAAAACAAAATGGCTGCAGCTGTGAGAATAAGTCAGCTGTTTCACACCAATAAAAATGAACCAAACTAAGAGCTTTTGGTCCGAATGGACTGTCTGGTGCGCACCAACTGCTTTTAGTGTGTAAGCACCCTATAACACCTCCTTTCTCTTGTGACTAAATACAAGACAGTTGCCAGTTTTCCAACTGGGACTCACAAGAAATGGAGCAGAGCAGGTGACCTCTGACACGTAACTTACTTACGTTATGGCCAAAAATAACAGTAGATGGATGATAACTGCCAAAAACAAAATAGCTGCAGCTGTGAGAATAAGTCAACCGTTTCATAAGAACACACTACAAACAAGAGCAGGTGACCTCTGGTACGTAACTTACTTAAGTTATGGACAAAGACAACATTGGTGGGTTCCTAATTGTTTTGAGTTCTGTTTGTGTTCTGGCTTCTGTCGACCAGGAAGTAGTCAAGTATTCTGTGGACAGGTAGTGAAGCAGGGGATGGTAGTTTGGTCTCCAATGGTCTTATCAATGTAATGTAATGTGATGTAATGTAATGTAATATAATCTTATTAGACTACTAAACTCTTAACCCCTTGTGCTATAGAAATGTAATGACTTGACTTGCCGTTTGCTTGGTGTATTTTTCTGGCATGTCACCCAGGCCTACCCAGAAGGCATCTCGGATGATGTGGTGCAGATGCTGGGGCCAGCATCCAGAGGGGCGAGCGTTGATGACATCAACAAGTGGAATGTGACCAAAATTGACACTCTGTCCATTTTGATGAAGTCATCGGATGGAGAGTGGTCAAACAGCCAAGTGAGTACACTGTCCGGCAGAGCCCACAGTGTCGAGAAGAGCTTTAAGGCACACACACACACACGCTACATAAATAATAATAATACATTATTATTGTTGCTATTAGTGTTTTAAGTTTTAACTCTGCCAAGTAGGTTATGTTTTTGCTTGGTGTTGGTTTGTTTGTTTGTCTGTCTGTCCATTTGTTTGTTTGGTAATAGCATAGCTCAGAAAGTTCTGAATGGAGTTCGACGAAATTTTCAGGATAGATTAGAAGTTGGCTAACTTAGAACTGATTAGTTTTTGGTGGTGATCTTGGTCACCATCTGGATCCAGGATTTTTTTAAAGGATTCTTTACCATTGCGAGATGCCATTTACCATTTGCTCATAACTCTAAAAATAATGCTCAGAATGCTTGTTTACCCATCAAACGTCAGGTGGGGATGGTATAAGGTGGAGCTTTCAGCTGCCTTGGCGGAGGTCTGCGTTCTCCGAGTGCTTTTCTAGTTTACTTATGTATTTATCTATGTCTGTGTCTTGGCCCCATGTGTGATAATTAGCGTCTGTTTTCTCTTTTTTTCCCTTAATCCGATTATTGTGTTTTGTACAGCACTTTGGACAGTGTAAACTGTGTTTAAATGTGCTTTACAAATACATTTAACTTTTTACTTACTTGCATGGATGCAAAAGCTGAACACAAAACATAAAAAGCTAAATTTTCTCTCTCTCTCCACCCTCTCTCTCTCTCTGTGCCCTCCCCTCTCTCTCTCCCTCTCCCTCTCCCTCTCTATCTCTCTCCCTCTCTCTCTCTCTCCCCTCTCCCTGTCCCTCCCTCTCTCTCTCTCTCCTCTCTCTCTCTCTCTGTGTCCCCCCCCCCCTCTCTCTCTCCCTCTCCCTCTCTCTCTCCCCTCTCCCTCTCCCTGTCCCTCCCTCTCTCTCTCTCTCTCTCTCTCTCTCTCTCCTAGACCAAAGCCATCATGGCCAAGTACCTTGCTGCTGGGAACAGCATGGACAGCTCTGCTCTGAATGCAGTGGGAGGCTCGGGGCTCTGTGCTCTGGACAGCAGCGTGCTGGAGGGCAT
>CM050198.1:10619761-10622261 GCA_027475355.1 Coilia nasus
GGGACTCCGGGGTACCAAACATGGGCTCTGACCGCAATGCCAAAGAGCCAGGCTCATTGAGATGGCAGTCAGAGCACACCCACAACTCTAGTGATAGTCACGCCATCACAATGCCTTCCTCCTTCGGGATGCGCAGCATGCACTCTCAGGTGTCCCTCACGCATCTCCTACCATACTTCTCCCATCCAGGGTGCCCCACACATACTGGTGCTTCACCTATCACTGGGGTCCTTCACACCAGGGTCAACCTAACTTGGGGGTCCTTCATATTGATCACACAGTGGCTGGACCTCCAATGACCTCACGGCAAGCCATCCCACTTCTGACACCATTTGTAGCGAAGGGGAGTAGAAGTCACCCCACCCGGCTTCGAACCCGTGTGTCCGGGGTACAAAACAGGGGCTCTGACCGCAACGCCAAAGAGCAAGGCTCATTGGGGTGGCAGTCAGAGCACACCCACAACTCTAGTGATGGTCACTCCATCACAATGACACATATCATGAACATTAATGACACTTCATTGTCATTAACTGTTGTCATTAAGTGTCATTCTTTTTTTTTCCTGCAATGTCTGCATCCCAAAAAATATCAACATTCCAAAACCAAATGTCACTTAATGACAGCAGTCATAAACATGAATTAAGTGTTATTAATGTTCATAACATGTCATGTCATGTTTATAACATACTCATGTCACTCTTATGTAGACAACTTCAAGTGAAGTATTACCAAAAAACTTTTTACATGTCGAGTGTGGCCTCCTTCTCCATTTTGTTTTCACTTGACTAAATGTTTGGCCAGCACTTTTAAAATAATGCAGATAGACAGAGTGAAGCCTGCTCCTATGTATATAAACATTACCTTGAATGAACAATATAAATGAAAGAGCAAAAAAAACATCTGCACCGTGTCCTTTGTAAGAGTGTAAGAATTGGCTATAATGCCTAGCTTGGTAAACCTGCCCCTCGTACTTCATTTCATTTTGTACAAAGGGTCTGGACCAGACAACGTCAGAAACTATTCCTTCCTGGAGGTGTGGACTCTGCTGAAGTTTAAAACAAGTGCCTCTGCCTTTACCCAATCGCTAACGCCTGGTTGTCACTTATGCAATTAGCCCACCTACACACTACAATTCAAATGTAGCACACAGGCACAACGTCATTGCTAACAAACACACCCTCTGTTTGCTGATTGGATCTGTCTTGCTGGGGCCGATTACATGACCCTCAAGAGATTCCGCTGAGGACTGATAGTACTGTCCCACAGTACCTAGCAACATTAGAGGTCTGGTCTGAGATCTTTATTGGACTTTATTGGACATAAATGCAATATAGTTGTCACCATAAACACAGAGGTATTTCTGCTGTTACTTTAAAATGTGTCTAAAATATTATCTAAACCTTACATACAAAAAAATACTTAACCAATAATGTTTCAAATGCGGAAAATCTGAAGTTCATTGTCAATCAAGAGAGTGCACGTTTTTCTGTGTCTCTCAGGTCTGCATTTTGGAATGGTCAGTTTATTTGGATTTCTTCTTAACAGTGCCTCGGTTCCTGAAGCTTGTATCCCTCGTCCTCTGAACCCACAGAGAAGGTGGACTACAAGGCGTAAACGGTACTGCCGTCAAAGTCCTCGCAGGCTGATACCTCTTCCTGCTGGTGAGCTAGTACAGGGACTCTAATCCTGTTGTAAGACCATAAAATCGTCACTTAAAGGAACACTCCACTGTTTTGGGGGAATAGGCTAATTTTCCAACTCCCTTAGTTTTACCGTTTTTGAATCCATTCAGCCAATTTTTGGATCTGCCAGTAGGATTTCCGACTTGCACTTCAGCTGTTTGTTCAATAGTAACTATGCCTTTGAAATTGGCAAACAAACATTTGAACAAATAAAAATTATGGTTATCTAGGATTATGGATTTCATCGGACAATGTAATAGTGCAATTTGAAATTTTGGCAAACAATTTGTGACTCTGTACTAAAACCAACATTCCCATATGGCCGTGAACTCTGGGGCCTTAAATATGAAGATAAATCGGAAATATTGGAGATAAATACTGAAATGTTCTATTTGGAGTTTTGCAAGAACATCTAGGGTGTAAAGAGGAGCTGCCCTAACATTGGTTGGAAATTGGAAATTGGCAAACCAATGACATACCATACACATACACTGCCTGTGTGACGTGTTTGTGTGTGTGTGTGTGTGTGTGTGTGACGTGTTTGTGTGTGTGTGAGAAAGAGAGAGAGAGAGAGAGAGAGAGAGAGAGAGAGAGAGAGAGAGAGAGAGAGAGAGAGAGAGAAGTTGTGGGATTACGTGGGACTTGTTTGTTTTGTGAGATACTAAGTTGTGTGAACCCTGACCATCCACAGATAAGGGAGAGAGTCAGAGCTCTGGGCTATTAAACAGAAGAAGAAAGAGAAGAATAAAACGACAACCACGAAGAAGGGGGAAAAGTAGTAGAAGATTAGTGGAAGAAAACAAACTAAAATGAAGGCA
>CM050198.1:10624761-10634761 GCA_027475355.1 Coilia nasus
AGAAACTGGATAAATAGTGTTAACCCCCTCCTCTCACACAAATCTTTCTCTCCCTCTCTCTCTTCCTCCCCCTCTCCTCCCAGGTGTTCCAGAAAAGGATGGATGGTTCAGTGAACTTCTACAGGCGCTGGGATCACTACAAGCAGGGCTTTGGTGATCTAACTGGGGAATACTGGCTAGGTGAGTGCCCAGGTTGGGCTTCTACTAGCCTGGTAAACCCGCTCCTCGTACTTCATTTCATTTCGTGCAGAGGGTCTTGACCAGAATCTCTTGAGGTACATTTGCGATGTTCCAGAAAGTACGGTCCAATCAGCGAACACAGGGTGTGTTCGTTAGCTGTGACGTTGACTTTGTGTGCTACATTTGAATTGTAGTGCGTAGATAGGCTAATTGCATACGTGACGACCAGGTGTTAGCGATTGGGTAAAGGCAGAGGCACTTTTTTAAAACTTCAGCAAAGTCCACACCTCCAGCAAATTGTTTCTGACGGTCTCTGTTCCAGACCCTCTGTACAAAATGAAATGAAAGGCTAGGCTTCTATAGCATAGATGCTATAATGTTTTTCAAATGTACACAGTGACTAACCTGGATTGGTAGGGATGATGGGCAGATTTATCAATCCTTGAAACCACTGTGTGTGAATGAGGGTTTCACAATAGCCAACAACTAATGACAACCAAGCCAACAAATAGTAGAAATACATGTGTATTGTGAACTGTATATTTGTCCTTTTATAATGTGTTGAAATCAATTTACACTCTTCATTAACCCAGAATACTATGTTCATCTTTGACAGTATATCCAATATCCAATCCAAAGCTGATTAGTTTTCAGATTTTAACAATAATGACTGATGTTTGTGATCCTTCTGCAGGCCTGGATAACGTGGTGCTGCTGACCATGCGGAAGAAGAATGAGCTGAGAGTGGACATGGAGGACTGGGATGGGCAGAAGGCCTATGCCCACTACGCCTCCTTCTCTGTGGACCCTGAACAGTTCGACTACACGTTACACCTGGGGACTTTTGCGGGAGGTAATGCAGGTAATTGAGTTGGCTTTTTCTCCCCTAAAGCTATAGCCTGGCTGTCGCACCAAGCTCGTAGATGGAGCTTGGTCTGGCAAATCTCCCATAGACGGGAAGTTCTCAGATGTTGGATCAATGGGCATCTTTTAAATACCTCTGTGTACTACTGAACAGCTACAACCAATGAGACTACTGATTTCGATAACGATTGTGATACAACGGAACGTCTGGACCAATCGCAGGTAGCCGGAGGTAATCGAAGGCAAGCGCAGTGCGCAGATGTTGAGGAGACCGATTTCAATGTGAAATGATCCATTTTATATTGTTGACGCAGGTCAGATTAGTCAAATGTGTTTGGTATGATAGGCACCAGTCTGTTCTATGTACCCAGGCCTTGGGAAAGGGGGGGTCATGAACTGGCCAAGACTGTCAGCAGGCCTGACTGTACCCCCCAGTACCCCCTGTAATTCAAACTATGGTTATGGTTGTGTTCTTCCTCAGGTAACAGTTTAAAGCAACACAACGGCATGAAGTTCTCCACCTACGACAAAGATCAGGACACCTATGAGAAAAACTGCGCCAGTCATTTCATGGGCGGCTTCTGGTATCATAAATGCCACGACGCCAACCCCAACGGGCTGTACATACCAGACTCGGGCTCTCCATATTCCAGCGTACATGTCAGCTGGAACACATGGAAAGGGTCTACATACTCACTGAAGATGATGACGATGAAGATGAGGTCACTGTCCCGGTGTGGCAGTTAAATATCTCGATGTACCTTTGTGCAGGCGCAGTGCTGTGTTAAGGATATTATTTTCTTTTTAACCATCTTCTTCTTATTGTATCTTTTACCAGTGAAGGAGTGGTGGTAGCCTCTGTATGCCCTTATCAGCATGACTATACTGTTTCTATCCTACTGCATTTACCCCCAGTAGATGTATGAACACCTATTTGGTCTTCAGATGTGGATTAAATCTTTTTAATGCTTATATTAAAGCAATATTAATATATAATGTCGTGAAAAACCCCGACAAGGGGCCTCGCCCCTCAGCACTCTAGATGTTGTAGATCGTCAATTCGTTGCTCTCCCAATGCAATGACTCAAGCGAAGTCGCAGAACTGAGTTGTTGACAAAGACTTTATTCACTAAGCTTACACCAGTGTACACAGGCAGAGTACCCAAAAATACACAAAGTGCATTAGCAGAGTGAACTCACTACCAACAGTTGCGAAGGCTGATCAACCTGGAGAGTTGCCAAGATGCGTCTGGAAAGCCGGTCCCGCAAGTCTCTGAGTTCTGACTTACTGAGTATACTCCCCTTATATAGTCCTTCTGAGCACTCTGAATTCTTTGAACCCTCTAATGTTTTCCTGCTTAAGTTAGGGATTTCCACTCAGCCAATCAGAATCAGAATTCAGGCAGGCCTGATTGACTGGCTTGTGGGCCAATCAGGACCTTTCGGGTTATGTCATATTGGTGATTTTTCTTATCATGTTGCTTATTAAAAATAATTGTTCTTGAGATGTCTTGCTACAGTATTGTTCTTTTTACTGCAGCTATTAACCGTTTTTCTGGTGTTCCCTCAGCCCTCGCATCAGTCTTTTTGACAGGAAGCACACGCACACACACATGTTTCTGTTACACATATGTCAACACTCTATGAGCCTGTTCCAAACGGTTACATTCACTGCCTAAGTAGTTGCCTAACGTGGCAGCGAGTCATCGAGTGCTGTTCCAAACGGTTAAAGTTCTTATTTCCTGTCGCAGCAGTTGCCTTCAAATTGTCCGTGTGACAGGCAGTTTTGAAGGCAGCTTCGATGATTCCTTCAAGCTCCCTATTACCCAGAATTGTGTGCACTAACTTTCAAACAACTGTGAAAAGTAAATGAAGATGGCGGCCAACATGAATCTTACGGTTGCTGTCGGTATCAACATCTTATTTGTTTGGCACTGTATCGCTTGTATTTTTACAATTTAGATGAGAAATCAACAATGTACTATCTAAATATCCAACCACTTTAACTATTAACAGCGTATTGTAGAATTTATGTACTGTCAGTCAGTCAACTGACTAACGTTAGCCAACTAGCTTACGTCAGCTAGTTCCACGTTCTTGCTACGTGCTAACGTCATACCCCAACTTTTGCTCTCTTAAAATCCCGTTCGAAACCAGTATTTATAGAAGTTGCCTTCACCCCGTAGTCATATCTAATTAGGCACCTCTCTATTAAGGGAGGGAGTCATCGAGGCAGCTGCCTTCCATTTGGAACAGAGCCTATGTTTGCATGTCATGCCTTCAGGCCACAGTTGGTGGGCGTCCACCGTTGACATTCCGGTCTCACCATGACTTCAGGCACTGACACTCGTGGACATTCCGGGTCTCTCTCCTCTTCTTGCATCACCTGTGTTTGCCCTGCACCCGGATGTACGCGGATATGTATGTGAGCATTGGGCCTGTGAGTTTGCCCTGTGCACGGATGTACGCGGTTGTTTTTTCTGCGAGCATTGGGCATGTGAGCATGTGTATGTGTACCTTAAGCCTACAGTAGGTGTGTGCACATTTTCGTCTGCACACTTTGTCCCCAGCGCCTCTCCCTCTATCGCTTTACAACAACTTTTATATCACACACAGGTCATAATAATCACCACATTAATATTAAAGTGCATTTGATTTAACATTTTTGGTTTGCACATATTTCCCCGTCAGAAAATGACAATGCTTAAATATTAAAGTGCACTTGATTTAAAATGTTTGGTTTACACATATTTCCCCGTCAAAAAGTGACATATCATTTAGCTGGCACTCTTGTTCAGAGCAAATTCCAGTGACGTGGAGGGTGCAGGGAGAGTCCCTCTGTACCAGTAACTGGGTTGGAGGCCTTGCTCAAGGCTGAACAATTTTACTTCTTGAACAGCAGTTAAACTTGTGACACTACAATCGTAGGCAGGGTTATAGCCAGGTTAATTGCATGCGTCACGACCACACGTTAGCGATTGGTAAAATAAACTACACTAAAGGCAGATCTGCATAGTCTACACCTCTAGACAGCAATTCATTCTCAGTGCAGCACTGCCAGACCCTCTGTACGAAATGAAATGTACCAGGAAGAGCTGGTTTACCAGGCTATTGCTCAAGGGCACCTGAACATTTTTTTCCTGCTTGAACAGCAGTTGAACTCGGGACCCCACAATCCTAATACCAAGTATCCACCAAGCACCAAGTGTTCTACCCATTAGGACATAGCATCCCCACTGTAGTAAAGACAAAATGTAACTAATATAGCAATGTTAAAGAAATGTGATTCACAAATTATAATGACTGTGTAGGGATTTACTTTATTTTAAACCAACAAATGGCATTAAGTGTGGATTAGGGCTTTTGCATGTACAGGACTTATTGGACAGCACAATAATGCGTCAGGATGGCGAACATCAGAGTACTACTATCTATAGTACAGGCCAAAAGTTTGGACACCTTCTCATTCAATGTGTTTTCTTTATTTTCATGACTATTTACATTGTAGATTCTCACTGAAAGCATAAAAACTGTGAATGAACACATACTTAACAAAAAAGTGTAAAATAACTGAAAGCATTACTTATAGTCTAGTTTCTTCAAAGTAGCCGCCCTTTGTTCTGATTACTGCTTTCTACAATGTAAATAGTCATGAAAGTAAAGAAAACGCATTGAATGAGAAGGAGTGTCCAAACTTTTGGCCTGCACTGTATGTAAATTAATGAAATAACAGGGGCAGCTGTGGCTTAATGGTTAGGGATCTGACCTTCAGCTCGGAGGCTTGCAGGTTTGAATCCTGTACCTGTATCATACCAGTAGGAAGAATGTTGGTGGGGGAGTAAATAGCTTGTCCTCTCCTGCACTGTCATCCATGGCTGAAATGCTCTTGAGCAAGGCATCTAACCCCGCATTGCTCCAGGGACTGTACCCTGTAAAATAACTGTAAGTTGCTGTGGATAAGAGTGTCAGCTAAGTGTAAAATAATAAGATCACCTCCAGTATCAATAAACAGCATACTGGTTGTTAGCACAATAATGGCATGGCACAAAAGGAGATATTATGATTAGTAAAAGAATGAGTAGTAGTTCGTATCTGAATGTAATTTAAGGGTCAAACACAGAACAAACTCACTAAGTAAGAGTAACTCAAGGAGGTTTTTGCCAATGCTCACTTAAATACCCAGTCTTAGTGAATGACATTACCCCATGTGAATGACCAGCTTGGTTTGTCTTACACGCAATAAGACAAGTCAGCTGTGGTCTAGTGGCGAGGGAGTTGGTCTTGGGACCAGAGAGTCGCAGGTTCTAATCCTGCCCTATCCATGCCTGAAATGCCCTTGGGCAAGGCATCTAACCTGACAATGCTCCAAGGACTGTAACTGAAACCCTGTATCTAAATAACTGTAGGTCGCTAAGTAACTGTACAACTAGTGTCAGCTAATTTTCATTTAATATGTTGTGCAGGGAGTCCTGGAGGACTGATAGCACTGTCCCACAGTACCTAGCAACCTTAGAGGTCTGGTCTGAGATCTTTATTGGACTTGCCTAGTTCTGCTTCAGGACTGAGACCATCCTACCACTTGCACTGACACTATCACAATAAGAGCAAACATGATGGGTGAATCTCAGAGCAGTATCACACCAGGATGTGCTTGGCTACAGAGCTGTCATTAGTATGAAACATGGTTGGTCTCTCCTTCATATGTAAATCTAAACTGTAGGACTGAAAAAGGGGTGGAGTTACAACTGGTCTGGCACACAATTTAGCTTTAACGCACCGTTAATTCTGTTTCCTTATGTCTTCCTCCTGAGCTATAGGGGAACCACGAGACGCAGTAGGGCACTGATCGGCGCGTCCATGACTGGGGTGCCCTTCAGCAAAGCTTACTGAATAGATGTCATCAGGGGACAGCTCTGGCGTAGTGGTTAGGGAGTTGGTCTTGCAATCGGAAGGTTGCTGGTTCGAATCCCGCCCTATCCATGGTTGAGATGCCCTTGAGCAAGGCATCTAACCCCACACTGCTCCAGGGACTGTAACTAAAACCCTGTAAATATCTGTAAGTTGCTCTGGATAAGAGCGTCAGCTAAGTGTAATGTAATGTCATCTTATAAATCAGAATTGTTCTACATTTCAAATAATTTTGATCATTTGAGCACCAATTGAATAAATGTTTTGCTTTTAGAGGATAACACATTTACACACACTTGGTTTAGGTACATCTACTTAAAACTCAAAGACAAAGCTAGCATCATGCTCAAGTTTTTTATTACACTTCTTCTCTGTCGCATCAATACAGTTGTTGAATCATTACATTACACTTAGCAGACGCTTTTATCCAAAGCGACTTACAAAAAGAGGACATAATAGCTAACAGATGTGTAGAGAACATCGAAATCATTAACATCATGCATCAACAGTCCGTACATCTCTCATAACAAAACGTAAAAATATGGATGATCTAATAAAGGGGATGAACATCACAATATCACTGCCATCACAATAACACCTCATCTGTGTAGCTGATAACGAATGCATTGCTGACAGTGAGTCTGCACTTTGCCTGTGTGACACAAATGAGTTTTGACAGATGAACATCACTGTAGGTGGGAAAATGATAACACGGGGATTTATAGGATTTATGTTCATACTTCGACTTTTTTGTACAATACATTGTTGACATACCATAAAACTGAATCACAACATATAAAAGCCTAGAATTATGTGCGTATCACACGTTCTTCTTAATGGGTCAGCAGTTTAATGAGGACCATTTTGTCATTTTTAGAAAACATTAATCAAGAACTCTAAAACAAACAAACAAAAAGTTTCACAAGTGATGATGAGTAGTTCGATACTTTTGCACGTGCAATGAACAGATACCCAGTTGAAAATGGCTTTCATGATCTGCACATGTAAATAGACCATGCCTTGGTTGGAATTGAAAAGCCTCATTCAAAAACGACTGCAAAAAAAAAAAGCTTTAACACCCAGATCAACAGCCCACACCCATAAGAAGTATAACGCCATATCCACACCTCTGACGACCACGTGGAAAGTGTTTAAATAAAGTAACCATGTCAAAAAATAAATCAGCCATGTTTTAACTATAGTAACATTTATACTGCATTCAATTGTATTGACTTCATTGACTTGATTGATTCATGACAAAAAAAGAACATATATTCACCTAATTCCCACTGTATGATAACAACACCCAAAAACACAGAAGAAAGACAGCCTGAGAATGAGGCTGACCCACACGCTTCTTTACAGGACATTCCTGACACGTGGGATCTTAAACCGTTACACCGTTACACAAGCCAGTAACACTTCAGAATAAGGTACACAATTAAGCATAAGTAAACCATTAACTGACACTTAGAAAATCATGAGGCATTTTTCCAACATTAATAAGTATGTATTAAATACAGAAATTGTGCTTTGTTCCACATTTTTCAAGGTCATCATTTTACGTTATTTAATTTTATGTCTTATCCAGTATCTTTGTCATTTCTAATTGATAAATGGTCTTTTACCGAATCAGTTATACCTAATTATGAACACAGTTATTATCCAAAGTATTGCAGAAGTAATGCATACTTCAAAATGATCAAACAGATGAATTCATGATAGATTCCTAATGAACTAAAGACCGTGTGACTCTAACTTTATGTTACAGGGAGCAGAACACAGTCTTTCTTTAATAATCACTCATTAATGTTGGAAGAGCGCCCCATAGTGACTGAGTGTTGGTAAATGCTTAATTAATACATCATTTTGTTCCTCATTCTAAAGTCTTACCCAGCTGTCTAATACACAGGTCTGATAAGCATAGTAATCGATTTCATTGAGAAATAGACACCTCTATAGGTATTCCAGGTCACTCCAATATTGTTGTGTGGGTTGATACCTCGCAGGTAAACCCCATTGGGATTGGCCTGCAGACAGTCGTTGTACCAGAATGCCCCGATGAAGCTGGCAGCACAGTTAAGAATCGACCTGTCTTGGTCCATGTCAAAGGTGCTGAACTTCATGCCGTTGAAGTAACTTAAACTGTCACCTGAACAGCAAAATGAGTAATTATGTGTTATTTTTATAATTAAATGAGTAAAAACATGTTATTTCTGTAATTAGGCTACATGAGCAACTATATGTTCTGTAATTAAATGAAAGTAGAAAACTTGTAATATTCCTTCTACATCTGTGCACACTCAATTAACTCAAGCACAAATACTTTAGCCTATATTTGTTTGTTTGATAAACAGAATTTGGTTGGTAATAAACGCTCAGTCATACTAAACATATATAGGCCTATGTTATATATTTGTGAAATGTATAATTCCAATCCTGTACAAAAAATAAATATCCTTGGCCTGAAAGGAACGCCTATACATCGAAATTTGACTGTTTGAATCACAAGGAACAAGGAACGTTAAATGGAAATAACGGTGATGTAGGGGGAAAATAACTCCACAACATGAAGAGAACACGAAGCAGAGTGGAGTTCCCTCCGCCGAGTCTTCATTTCCACGCAACAGGTGTTATCCTGCTTATCGTCCGTATGGATGTAGGAAACATGTTAACCTACTATGTCCTTTCCATTGCAGATAAAATCTGCACAATCTACCAAAATAACCAGTTGATTTGTTACTTTATAACATCCATTAGGAACAAGTAGACAGATTCATATTTTGCCTGCTTTCTGATTGGCTGGCGGGGTATGTATTATTTCCATTGACTATATACAGTCAATGATTATTTCTGTCAAACCGTTCATCTAGGGAAAGCAGTTCTAAAATTCTGGCATAAAGTTAAAGCACCGTTCCATACCAATGCCCCATAGAATGGTAACTATAACAACCGTATAGGCTAATTTAACATTTACTTTTCTGCTCTACTTTTGTAATGATAAGTTGCATTAAACGACAGACAATGATTCCTGATTGAAAATTGGCATGTTAAAACATCATACTGAGTTAGTATGTGTACTGAGGAGCAAAATTGATTTAGCCTGTTGCATTCAGAGTTTAACTTTTTTTATCGTTTGTCCCAGAAGGCTAACAATGGAAGTGGTAGGTGCCCTTAGATGAAGCATGACGACTACGTTATTTTTAAACCATTAAAACAGCTCGAAGAAACTCCACACTCCATCGGTAGTACAACAAAGGCCCTGACATTAAAAACGAGGCACAGAAAGCAATTGAACAATCTTTGGTGTCCCTGACTTAGTTTACTTAATGAAATTCAGCATTATTGCAGGTCCATAAATGCAATATAGTTGTCATCATAAACAGGAGTTATTTTTGCTGTTAGCCTACTATAAAATGTGTCTAAAATATTATCAAAACCTTACATAATACAAAACGATTAACCTAAAATGTTTCAAATGTGGAAAATACAAAAGTTCATTGTCAATAAAACATCGTTTGTCCGTGTCTCTCAGGTCTGCATTTTGGAATGTCCAGTTTGTTTGAATTTCTTGCTGTTCTTACCAGCGCCTCCGTCATTGAAGCCGCTGACGGACAGCGTGTATCCCTGGTCCTTTGAACTCACATAGAAGGCGGAGTAGAAGGCGTAAACGGTACTGCCTTCAAAGTCTCCCATGTCCACTCGCAGCTGATACGTCCTCCAGGCGGTGAGCTGGTGCAGCGTCTTTAATCCTGTTGTAAGACGATAAAATCGGCACTTAAAGGAACACTCCACTGTTTTGGGGGAATAGGCTAATTTTCCAACTCCCTTAGAGTTAACCAGTTAAGTTTTACCATACTGTAACTGTTTGTAAATGTGCAAACTAGAAAAGCACTCACAGAGCGCAGACCTCCCGTCAGAGCAGCTCAGATCACTACCAAAATCGAATCACTTTTAAGTAAGCCCATTTTTGACCTACCCAGGAAGGTGGTGGTTTAGCGAGCGAATGCATGTCACCACAAGAGGGCGACAGTTCTATGGGGAACAA
>CM050198.1:10639761-10644761 GCA_027475355.1 Coilia nasus
AGAGACAACGAGACATAGAGAGAGACAGAGAGAGAGAGAGACAGGCAGACAGGGTCTGGAACAGACACCGTCAGAAACGAGGTGTGGACTCTGCTGAAGTTTAAAACATGTGCCTCTGCCTTTACCCAATCGCTAACGCCTGGTTGTCACGTATGCAATTAGCCTATCTACGCACTACAATTCAAATGTAGCACACAAGGTCAACGTCACGGCTAACGAACACACCCTCTGTTCGCTGATTGGATCGGTCTTACTGGGGCCGACTAAATGACCCTCAAGAGATTCCGGTCCAGTCCCTCTGTACAAAATGAAATGAAGTACGAGGGGCAGGTTTACCAGGCTAATATCAGCCACCTGTCCTTTCTAGTCCTACTGAAAGTAATGAACTTAAACAAACGACCCCTTCAGGGCAAGTTTTAGTAAATGCATATGACATAGGTAAGCAAACAACACAGCCTAGGCATTATGATATACCAAATGTTACATTTACATCATCATTTACATTATTTACAGATACAGACACATTTGCCCAGACTTGACTTAAAAGATTCCAGCCAATCAGCACACATTGTCAGAAGCCTAAAAGGAAAGAGTGTAATCTGATTTGTTGGTAAACAGAAATATATTTTTTTCTTTATTTTAACTGGGTCAAATATATATTTTTCCCCTTCAATAGTGCACTACATCACCATTGCTGTTTAAACCTGTGAAAGAATCTGTGAAAGAAAGGCCACCAGCCTTTTCAATTTCTGACACGTTACATCCAACTCACCAGCGTGTGGCTTGCTCTCTGGATCCCTCTCTGATGAGTGTCAAACACCCACTGAATCACCAGTATTTAACCGGTGCACCAGACCTGCGAAAAAATATTTTCCTCCTGGAGGTGTGGTTTGCTGTTTTTTTGTGCAGCTTTCTTTCCGTAAATACACACCAACTGAGAACACTTCTCAGTCCTCTTCTGTTCCTTTCCAACTAACTAGTCAGAGAGGACAGAGATTCTTACATCACGTAGTGCCAGGTCACATCAGGAGGTGTGGTATGCTGTTTTTATTTTTTTTTAGACATTTCCATCACACAAGTTTTCTGCATATTGTGATTTCACATGTTGCTTTCTTTCCGTAAATACACACCGACTGGGAATACTTCTCAGCCCTCTACTATTCGATTCCCACAAACTGCTCAGGCAGAACAGAGATTCTCACAGCATTGAGTGGCAGGTCACACCTGACAGTCACCGAGGTGCGTATCGTGTTATTTTAGCTCCAGTTCCTCGTGCAGCCCTGACCTCTGTGTTCCTCTTCAGCAAAGATTCCCATCGTAGCCGTTAGGCCTCAACCGATGTACAACCCCAGCTCAAAGAGACACCAAAGTGACCTGACTGCAGTGCAGGGATCAGGCCCACCCGCTCTAATGAAGCTTCATGTGGCTTTACTTGTGTACTATAGTGACCTAGTATGGTGATTGTGATCCTGATGCTGTAGAATTTCCTGTTTGGTGGTAATTTCACGCTCTATAAGAAGTTAGGACTTAGGCTAGTGTGTGTGTGTGTGTATGTGTGTGTGTGTATGTGTGTGTGTGTATGTGTGTGTGTGTGTGTGTGTGTGTGTGTTTGTGTGTTTGTGTGTGTGCCTGTGTTTGTTTGTTTGTGTGTGTGTGTGTGTGTGTTTGTGTCTGTGCGTGTGTCAGGGATGGAAATTGGCACTCACTACCAGCCAGATTTTAGACATAAAATAATAGTTTACTGTTGAGTAGCTGGTAAAATTTACCATCCATTCATTTGAGGCAGAGACAGACAGACAGACAGACAGACAGACAGACAAACAGACAAAGAGAAAGAGAGACAGAGAGAGAAAAAATACAGAGAGACAGAGAGAGACAGATAGACAGGCAGAGGGAGAGAGAAAGAGAGAGATTTAAAACTGCAGTGGCTTGAGCTCCTGCCCTTTTTGTATTAAAAGGTTCTAGAGGATCCACTGAGCGTATAAGACAGAGAGAGAAAGAAAGAGGGAGAGAGAGATATAAAGAGGAAGAGACAACGAGACATAGAGAGAGACAGAGAGAGAGAGAGAGAGAGACAGGCAGACAGACAGACAAAGAGAAAGATAGACAGAGAGAGAAACAGAGAGAGAGTAAGAAAGAGCAAGTGAGAATGAGACATAGAGAGGGAGAGAGAGAGAGAGACAGCAGTCCGACAAAGACAAAGAAAGAGAGAGAGAGAAAGAGAGAGACAGAAATAGCAAGAGAGAATGAGATGAGAACGAGAACTAGAGAGAGACAGAGAGAGACAGACAGGCAGGCAGTCAAACAGAAAGAGACAGGGAGAGAGAAAGAGAGACAGAGAGAAAAAGAGAGGGAGAGAAGGACAGACTGAGCAAGAGAGAGAGAGAGGGAGAAATACAGAGCAAGAGAGAGAGAGAGGAAGACAGAGAGAGAGAGAGGGAGAAAGAGAGAGATAGAGAGGGAGAGAGAGATAGAGAGGGAGCAAGAGAGAGAGAGAGGAAGACAGAGAGAGATAGAGAGGGAGAAAGAGAGGCAGCCTACGACAACCTACTGCTGCTATAATCAATTGACCGCAATCCTTTGTCGATACATCATCTTTTTTTCCAAACAGTTCAATAGTTTTCCCTCTTGCTCCAATTTACAGCATTTCCAGACAGACATCTTAGCCTGTCCCATCAGAAAATTTAAACATGTACCCACATCCTTGAGTATTTTACACCCAAAAAATAAAACATCTGCTTTGAAAAGATAAAACCAAAACCATTGCATACCTTAGCGAGTAAAAGGAACAGAGAAGTCAGTTTTGCACTGTCAGAAAAAAAAACATGAAACACAGACTCACATTGTAGAAAGTACACAGATTTGAAACATCGTCCCCCAGGCCGTGCAGTGAAAACCCTTTGTAGCCATGGCACGATGCAGCACACGCGAGGAGAGAGAGAAAAAAGCAGAAGGAGAGAGGGAGGAAGAGGGAGAGGAAGAGAGAAGGAGAAACAGAGAGAGAGAAAGAGAGAGGGAGAGAGAGAGAGAAAGGCAGAAAGAGAGAGTGAGAGAGAGAGGAAGGTAGAGAGGAAGAGAGAGGGAGAAACAGAGAGAGAAAGAGAGAGGGAGAGAGAGAGAAAGGCAGAAGGAGAGAGAGGGAGAGAGGGAGGAATAGAGGGAGAGAGAGAGGGAGAGAGAGAGCCCCCCCAGGCCGTGCAGTGAAAACCCTTTGTAGCCATGGCACGAAGCAGCCACACACGCCATTGAAGGCTGTCAGCGCGCTTAGGGATAGGGACTTTTATATATAACATCCTCCATGAAGGTAACGTTGGGAGAAATACAGAGCAAGAGAGAGAGAGAGAGGAAGACAGAGAGACAGAGAGAGGGAGAGAGAGAGACAGAGCAAGAGAGAAAGAGAGATTAAAAGATACGCCCAAGTCAGTAAAATCAAAAGACAATTCCGCCCACCATCAAGACAAAACCCACATGGCACCAAAGCATGTCATTACCAGGTAAAGACAACCTACGTTTCCAAACAGTTCAATAGTTCCAAACAGTTCAATAGTTTTCCCTCCTACTCCAATTTACAGCATTTCCAGACAGACATCTTAGCCTGTCCCGTCAGAAAATTTAAACATGTACCCACATCCTCATTTTTCCTAGAGTATTTTGCGTGCTCAGGGATAGGACTTTTACATATAACATCCTCCATGAAGGTGACGTTGACTGGCTGGTGCGCAAGTAAACCTCCACTTTGTGTCAGTCTGACACTTCATCTGTGGCAGGTGAGTAATTTTGACACAAATATAATACAGCAACTTTTTCCCAACAGTATAAAATCCCACCTCAGCACACCCCGCCCATGTAAGTAGACAGCCTGTACCGGCCTGTACAGGGCAGCTGTGGTCTAGTGGTTAGGGAGCTGGTCTTGTGATCGGTCACAGTCACAGGTTCGAATCCCACCCTACCCATGGTTGAAATGCCCCTTGAGCAAGGCACGTGACCCCACACTGCCACAGGGACTGTAACTGAAACCCTGTATAATAACTGTAAGTCACTCTGCTGACACTCTGGATAAGAGTGTCAGCTAAGTGTAATGTGACCTTAGGTGACACTTTAAGAGCTGGAAAAGGCACTGTGTCTGTGCCCATGCCACTGGTTAAAAAATGCCTCAGTAAAGACTTTCAAAACCCTTGGCAAGGAAGCCTTTAAACTCCGAAGTAGCCTACCAACATTCCTCATTGACCTGAGTCCCACTTGCTGTGCCACTGACTGTGGTGTTCTCCACACTCCCTTAGACAAGTCCAGGAGCTCCCTTACCCTCATAATGCCCAGTCCAATGAAATGGTCAATTAAAAACTGTGAGAAGCCCCGCTGTGAATGAATGAAGTACACCGCTCATCTGGTAGTAGAGGTGTTTCAGGAGTTTCAGGTCAAAGATTCAAAAATGGGGTAAAAACACAGCACACTGAGCAAAATCTGTGCAAAAGACAGCGTTTATTCAAGCTTTGTAGAAGCCCCGCTGTACCACAAGAAACATGTTCTTAAAAACAACGGCTCCTCTACCCCCGTAGTGTTTATCGCCCCCCTCCTGAAACGTTGAAAAGACCCCATGCCTTCACCACCAAACAGTAAAACCAAGAGCAGAGTGCAGGGGTCTGCTCTGTAGAGTGGCTATATCCATCCATCAAGGCCAGATGTTTATCAAGCTGCCCGCCACCTGCTTTCCTGAGAATTGACAGTCCAAAAAGGACTGACGGCGTGCTTTCTGGAGAGTACAGCAACTTTTGAAGCGTCTGAAGTCTTTATTGCTCTGATGTTTGATTCCACATGTATCAGGCCCTGTCCACCTTCACACAGCAGCAGATACAGAACCCCAGGAGCAACCCAGTGGTACCCGTTCCAAAAAAAAAACATAACTAATTCCTTTTGAATCTGCCCAGTAAACTCCTTGGGCCGATCCAACACAGTCACCCTGTGCCTCAGCATAGAGGTTGCTAAATTGTTAACAACAAGAC
>CM050198.1:10652261-10669761 GCA_027475355.1 Coilia nasus
GTTGAAGTTGCCATTTGCTAACCATGAGAAGAGCAGAGTAAAGCAGAGCAGAGCACAGTAAACGTTAGTAGCATAGAGAGTACAGAGCAGAGACCAGAGTAGAATAAAGTAGTACAGTACAGTTGAAGTTGCCAATTTGCTAACCATGAGAAGAGCAGAGTAAAGCAGAGCAGAGCACAGTAAACGTTAGTAGCATAGAGAGTACAGAGCAGAGACCAGAGCAGAATAAAGTAGTAGAGTAGTAAATAGAGTAGTAGTGTAGAGTTGAAGTTGCCTTTGGCTAACCATGAGGACTCCAAAGGCACCACTGCTGCTGCTGTGTGTGTGGTGGTGCTGCTGTGGGCTGGCTATGGTAGCAGCAGAGAGCGGAGGCACCCAGCCTAAGGAGCACAGCGACAGCACGGACCTCCACTCCTCCTCCTCCTCTGCCTGCACCTGCGCCTGCCCTTCAGACATCCACGCCGCCCTCAGGGAGATGAGCGTGCTGATCGGGGAGCAGAGGGCGGAGCTGCGGAGCGCCAAGACGCAGATCGCCGCCCTGGAGGCCAGGCTGGGAGCCAGTGAGAGTCAGGTGGAGCAGATCGCCGCCCTGGAGGCCAGGCTGGGAGCCAGTGAGAGTCAGGTGGAGCAGATAAGAAAGGACAGCCAGAGTAAGCAGCTCGCAATGATCATTTATTATTATTATTATTATTATTATTATTATTATTATTATTATTAGTAGTAGTAGTAGTAGTAGTAGTAATATTATTATTATTACTCAAGACTAGATAGAAGATAGAAGATAATTGAATTGACCTGAAAACAAACTGAATTAAATTGAACTTAAATTGAATCAAACAGAAGTGCATTGTATGATTTTGATTAATTATAATTTCAATGTAATAATACTGAACAACTGATATGATCAGGGGGTTGGAGGTGTGTGTGTGTGTGTGTGTGTGTGTGTGTGTGTGTGTGTGTGTGTGTGTGTGTGTGTGTGTGTGTGTGTGTGTGTGTGTGTGTGTGTGTGTGTGTGTGTGTGAGGTTGGGAATACCCAACAGACACCACTCAGAGTAAAGGAAGAGAGTGTTTTCACAAATACAGAAAATACTGGATGGCAGGCTACAGTATTATCAGTGAACGATTACCTGTAAACTACTGGACGGCAGGCTACAGTATTATCAGTGAAAGATTAGCTGTAAACTTGAGCTCTGAGCCAAACGGTGAGGTCAGCATGATATCACAAATTTGCCATGACTTGTGAGCAATAGTCAAATTAGTTACATTACATTACACTTAGCTGACGCTCTTATCCAGAGCGACTTACAGATATTTACAGGGTTTCACTTACAGTCCCTGGAGCAGTGTGGGGTTAGATGCAACTGGACATATTATTTTGGAGCTTGCATACAACTTGCTCCTTTGACTACCATGAACTGGATGAATATGAATCTTTACAGACTTGTAGATAATAGTGTTTTTTTGTGTAGGAAATTATTTTGCTTTGTTTAGTCTTCAGACTAAATGTTTTACTGAATGCATCTGCAGAGGGAAGAGTGGCTTTTTCGGTCTCACTGGAGACAACCTCGAGTGGGCACACTGGCCCGTTTAACACAGGGACAACACTCGTCTTCAAACAAGTCTTCAGCAATGTTGGCAACGGATACAACGCTAACACAGGTGACCATCCAAACAGATTTATGTACACAAAAGTTGCATTAACTTTATTTAGTGCTGTCATGGTAAGTATACATACATACATACATAGCAGATTTCACATGTATTGTGAAATTGAAAACATTTAGAAACAAATCAAAATATTTTATGTTATAGTCTTAAAGACCGAGAGAGAGAGAGAGAGAGAGAGAGAGAGAATCATGTGATCCAAGGCAATGCATTTATGTCTGTCTGTCTGTCTGTCTGTCTGTCTGTCTGTATGTATGTACTGTATGTATGTATGTATGTATGTCTGTCTGTCTGTCTGTCTGTCTGTCTGTCTGTCTGTCTGTATGTATGTATGTATGTATGTATGTATGTATGTATGTATGTCTGTCTGTCTGTATGTATGTATGTATGTATGTATGTATGTATGTATGTATGTATGTATGTATGTGTGTATGTATGTATGTGTGTGTGTATGTATGTATGTACAGTATGTATGTATGTATGTATGTATGTATGTATGTATGTATGTATGTATGTATGTATGTATGTATGTATGTATGTATGTATATACTCCTCCAAAATCCCTGACATTGTGGGTATCCCTGTGTGTGCACCTGCCTAAAACTTGTCAAAAAACAACTTATGCCCATCTTATGCCTTAAGTCCTTTCAGCCTTATGGGTGTTTTAACATTAAACACGTGGATGGCTAAAAAGATACAGTACTGTCCAAAGATTTAGGCAGGTGCCTTCAAACCAGCATCAGTTTACACACAGGGGTACACACAAAGTCAGGGATTTTGCAGAATTATAGTCAGGTGTATAGTCAACCAATTACACCAAATTGGTTGTATATGTCAGGGAGCATACATCCACATAAGATCTGTTGTAGTTCTTAAAGATGTTTGGCGCAAGCTACCAGCCAAGTTCCTTCAAAAACTCTATGCAATAGACCTAGAAGAATTGATGCTCTTTTAAAGGCAAAGGGTGGTAACACCAAATATTGATTTGATTTAGGTTTCTCTTTTGTTCAGTCACTGCATTTTGTTAATTGGTCAACATAAATGATTTGCACTTCCATTTTTGAAGGCATTCCTAGTTGACAGCATTTTTTCACACCTGCCTAAAACATTTGCACATTACTGTATGTATGTATGTATGTATGTATGTATGTATGTATGTATGTATGTATGTATGAATAGTATGTATAGTATGTATGTATGTATGTATGTATGTATGTATGTATGTATGTATGTATGTATGTATGTATGTATGTATGGATGTATGCATGAATAGTATGTATAGTATGTACAGTATGTATGCATGCATTATTATTTACGTAATAACACACCCTACCCCTGTGTTCCAGGCTTCTTCACTGCACCCGTGAGGGGCGTGTACGAGTTCAGCTTCGTTCTCCACTCCGCGGGGAGTTCGGTGACCACGCTGGGCACCCTTCGCAGGAACAGGCAGACCGTGGTGTCCGTGTATTCCACCCAGGGCTCCCACCACAACAACGCCTCCAACGGGGCCAGCATGCTGCTGGAGCAGGGAGACGTGGTGGACGTGTTCATGCCGGAGAACAAACGGGTCTTCGACAACCAGTACCATTACACCACCTTCAGGGGCCACCTGCTGTTCCACGTGGAGGCTGCTGCTTCTTCGACCAAATGATTGTTAGCATAAAGCAAGTGTATCATCGGCCTGGTGGTGAGATATTTGGATGTGAAATCAGTTAAAAGTAAACGTTGCTAGAACTTGAGCACATGGGAAAATAGACCCCTATAGACCTATTACCTCCCATCTCCTGCTGACAGCACCTGGCTACTTCATTTAAGGTTAAGGTAGAGCTGCTGAATGACTGACACTAGTACACACTTGGAGCCTCACTGCTTTTGACACCTTGCTGTCCTATGCCATCTAGTGGTGAATGACAACTGCACAGCAAGTGATGATTTCCTTATTGTCACTCACACATTCACTGGTTCCAGGTGCACTTTGAGCCCTTTCCATGTATGAATTTGTGGCACATGTTATGCAAAGTCTCTGCATATACTGTAGTAAATACAATGTCATCAATCCTAAATGATGATTTGATGTTCAGAGCTCACAGGGCTAGTGGTCTGGCATCTGTTATAATTTCTTCTTCCAGTCCAGCAGAGTTTCAGCACAGAACACAGTCTGCACATCTCCATGGTGATCAGTCTGTGTGCTCTCTGAGTGCTGCTGACCTCATGAGCTTGCTGATGTCACTATCCTCTGTGTGTGTGTGTGTGTGTGTACTGTATGTGTGCATATGTGAGTGTGTCTTTGTGTGTGTATGTGAGTACAGTATGAAGCAGATGCTGAGGATGAGGTAGTGAGAAGCCCCAGAGCACAGCAGCAGCTTTTGGTCTAAAGCTGAAATAAAGACGTTTCATTCAGACATCTCATCTACCTGCAGCCTACAGTGTTGCTTTGCACACAAGTCTAACTTCAGTCATCTTAGTCTATTGTAGCAAGGAATGTGGAATGTGTAGGAAACACACATTTAAAACAAATGTACACTATATTTTCTGTAGGTTTGGAGAGAGAACATTTTATTTGCTTTCAGAATAAAATCATTACCAACCTAATATACACTGGCTAGGGTCAGTACTTACTTTAAACACTGCAGTATGGAGCTCCATACAACTACATGATAATGAAAAATATTTACACAAACAAAAATAGCATGGCATCCTAGGACAAGGTGTTCCTGAAACATAACTCACCCCCCCTCCCCAGCTGTTTTATAGGCCACAGCTACATGAGCCCAACACCCGCTCCACACAGCCTCCCAGTAGGAGCATCCACACACACCCTCCATACACAACTATTTACTATCTAACTATTAACATATGTACAGTATCATCACAGTAATGGCACATATAGAGTACACACATCAACATTCACATCAGTATATACATGACATTACAGCATCACACATGAACAGCAGTGAGTGACTGGGTGTTCCTGCAGCATGAGGAGGTCATGTGATCTGGCACAAGGACACTGAGGAGTATAAATAAACCCAAAACCCAGGATAGAGAGGCTCAGTGAATGTGGCGTGGAACGTGTGCAGGTGGGTGAGTGTGTCAGAGGAGACGCTGTAGAAGGACAGAGTGCCAGCCGGCCAGTCCAGGTACACTCCTACTCTTCTGGAGCGGGAGGAGGGGGCGGGTATATCAGTGCGTTTCTTATTGTGGCGGACAAAATAACTGCTAGTAGAGCAGGAGAGTGACCAGGACTTGTCATCATATCCCATTAAGGCAGCATCACCCCACTTCCTCTTGATGCTTTTATAGGCCATAGCTATTTCTGCCCCACCCCCACCCCCACCACTCCACTCAACCTCCCAGTGGCAGCGTCCAGACAGAACCTCTTTACACAGCACCTGAGGACAGTCAAATCTGTCTGGGAGGTCAGGATACGGCTGCTCCTCTCTCACACGTGTCACCTTTTTGTTCCTCTCAGAGAGAGAGAAGCATCTGTGTGCTGTGTTTGGGTCCAGTGTGACATCAAAGGCATCTGCAGATAAGAGGAGATCATGTCAGATATAACACATACACAACACTATAATGTCATTATATACTTCCATACTATTACACACACACACACACACACACACACTAATTACAATATAACACTATCGGACATACACACACACATGCACACATTTACACACTCGTGTAATCACACACACACAAGGACAGACAGATAAACTGCACCACCATGTTATCACACACACACACACACACACACACACACACACACACACACACACACACACACACACAACATCATGCTTTCACACATTCTCCTGCAAACACACTTACACACACACTTACATCATCACACACGCATGCACACACATTCACACACGCATGCACACACAGACACACACAGACACACAGACACACACACACACATTTTCACTACAGTTGTTATGCAAATGCACAAACACATAGTAATGACTGAAGGAAGACATGACCGAAGGAATGACATTCAAGGAAGATGTGAAGACTTACATTTACGGACACCTGGTCTCAATCTGATTTTTCCACAGTGGTCTGTGCTGTTTTAGAGAAACACAAACACACACACACACACACAGAGAAAGAGAGAGAGAGAGAGAGAGAACCAGGGACATACAGAGAAAGAAAGATAATATGGTAATAAAAACATAAGAAAAGAGCAGATGCAAGTATACATTTGTATCTCCCTTAACAATGGAATTCTCTTTTCTGATTAGCTGATTAGGTGAGTATTAACTTTCTAGAAACTGGCTACCTTTTAAGGAGATCTCAAATAAAATATTGATTTGCCATTCCATATCAATACGCGTATGAATGGCAACCATAACAACTCTAGTAGGCAAATGAATTACTTTTTCTATGAAATACTTTTTCTTAGGGATGCTATAAAGTAGCACATGAACTGGTAATTTCAGTAGTTCATGCATATTTTATCTTAAATATGAAGGGAATTGTGGATTTAAATAATTGCTAGATGCAGACGGGAGACAAGTGGAATAACGCCCTTCGGGGTGACTGACTCCATGGAAATAATGACTCCTCTTCATATCGTGGAGTTCTTTGCCTCACCCTTACTATTATTTCCACAAACCAGTCACCTCGGTGCCCATTATGCTTTACATAAAGAAGAACATTCTAGAAAATCAACAGAACTTCATAATAGGAAAACAAACAAAAACATATATACTAAAATAGCAAAACAAGACTGTTGTAAATGTTCAACAGATGTAAGGTTAACACTGAAAAACTATAAGGATAACTGTTTACCTCAGAGGGATATTGTATTACATGTACATGTATTATGAAGCACAAATGAAGCACACCAGAGAGAGAAAGGGAGACTGATGGAGAATGACGGGGTGAGCATCCCTTTGTAGTATTTTTGCAGACGAACAGACAACCTCTGTCTTGTCTCTGTAATTAGGCTGCACTAGTAATTGTCAAACAGTAACGAAAACTTCTTCCAGCGCTAAGGAGGGGAAAGTAATAGCCTACACATTTCGTCCTAATATGGCCTACTTGCAGGTCCTGTAGGCCCACACAACACCCTCCATTTCCACTGCAAATAGTGGTGTTTTACCCAATCCCCTCTCACACTTCAAAACACAAATCCAGTTACTACAAAGACGGTCTGCTCCTCCAAACGTACTTAGTGCGATTATAGCCCATGCACGGCAGCAAAGCCAATTCAGAAGTGCCTTTCACCCAGTTACAAGTTGATGAACCATTGAAACGATTTTGGAAACATTATTTTAAGGTGGAAAAAACAACTTAGTGTTGCTTTAACCTAACAAAAGTGTAAGTCCTGATTGTGTACAAACTGACTGTTGAAAGTGTCCGTATGGTGGAATCATTAAAAAAATACTTGTGGGATATCTTGCAAAAATTGACAAGGCAAAAATGTACTGCCGGTGACTCCTGTGCTTACAACATAACTTTATGATGGAATCCTTTTTTAAAACAAAAGTTCTTGTGGGATATTTCCAAAAGTTGAAAAAGAAACAAAGTGCTGCCTGTGACCCCTAAAATAATAACGCAACCTTATGATAACCCTTTTAAAAACAAAACAATTGCAAAACTGTAAAAAAACAAAACTATTTCCTTTGGGATACTGAAATGCACACAGGTTGGTAAGCCATCTCGGTGTCTGTTTGCATCATGTATGTATTTCTTCCCATGTTAGAGGAGAAACATATTTTAAAATGTAAAGGCCTGGAAAAACCTTTTTTTCGGTCTGTAAATATATTGCAACAGTGAGACATCTGAATACAGGGAAATCAACTAGAAGCACATAAAAGTCATAATGAAATTTGTACCTTCGAGATGACAAACTCTTCTCACTGGCTGTATAGTGTGTCTTTCGTTATGCATCCTACAACAGCAGCAAGAGCAACAGAACCTAAACACAAACTTAATGTCCTGCAAGGGGTTGATGTCTCAGGTACAAGTTTCCCCTTTCACATCAATCTCTTACATCAATCTCACATCAAAGTAAACTAATGCAATGGAAGGCAAGTAATTCTTTATTAAGTTACCAAAGATACATGGACACGAACAGTGCAATCCCAGTCTTTGTTTGAGCATACTTACAGCAAAATGGCTGACAATTATTAAAATTACATTTACAAATTGCAAAGTCACCACCCCAAATGATAAATTAAAACTGGAGGAAAGAAATCCTTTGACAGCACTGCATGATAACACAACATATGCCCGTGTACGGAAATGTGTGTGCGTCCACGTGTTTGTGCATGTGTGTGTGTGTGTGTGTTTGTGTGTGTCTGTACATGTCTGTGTCTGTGCGTGTGTGTGTGTGCATGTCTCTGTGTGTGTCTATGCGTATGCGTGTGTGTGTGTGTGTCTGTGCATGTCTCTGTCTGTGTGTGGTGTGTGTATGTGTGTGTGTCTATGCATGTCTGTGTGTGTGTGTGTGTGTCTGCGTCTATCTGAGTGCATGTCTGTGTGTGTGTGTGTCTTGAGGTGGCAACTGTGCGATCGTGTGCTGCACCCATGTGGGAGTTTGTTATTCCTCTGCACTCCTTTGTTTCAGCTGCAGTTCACTCTTCACTGAGCTCTTCATCGCCCTCTGCAGGGCCCAGGTGGCAAAGTGGATGCCGACGAAGGAGGCCCCCGCCACCCACAGCCAGTTCTTTCTCAGCCAACTCGGGTTCTTCATGGCTGACAGGGCATTCAAAGGCCTTTTTCCCTATGTAGGTGTCACAGCAAGACTCAGCTGAAAGACAAGAATACAAAGAAAAACAGGTGTGAGGGAGATTAGGTATTACACAGATAAGTTTCTTATAGTTGCTATGCCAACAGCCCGACCACTTTATAATTTGCCTATGTTAAATAACTGAAGCTATGCAGGTGTGGGGGTGATTAGTACTTGGATGAGACCACTTAGAAAATGGCATTGCTGTTAGTTTGTGAAGTCCGAATTTTCTGTAAAAGCACTTTGTCTTAGACCACTTTATGAAAGCAATGCACTGTTGTTATTGATAAGGTGTTTGGGTAGAACCCTCCTCCTGTCCATAAAGGCAGCCCATGCGATGGAGTGCCATCACTAGGGTTGTGGATGTGCTCTGACCACCATTCCAACGAGCCTGTCTCTTTGGCGTTGCTGTCAGAGTGCATGTTTGGTACCCCGGAGACCTGGGTTTGAGGCTGGGTGGGTGACTTCTTAAGTCTAGTAGTAAACCAGCTCCTCGCACTTCATTTCATTTTGTACAGAGAGTCTGACCTTGCTGCCGTTAACAGTCATATATTCGGACCAAGTGAATCCGAGCCAATCAGCGAACAAAATAAGTGTTCGTAAGCGCTAATTGCATACGTGATGACCAGATGTTAGCGACTGGGTAAAGGCAGGGCCACTTGTTTTAAACTTCCACAGAGTCCACACATGTCCAGGAAGAAATCGTTTCTCAATACAGCAAGTTCAGCCTCTCTGTTCAAAATGAAAATGAAAATGAAATGAAAAGAGGGGCTGGTTTACCAGACTAGTAACTTCTCTCTCCCTTCATTGAAGCCCTTATCTTGATTATGACACCCTAGGCCATGTTCCACTATACCCTCAAACTGCACACAACCCTCTGTGAACAACTGATCCTGTGCCCTCTCACATATGACATTGCCTCTGCATGCACCCCTGTGTTTATTTTTCAGGCCATGTAATTTATCTACAGCTCTGGAAAACATTAAGAGACCACTGCACCTCTACATGTGTGACAGCCATTCCTTTACGGTGTCAGTTGAATTTGGAATTTGGGAGAAATGTTGTCAGTAGTTTACAGAATAAAACAAAAAATGTTCACTTTACTCACACATGTGCAGTACCTATAAATAGTTAAATCAGAGAAACTGACAATTTGCAAGAGTCAGTCTGCTACTGTATTTATCTGCTCCGACACCACTGAACCGCAAGAAATGTTGTCTTGTAACAACCCTGCTAAACTGTAAAGCACTTTGAGTTGCATATTGCATGTATGAACTGTGCTATACAAGTAAAGTTTTATTATTATTATTATTATTAATTTTACAGGTTTTTTTTTTTCAGAGCTGTACACTAGGGCTGCACATGTGCAATATGCGGTAACATTACTGAATGTTGTCATGACGATATGTTTTGAGATAAATAAGCAAATATTTAAATATAGTTTTAACATCTTTCAGCTTAATCTTCACCACTAGGCCCGGCCGTAGCCAGCGCGCAGCCTATGGGGGTGGATGTCAAGGGCAGTAGGGCTCCATTTGATTTCCCAAATATCTTCATATGTGGAGCATGAAACATCTTACAGTAATGTCCTATTTACTGCAGTTAAGCCATGTTTTGCAATATGTACATCATGATATTGTATATTGCGATATCACAATATTTTTGATATATTGTGCAGCCCTAATGACCGATATTAGTTGCTGGGGGTAGGTAAATAGCATTGACATGAACAGAGACGTGTTTAAGCAGAATTGGTGAACATGCCACAGGCATCATGGTCTGAAAATGATTGCTAATGCTCAATCTACAATGAAATATAGCACTACTTGAATTGCTGACTACCTTTCATATACTTTAACGAATAAACTGAGTAGGTGTGTAATGACCAATGCACATTCAAGGCTACTGCTACAAGACATTTGGACCTTGTCTGCCCCAGTGCAGTGTAATGCTCGGAAAGACGGGGGTAATCTGGAATTACTCGAAGAGTCTCCCGAATTCTTACCTGTACGATGCGATGCCAATTTTAAATCTATTTCCCCTTAGCAACTGGTGCCTCTGCTGGCTTGGCAGGTGCAGGGGGCAGGGGGGGGTCGGGAGCAACGTAGGCCACGATGCCTGGTTCGGGAATATAGTCCTGTTCTCTGCCCTTCCGTAGCAAAGGATTCGATTTCACAGTGTACCAGCCCCAGTGAATGAGTCCAAGACTTGTGCCCATAACAATTAAAACCTTGTAATTTTGCCAAAAACTTCTCATTTTCCCCATGGTCGCAGGCACTGTATTAACAGGGGAAAAACACAACATGGAACCTAACTTAGACACTGGAGACATACTAGCTTGAAAATCTGAGTAACGACAAGAAATCGTGCCAGTTATAGCAGACAATATTTACTCTTGCTTACACATTTGAGGAGTTACGTGATTGAAGGGTTGTATAATGTGCACTTGATAGCATTCGGCTAACTGGCTAGCTAGCTTCAGAATGACAGCTCTCACCTCTGTCGGTCAAAGTTACCAGAAGGCGTATACTGTGGCTTGAAAGGTTTACATGTCCCCATCTTTATGTAATCATTAATTCAGTTGTAATTACATGACAGGGCAATACACGTTTATTAAAACACAACTCTCACCTTCAGTGTGCTGCTGTAACTTGTGAAGCTTCCATTTTGGACCCTGCCCACTCAAGGAAGCCAAATACTGCCTCGATTACGAAACGACTCAAGACTATATAATAATAACATATAGAAAATAATGAGGGATCTCAGATACGTTTTCAACTTTTAAATATATTCATTTATCAAAATGAAGCCTCTGGTAGAGATGTACTTCCCAAAAACACTAGTTTGAAAGACGGGCATAAATTTGGTCACCTATACCGAGCTTTAAAATGAACAGCTGTCATGCTATTGGTTAAAAAAGAAGCTTTCTGGTTGGCCAATGATGTGAGTCTCCGGCTGGAAAACACAGAAGAGAATTTTAAAAACAATGTTTCCCTATGATATGGCCAATTCGTTCAGGCTTCTCAGTCTCGAAGTCGTGGAATCAAATTAAATCGATATAACTGCATTAACAATTGTTCAGGTGAAATACGTTCACATTGCATACTCCTCAAAGATGACGAAAGAGTCCACGGCTACCAGCAGGTGGCGACATTTGACCATATTTCACTAGACCATATTTCTCACCTGGATAAGGTTTACTGTCCACCCATGTGCACCCTACTACATAGCTTGACAGGGTAGAGATAGCAAATGTAGTCTTTACTTTAATAACGAATAATCTGTAATCATTTCCAAGCTGCCCCATTTTTATGTGAATGTTAATGTAATAAATATTCAACTAAAGGTAAATTTGTAACACACAGACTAAACACTCAAAAAGGTAAACTTAAAAATGTAAGATTACAAGGCCTTCTGTTCTAAGGAATTTATCCTCCTTGTATAAAACTGTAATACTGGCTTCAGGCATGAGACGACGAGGGAGAGGGAGAGAAAGGTGCCGATAGTGGAGTAGAGAGAGAGAGAATAAGAGAGAGAGAAGAGAGTTCAAGAGGGTGAGGAAGAAAGATGGAGGGGGAGAGAGAGAGAGAGAGAGAGAGGGAGGGAGAGAGACAGAGAGAGAGAGGGAGAGAAGGACAGATGGAGGTGAAGAGAGAGGGATGATGGCATGATGCTACAGTATGTGGGGACAGATAAGAGTGAGTGTGGCTGGCGAAGGGAGGCGAAGGGAGGGGAAGGGAAGGCATCCCATCCGCTCGGCTCCAGACACAGCACAGGGGAGTAGCACAGGCTCGAGCAGGAGGCACACTTCTCTCTAACTTGGCCACAGCAACAGAGAACTGGGGAGAGTAGTAAAGGAGAAATAAAGAGAGAACAAGGGAGAGAGAGAGAGAGAGAGAGAGAGAGAGAGAGAGAGAGAGAGAGAGAGAGAGAGAGGGGAGGACAGCTGCTCAAATACATGATTTAATCTGAATAACCTTGATTATCTGTGCAAATGTACAGTAATGCCTAAGCCATTGTGTATTCTGGTGGTCCTCTGTGGTCCTCTACGACTCTGTTTTGATGTGCTAGTGTTTGGAGGTTTCAATTCTAGCTTTATAAAGCATAAAAACCCTGCCATATATTCATTCACATGCTAATTGGCAGATATATATCGCTCTGGTGATTTGTGCGCTTATTAGGATCTGCTGGTTCCGGAAACTACTGGATGAGATATGAAGACTCCACGGAAAAATGGTCATGGTCACAAAAAGCAAAAACTGAATTTTTTTAAAAAGATTTTTTTTTTATTTGATGTTATCATTAACTTCTATTTTTTAAATGCTTCTACCTTGATATTATGCTTGTTTATTCACAGGATTACTTTTGAAAAAGCTGAAGTTTCAATGCAACTACTGATAGAGGGGGAGTAACCTGAAAAATGAGATTTTGTGAATATGCTCGTTGTTTCCGTGGACTCATCAGATACACTCTCAGAAAAGAATGTACAGAATTGTACTTTTAGGGGTACAAAGGCTTGTCACACCGGCAGTAGCCTCAAATGCATATAACTGCACCTTTTAACCACTGTTTTACAACTAGCTTGTACCTTCTCCAGAGCTGAATAGGTACACCTCAGTACCTTAAGGTCCACATATTAGCCTTTGGGGCTACATTAATACTTATTGTACGTTAAGATACAGATTTGTACCCCTATTCTTGAGAGTGTATGTGGGAAGGTTTTTACTCTCTGAAGCCGGAATTAACACCTCTGCTGGTATTTCGCATGGAGAGTGGTCGGCTGGGCTATGGGCTACGGGCAAGGGCGAGTTTATTTTGGTGATGGAGGCAGCAGGGTGTGAGATGGGATAGTGGGCACTTGACTCGAGCCCTTTACAATGTGGCGGTGATTGAGGACAGCCTACGAGACAGGTAGGGATTAAGTAGGCAGCGATAATCAGGTTTCGAGGCTGTCTTCACTTCACTTCACACACACACTTCACACACACACACACACACACACACACACACACACACACACACACACACACACACACACACACACACACACTCACACACACACACACACACACACACACACACACACTCACACACACACACACACACACACACACACACACACACACACACACACACACACACAGAAAAGCACAAATAGAGTGTGAGAGAGAGACAGACAGAGAGAGACAGGTATGCAGAGAGAAAGAACTAAGAAGAGAGAATGGGATAGAAATGTAGAGTAAAAGAGAGAGAGAGAGACAGAGAGACAGACAGACAGACAGACAGACAGAGAGAGAGAGAGAGACAGATATGCAGAGAGAAAGAACGATAAAGAGAGAGTGAAATAGATATGCAGATAGAGAGATCCAGAAAGAGAGAGAGAGAGAGAGAGATAGAAAGAGAGAGAGAGTCAACAAACTTCACAAGACCACAATGACAAGTAGATGTTAATGAATGATGGTGATAAGAGTAGTGAGTGAATGTGCTTCTAAACCACTAGAAAGCATTTGTCTCTTAACCAGCAAACACTCCAATGAAGCCATTTTGTGCTTGCTGGATGAGTTGTGACTGTACCACACTGCCCTACAAAGCCAAAAGGCAGTAACTTCCTATTATTTCAAAACTTAGTTTAGACTGGAAGTTGACTTTATAACACCTCTTTTGTCTTGTGGCTGAATCTGTTGCTTCTTCCCAGGGGTGTCAAAAAGTAAAAGAAAGAAGGTTTAGAAAGTAAAAACCCTGCCTCAAATTTGATCCAACCAGCTCTGGATCAGCTGACTGTAATGAGCACTCAAGGACAGCTACTAAGTAATGTCACCTCTGTTAGAGGGAAACATGGCAGGGTTTCTACTTTCTGAACCTACTTTATTCTACTTTCTGACACCTCTGCGTCTTCCTATCAAGAAAGTACAAAAGCATCGCCACCATTGTACCTAAAACATGTTTGACTGTGCAGTATGACAACTTTGAAGGCATTTTCTCAGCTTCAGTGTTCCCATAGTTACTGCACTTTGCCTTTACATGGCAGTACACACAACTAAAAATCATTTCAGACAGGACTCGGAGATCTTCATCCACCCAAAATAAATACAAAAGTCAAAATTTCTCACGGTCCCTGTAAATCCACTGCGCTGTTGACCCCAACAGAATTCTGGGAAAGAGGAAGACCAGCTGTCTCACTGGTCACTCTCTGGAGCTCACATCTGTGTGGTCAACATCCGCAGCTGGGCTCCAGATAAAGTGAGGTATGTGGGGAGAGAGAGAGAGAGAGAATGACAAGCAGAGGAAGAGAGAATGAGAGTGTGAGAGAGAGTGAGTAAGAGAAAAGAGGGAGGGAGAAAGGGAAGGGACAGAGGATGAGCGAAATACAGGGAGAAAGAGTGAAAATAGGGTTGTTGGCGGGGCAGAGTTAGAATTAGGGCAACAGAATGAGGGAGAGTTAGAAAGAGAGAGAGAAAGAGAGAGACAGAGAGAGAGAGAGAGAGAGAGAGAGAGAGAGTAAGGAAGAGTTAGGAAGAGAGAGACAGAGAGAGAGAGTAAGTCAAAGTGAGTGAGAAAAGTTGTTTACCTGTGCGTGTTTTTGTGTGTGTTTGAGGGAGCAAATGAACCAGAGTTTTGTGTATCAGTGTGTGTGTATGTCTCTGTATGGTCTTTATAAATATATGTGTGTATTCAAACAGCAAGAGGGTTTTGTACTGCATGTTGCATCTATCCAGCCTGGTAAACCAGTCCCTCGTACTTCATTTCATTTTGTACAGAGGGTCTGGCAGTGCTTCCATTGATACTGCTGTCTTAGGCAGAATTGTGCCTAGCCAATCAGTGAACAGAGGGAGTGTTTGTGAGCTACATTTGAACTACATTTGAGCGACTTTGTGTGCTACATTTGAACTGTAGTGTGTAGGCAGGCTAATTGCATATGCCACGACCAGACGTTAGCAATTGGGTAAAGGCAGAGCCACTTGTTTTAAACTTCAGCAGAGTCCACACCTCCATGAGGAAAATGTTTCTCAATTCAGCACTGCCAGACACTCTGTAAAAAATGAAATGAAGTATGAGGGGCTGATTTACCTAGGGTCCACCACCCAGCACCACACAAATACATTCATAAAGGCTTACAATGACTTCATGAAGCATAATAATGGTTGAAATTAGTATTCAAAACTTTTTATACATTCTCATGACTACAAGCGTGAGGCAAGTAAAGCTTTATAACCAAAACAGGGCATATGACATAGCAAAAAAAAAAGTCAGACAAGTTTGTGCAGTCAACTCAGTAACAGACCATGGATAATGGATATGACTTGCGTTTGGAGAGCGTTTTTGTTTTCGTTAGTGATAGCATGCGTAGCCCGTCGCCCAGGACATCAGCCAGAGCATCATTAGACCTCGTGCGGAAACAGTGCCAGAGCGACCCAATGAAAAGTAATAACTAGTGAACTTGAACTCTGCATCGCACAAAAGGCATCCCATCCCCGGCCCGTATGAGGGTGTCACATGATGGTGAATGTCCTGAGACATATGAAACACTCCCGCATTGCTGTTTGCATTTTAGGCGTGCCTCCTTTATAATTTCCGCTCTGTCTCTCTTCACCATGTGTGGTTTGGGTGGCTCAAGTTTTATTGAAGAGTCATTGTGGGTTGTTGACCTTTTGACCTTTTCAAGTTCTCTGTACTAACCTCAAAACAACGGCCACATACTGTACATTACATAATTTGGAATCGCTGATTTTTTTTGTAGAGGAAAAGTAATTTTGTCGCTGGGTGATTGATTATTATTATTATGTTCATGCCTTTCACCATCATGCTGTAGTGGTCTAAAGCACGCACACACACACACACACACACACACACACGTGTCATCACTGTGGGGGTGGAGGAGACGCTGCCTGTGGGCTGTTTCCCAGGAGACGACCTGACGTGCGGAGTCCCATGTGCACCCACGGCCCTCTGCCTCTCCATGGTGCTGATGGAATCCTCATTACTTTTTACATTTACATTTCAAATTGTATTTACAGCTGATTAAGAATTATATTTATGTAATGTAAAGACTATATGTGAATATACAGATTGTGTTTGTTTGCTTTGACATCTACATAATTTGCTTTCTTTTTTGTGATATGCCAACTGCCCTTATAGCCAATTTGAGTTTAAACCATACTGGTCATACCACCTCTATACCTGGTTTTATCTTCTCTCTCTCTCTCTCTCTCTCTCTCTCTCTCTCTCTCTCTCTCTCTCTCTCTCTCTCTCTCTTTCTCTCTCTCTCCCTCTCTCTCTACTGATAATAAAGGCATTTTAAAAGGGATTTTAAAAGGATTTTCTCTCATTCTATGTCTGTCTGCATGTCTCTCTCCTCTGTCTTTCTCTCTCTCTCTCTTTTTCTTGATTTGCACCATTTTATGCATTCATTTGTATTCCTCTCACAGTGTCTCTTCTTTCACTCCATCTCTTTCTTTTTTTGCTCAGTATTTTTCTTTCTTTCTTTCTTTCTGTCTTTCTTTCTTTCTTTCTTTCTTTCTTTCTTTCTTTCTTTCTTTCTTTCTTTCTTTCTTTCTTTCTTTCTTTCTTTCTTTCTTTCTTGCTCTCTGTCTTTCTTTCTCACACAGATGTAACCCTATGAACGCTAGCTATTCCAAGCACGGCTGTCAGGGCCCGTACCCAACACTCAGGAGCTGCCTTTCGCATTCGTCATTTCCACTGCGAGCGGGTTGGCAGCTGCATGCTGCATGCGTCTTCTGCTCCACAACACAAGCTAAGGCGCCCTTGCAGGCACAAACACTGCAGTTGCACTCGCGGTGGAATTCTCCTAAAGGCAGGGTAAGGAGTTTTTGAAGGCAAGAAACGGAAACGCGTCTTGATTTACAACAATGACGTTAGCCTGACAGCATGGGAAATGAAGTGTGCTCTCTGAAATTTCACACCGACTCTCCGACTGTTTCAGTGCTTTTGAACATAATTGCTTTAGTCAGTACTCTCCAGATGATCAGCAAATACATAAAAAGTAGACACACTTTACATTTCATTTACACAATATTAATAGACAGTGCACAAAAATGTATGTAATATTGTCTTTCGCATATCATTGATGT
>CM050198.1:10684761-10687261 GCA_027475355.1 Coilia nasus
TGCAAGGCGCTTTAAAATATCAGCCAGTAAGGTCAGTAAAATAATTACACATTGGATAGATGTCCTGGCTGAGCACACCCAGGACCTTATTCCATGGCTGCCACGTGACACAATAAAAGCAACTATGCCAGAGGTTTTTCTGCAACATTTTTCAGATTTAACATGCATTATTGACTGCTCAGAGAGTGTTATACAAAAAGCCAAAAACTTAGATTCACGCTAAGAGTCTTACAGCCCTTACTATGCAAGTAACACTGTTAAGTATCTTGTTGCCATTGCTCCATCAGGAATGGTGATGTTTATTTCAGAGGCTTTTGGTGGGAAGTGTAGTGACAGGTACATTACACAGAACTCGGGGTTTCTTGATTGTTTACGTCCTGGTGATGTGGTGATGGGGGACCGTGGATTCACTATTAGAGATCTTGTTGAGGAGAGGAGGGTAAGGCTAGTCATACCTGCGTTCACACGCAAACATTGCCAGCTGACTAATGAGCAAGTGACTCAGATGAGACAGATAGCGAATGTACGCATTCACGTGGAACGGGCAATAAGGCGTCTCAAAGTGTACAAGATCCTGTCACAAACTGTGCCAATAAGCCTAGTTCATAAAATAGATAAAATGCTTCAGGTTTGTGCAGCTCTCATAAATCTGTGAGGAGAGCTTATCTCCAGCAAGTAATGTCTTGCATATCCTTACACCATATCTTGTGTATAAAATGAAATGAAAATGCTTGTAAATAATGTAAATAAATGTTTGTATTTAGTAACAATTCATGTGAGTCATTGTTTTGTTATGCTTACATTACAGAGTAAGGGTTAATTACAAAACATTACAAAAGATTTGGTTTCTTTCCTCCAAAATCATCCGCCATCCTGGGAAGCATATAGAAAACAGAATTTCCCTAGCTGCTCAACTTGTCAGTGTAGTCTTTGTAAATAATGTAAATAATTTTTGTATTTACTAAAAATCATGTGAATCATTGTTTTAAAATTATGTTTGCAGTACAGAGAGAGTTAATTACAAAGCAGTTCAAGGTACTTGGGGCAAAGATGTAGTTTCTTTCCTCCAAAATCATCCACCAGCCTAGGAAGCATATGTAGAAAATAGAATTTCTCTAGCTGCTCAACTTGTTTGTCAGTGTAGTCTTTGTCAAATGGAATGTCCAATTCTAAATGCTCCTTTGGTGTCCACACAACCAGTCTGCAGCTCTGAAGATCAAGGCACATCATAGCCACTTGTGTCTAAAATAAAAGCAAAAATTGGCATCAAGTGTATTAGTTCACATATCATTGTTTTTCTGTTGTAATACTGTATTACAGCTGGTATTTATTTCCCTTGAAAACAACCCTGCTTACCTGGAGGTAGTATCCAGCTCTCCCATTTGGACAGATGAGATACTTTCCATCATCCAACCTTTTGATGTCACCATTTGGGCGGGAGGGAAATTCTTCCAGAGACATCTGACTCTTGAAAGGGCACTTGATTTCAAGGAGCGCTGTCCCATTAAGGATCCCGTCTGGACTGGCAGCCAACCAGGGGTGCGATGGATGAACCACAAGGCCTCTGTTGTCTACCGTCTGCCCTCTGTTCTCAAGGAGTGTGATGACCCGACCCTCATTTTCAGAGCCATATTGTGTGGCTGCGTTTCCGGTGAAAGGGGGGTACAGGTGCTCATTGAGGATTTTTTGGGGATCAGTAGTATGTCGTTTGGGGACACGTTTAGCTGTGCTTGCAGTTACACGCAGTCTCCTTGCATCATGCCACACCTGTGAGCTACTCTGGGTCTTTGTTTCTATTTCCAATGCAGACATTTGACTGGGGGACAAGGTAATGTAAGACTGGTAAAATGCTAAACACTTCCGACATGTCAGGCATGGACTATGATCAGTGTGTTTCTCAAGTGTTGATTCGGAATCTTGGCTTGGCCTTATGCTGTTCTCTATGTCTGCTCTATAAGCAAGCTGGATAAGACTGTTCATTTGAAGGTGATAGAGTGGGGCCATTAATGAGGAGTCTATGTGTCTTTTGAAATCCTCATGGTTTCTGAACATTTGTGGAGGGGGTCTGGAATTGTCCTGATCTTGCCCTGAGGTCCGAGGATACGTGTCCTGGGCTCTGTGGCGCCTGAAATTAATGTCCCTGGCCCTTAACAGACCCACATTCTTCTTTGCACCACTATTCCATGTCCTTTGCACATCAGTACAAGCTGTCCCTGTCACACCTTGCCTGACTGCATTCTCAACCTACAAGAAGGATTTTTTTTTTACATTTTCTTATTACATGCTAGACTTTACATTTACATTTATACATTTAGCAGAAGCTTTTTCATCATGTTATGCCTTTATTCATTTTACTATGCTTTCTTACTTCACTTACTTTTCTTTTCTTTCTGTACAGCACATTGAACTGCCTTTGAGTATGAAATGCGCTATATAAATAAACTTGCCTTACCTTCAGAGATGGGGGGACTCGAGTCCATGACTTGACTTTGTGACTTGT
>CM050198.1:10729761-10747261 GCA_027475355.1 Coilia nasus
TCTGTGCTAGCAGAATTTCACTCATCCTACCTCATCTGTACATTGTGTGCTGAAGTGTCAGGTCAACACTTGTCATTTTAAATCACTGCCATTGCCACTTTACATTGGCATACTAACATCAACAGCAGCAGCATTCTTAAAATCGTCATGATCATCATGAAATCATTTGGTAGCACTTTCTATGAAGCTTGTGTTCATAAGACTCTATAAACACATTCATAAAGGCTTATAATGTAATCATAAAGTATAAAAAATATTCATAATTACTTAATTATAACTGTGCTGCTAAGGCATTATAAGGCTATGTCACATGGTCAATCACTCCCTCCACCCACCTGTTAGTGTGGGGAATTGAACCTGTGACCCTTTGGCTACAAATCCAGTCCCTTAACCACTAACCCACAACTGGCCCTTTACTTTAATATGCATAAGTAGAGACAGTACATGGCGGGAGCTTTACTTTGAGCTCTGGCACTTGTACATCACTTATTCACTCATCCAATCCAGATTCAATCTGGATCCACTCTGAATCCAAACTGGATCCGTTTCAAGATCAGGGATCTATCTGTCTATCTATCTATCTGTGTATCTTTTCCACGATCGATTGGACCAGGAACTGGGGGATATTTTTTAGAACATTGGTTCAATTCAACTCCGTTCAATTGAGTTTTACTCGCATGGCGCCAGTAACAATTGAAATTGTCTGGAGGTGCTATGCAGATCCCAGAGCCCCCCCTGGGCCCCAGAGTTCTGGGTTTGGAGCGGGGAGTGGAACAAGGCTGGCCCAATCACGTCTCTGCGGACGTGAGGCTGGGTTCGGGCCCACTCACTCTCTGGTTCCCCTAAGCTCCGAAAGAAAGAGGGAGAGAGAGAGAGAGAGAGAGAGAGAGAGAGAGAGAGAGAGAGAGAGATAGAGAGAGAGAGCGTGAGTGAGTGAGTGAGTTTGGACCCGAGTAGCTCCTGGAGCGCCCTGTGCGCGCGCTGCTTGCTCGCTCGCTGGGGCTGCTGTGCGTGCGTGTGTGTTCTGCTTCCAGGACGCTGTCACGGCCATCCAGCCCCGCCGCCAGACTTTCCACTCTCGGCTGCAACCAGCTCAGCGGCCCGCTGCCCAGTGCCCAAGCCGGAGCACGAGGTCCGTCGCTCATCACAGCGAGAGACAGAGAGAGAGAGAGAGAGAGAAACAGAGAAACAGAGAAAGACAGGAAAACAGATATAGAGAGAGAGAGCGACAGAGAAACAGAGAGAGAGAGAGAGAGAGAGAGAGAGAGAGAGAGAGAGAGAGAGAGAGAGAGAGAGAGATAGACAGAGAGAGAAAGAGAGAGAGAGAAACAGAGAAAGACAGAAAAACAGATATAGAGAGAGAGAGCGACAGAGAAACAGAGAGAGAGAGAGAGAGAGAGAGAGAAACAAAGAAAGAGAAACAGAGAAAGACAGGAAAACAGATAGAGAGAGAGCGACAGAGAAACAGAGAGAGATTGAGAGAGAGAGACAGAGAGAGAGAAAGTGAAACAATCAGAGAGACGTTTTGACGTTTAAAATCCCTTTATTGAACCATCACAAGGTCCAAGCATCCACTACATAAGCCCACAACCCCTCCCCCACCCCAACCCACCCCCATTAAAAGAAAAGAAAAGAAAAGAAAAGTTACCAATGAAAAACCAGACCACCACCAGCATTAACTGACCACACCCCTCTGTCCACACACCACTTTTCCACAAACATGTCAGTTCCACCCGTGACTTGGAAGTAAGCATACTCCACTGCAATTCTAGATTCAACTAGTGCCTTGAACATGTTTACTCGATCACCCACATTCCCCTCTTCCTCCAGTTTGTTGCACTTCCAGATGGACAACTTTGCTTGTCCCAACAAAAAATTCAAAACAGTGCATAAGTGTCTCTTTTGCTTGGAGTACTTCACCCCAAAAATAAATGTCTCTTTTGAAAAGACAACACCAAACTGAGTACATATTCTGTCTAACAGATTAAAGAGGGATAACAGTTTTGTGCAGTCACAGAAAACATGAAACACATTGTCAGGCACATTACATTGTATGCATAAGCTAGATGTATCAGGCTTTAGTCTACCAACAAAGACCTTTGTGGCCATGGCACAGTGCAGCACACGCCACTGAAGGTCCCCAGAACGTTTTGGAATAGGCCTTTTGTACAGCATCCTCCATGAAGGAGATACTGACTGGTTGCTGGAAAAGTAGGTCCTCCACTTGGTGTCAGGTCTGTCTTTGAGGGCATTAAAATGTATACACTTTAACACAAAGTTATACAGTGTTTTCTTGACTGCTGTTGTAAAACTAAAAACATGCATCCCTTGAGGGGACAGGAGCATCCCAGGTCTATTGTCAGGTACAACTTGGTTGGCTGAGATAAACAGCTCAGGATAAGGGGCCCCTGCTGAACCTCCACCAAGGACTTTATCAACAAAACCTAAAGAGCAAGCAGGCAGCCTAGCCTTCCAGTCCCTAAGTAGTCCCTCTATCATCCTCTCGGATCTGCACCCGAGAGCAGCCACAAGGTCGCCAGCTGACCGCCAGCATCTCTCCCTTTTATTGATTAAGTCCCCAAGCTTTGCAATTTTTGCTCTGGCAAAGAGCTGCACTACGTTGGTAGAGACCCCAGAATGCACGGCCCAGAAAGTGTTAAAAAAGAGAGGTTCCTCCAGCCCAAAGTGTTCTGTTCTTGATGACTTCACAAGTCTCCAAGCCTCCAACACTGAACCATAAAAGCTATGGGGTGGCACTTGCACAAGTTCATTTTTTCCCATCAGAAACACCTGCCGGTCAAAGAGACCACCAGTTGCTGCCCTGAGCACTGCCAGCCCAAGGTCCACCCATGACAGCTCTGTGCTATAGAGAAGCTTCTGAGCAGACTGTAGTCTCATTGTATATAGCTTGGCTGATAAGTCCACAAGTCCTTGCCCCCCCTCCACCACTGGTAAATAGAGGAGGCCAGGAGGTAACCAATGGTTGCTGTCCCAAAAAAAATTAACTAAGGCCTTCTGTAGTGCTACCACAAGCCCGGCAGGAGGATTCAGCACTGTCATCTTATGCCACAACATTGAGGCAGCTAGATTGTTGATGACCAAGACACGGCCTCTATATGACAACTGTGGCTTAATCCACTCCCACCTTTGCAGCTTCCCAGTCACCAAATCCAGCAGACCGTCCCAGTTCTTCTCCATGTACTGTTCTGTACCTAAGTACACACCCAGGATCTTGAGACCACACCTTCCCCATTGCTGCTGTGTAGGCAAAAACGGAGGGCCGTTGTCGCGCCACCCCCCCAGTAAAAGGGACATGCTTTTCCCCCAGTTCACCTTTGCAGAGGAGGCCTTATTAAAGGTGTCAAGAGAGGAGACGAGGGCTGTGATTTCTTCCTGTGACCTTATTATTACTGTGACATCATCAGCATAAGCAATGAGTTTGACTGCAGTCCTCTCCTCCAACATAGAACGCTGAACTGTGAGACCCTGAAGTACCTTCCTCAGCTGTATCAGCAGTGGCTCTATTGTGATTATGTAGAGGAGTCCAGAAAGGCTGCAGCCCTGCCGGATGCCTCTGGTCACCCTGAAAGGCCTCGTCATAGCACCATTCACTTTCACCAGGCTATAAACCTCAGTGTATAGCAGCCTGATGCATGAGGTGAAAAAAGGGCCAAAACCAAAAGCCTCAAGCGTCCTAAACAGGTAATCATGATCTACCCGGTCAAAAGCCTTTTCCTGGTCCAAAGAGATAAGTCCCATGTCCAGGTGATGCCCTTTAATGAGGCTCAGCATGTCTCTGACCAGGAAGAGGCTATCAAAGATGGAACGTCCTGGAATGCAGTACGACTGGTCTTGATGGATGACCCTTCCCAAAACCGCCTTAAGCCGATTGGTCAAAGCCTTAGACAGGATCTTCAGATCAGACCCAAGCAGGGAGACAGGACGCCAGTTCTTTAGGCACCCCAAGTCACCCTTTTTGGGGAGCAGTGTGATTACTGCCCTTCTACAACTAAGAGGCAAGAGGTTCTTCTCAATGCACTCAAGGAAGACTTCATGTAGATCTGACCCAATGACTATCCAAAACGCCTGGTAGAACTCAGCTGGCAGCCCGTCTAGCCCAGGAGACTTCCCAGCTGTTTGCTCATTGACAGCACAGGTCAGCTCACTGAAGGACAAAGGACGATCCAGGTCATGCCTATCTTCCTCCGTTAACTGGGGAACTCCCTCCAGAAGTAGCCCTCTGGCACCTGCGTCGCATGGCTCTGCAGTGTAAAGGTCCTGGTAGAAATCCAAGACACATGAAATTATTCTGCCAGCATCCATGGTGCGACTTCCATCCTGTAGTGTCAAATGCGTCATCAGCTTCCTCTCAGCTCTCTTTTTCTCCATGGCAAAGAAGAAGGACGTGGGCAGATCCATGTCATTCAGCTGGGCAAAGCGCGCTCGGACCATTGCTCCATGTCCTCTCTCTTCCCACAGGTTCCTCAGCAGCATCTTGTTCCTCTTGATTGCCTCAGCTGCATCAGGTCCAGCCCCCTTGCTGAGATGCAAAATCCTCTCTTCAAGGGCCTTTGACTTTCCCCTCAGTTCATTAGAGCGGTTCATGGTGTACTGCTGGCAAAACACCTGAATTTGTTTTTTCCCCACGTCCCACCACTGGCTGAGGGATGGGTACAATACTTTCCTCTCTCTCCAAGCTTCCCAAAACATTTTAAAAAAAGAAACAAAACTGTGATCTTGTAACAATTGGATGTTAAACACCCAATGGGAGGATCGTGGGCCAGTGGTTGAGAATGGAAAGGTGACAGAGATAAGATGGTGATCTGACAGAAAAGTGGGGGCTATGGAACTATAGCAAAACCGGCCTCTCTGCGAGTGCTGAACATAAATCCTATCCAGCCTTGCACCTGACAGTACACTGGTGCTACTCCTAACCCAACTGTACTGCTTAACATTAGGGAATTGCTCCCTCCACACATCGATTAAATCGTGATATGCAAGGGTGTGCCTGAGCACGTCAACAGATTTTGGGTGTGGTTCTTCGTGATTCCTGTCTAAGATATGATCAAGTGTGCAATTAAAATCCCCCCCTAAAAGCACTATTCTGTCTTTTGGACAGTCCGACAATGCAGATTTTAATTTATTGAAAAAGAGAACACGTTCTCCACCAGAGTTGGGAGCATAAACATTGAAAAAGGAAAAACACAAAGAAAAAGCCTCTACATCTAAGCGCTGCAGCCTTCCTGGCACCAACTCATAGACAGTAGCTGAAGAGCTCTGAAGCTGTTCAGAAAGCAACACTGCAACACCTGCGCTGGTATTAGAACCATGGCTCAAAAAAACCTGACCTTTCCAGTCCCTCTGCCACTCAACCTGGTTCTGCAAATCTGAGTGTGTTTCTTGTAATAGTAAAACACCCAGTTTTTTAGAGGCAACAAAATTAAAAAGAGCGCTCCTTTTCTTTTTGTCACGGCATCCGTTGATGTTAAGCGAGCCTATATTAAAGCAAGCCATAAACTCTGCCCAGAAAAAAAGAAAAACAAAAAGTCTCATGCTCATAACTATTTCTTAATTCTCCTGGCTCTACGTGATCTCAGAGTTCGCCTTGCTGCACATGTAAACTTTTTAAGACGATATCGCTTTGTCTGCTCAAGTTCATCTAGAGAAGCCTTCTTCATAGCAACTGCACAAGACTGCAAAAAGAGGGATAGGTCTGGAAAAAAATCTTCCACTCGCACCCTTCTTACATTTTTAGTGCTATCCAAAAAAAGGTTAATAGCCTCTACTGTATACAATTTCTTCTTCCCAGCTTCACCTGGTGCAGAATCCTCATCACAATCCTCCTCCTCTACATCATCATAATCATTATCTAAGTCATCTAATGTTTGTTCACTTGTAATACTAACCCCATCCCGCATGTCATCAGTGGTGCCATCTGCAACTTCTGCAGGATCAGCCATGGCACCAGATTTATCATTACTCTCAATATTAGGCTCCTTAACATACTTTTCACTACCAATTCCACTCTCACCTTGACTATTAGGGGTCTCTTTTTCTTTACAAGCCAGTGTTACCTGAATGGTATTGCTAGCCTGCTGATCAGTGGCATCATTCCCCATAGAACGTTCGCCCTCTTGTGGTGACGTGCGTTCGCTCGCTAAGCCTTCCTGGTCACCACCACTGTTTACATCTGGATCAGGCGGTGTGCTAACCTTTTTACGAGGGCAATTCTGTCGAATGTGCCCTTGTTCTCCACAAACAAAACAGCGCATTGTGTCTGAACTAATAAAGATTATGTACTCCTTACCATCTATTGCAAGTTTTACCGAAACGTTTAAAGGGTCGAAATTGCTATTTAGAATCATAAAAGTTTGACGTCGGAAGGACATGATGTGTTTCATATCGGGGTTCTTACAGCCAAGCGGTATCATCTTTATCGGTGCAGTGAGTTTGCCGTACCTTCCCAAAATACTCTCCAACGTTTCATTCTTAATGAAAGGGGGAACATTAGACAACACTACCTTCTTAGAAGGGTTGGATAAAGGTAGCACCGAGTAAAACACATCACCAATTGTCAACCCTGTCTCAACTAAGCAATCAACCAAGTGGATATCGGACAGGAAGACCACAACGGCTTTATTCATTCTGGACGCGGATTTTATATTTGCCGCACCAACTTCTTCGCCCACAGCAACTAAGCAATCTTCCACAGACACCGCCGGGTCAAGGAAAATTTTACAGCCATGGCGGAGAGTCAGGTAAGCGAGATCTCCGCCTGTATCCATTTCAAAACGGGTATTTGCTGACCCTTGGCAGCAAAAGCCACAGTTCTAAACACCAGAAAAAGTAACAATATTCCACGCAAACATACACTAAACATATACTAAAGGAGAGGGAGTGAGAGAGGGAAAGGAGAAAGGAGAAAAAAACAGCGTCAGTAGAAGCACTCTCAGCCAAACTCTACCGACTACCCACAATCCTCCCCACCACCATGAGGGAGAGAGCAAAACAATCAGAGAGAGAAAGAGAAAGAGAGAGAGAGGGAGAGAGAGACAGAGCGACAGAGTCCACGGCGATGACAAGGCTTCGCTTGGCCCGGTCCGGTCCGGCCTGGCTTAGCCTGTGGGTGTCTGGGTGGGCGCGGTGCAGCACGGCTCGAGTCCAGCTCCCCGGCGCTGGTGGTTCAGCCAGTTCACACACTGGGGTCCGAAGCCAAGCTAGCCAGAGCTATCCCACAAGCTATCCCTAAATCAACCCCAGCCCAACCTCTACCCTAGCCCTGCCCTAGTTCACACAGCATCAGCAACACCTGCACATTTACACACAGATCTGTCCGCCTGTCTATCTATCTATCTATCTAGCTGTCTCTCTGTATTTTTCATTATGAAATGACTATGTCATCAATAAGCCCAATAAGCCCTGAACCCATTTGGTGATATATTTCTGTCTGTCTGTCTGTCTGTCTGTCTGTCTGTCTGTCTGTCTGTCTGTCTGTCTGTCTGTCTGTTTGTCTGTCTACATGTCTTTTTGCCTGTCTGTCTGTCTGCCTCCTTATCTATCTATCTATCTATCTATCTATCTATCTATCTATCTATCTATCTATCTATCTATCTATCTATCTATCTATCTATCTGTCTGTCTGTCCGTCTGTCTAACTATCTACCTGTCTGTCTGTCTGTCTGTCTGTCTGTCAGTCAGTCTGTCTCTGTATTTTTCATTATGGAATGACTGTGTCATAAATAAGCCCAATAAGCCCTGAACTTAATTGGTGATATATATGTTCTCTCTCTCTGTCTGTCTGTCTGTCTGTCTGTCTGTCTGTCTGTCTGTCTGTCTGTCTGTCTGTCTCTGACAGCACACAGGGTTTTAGATCAGCTCTGGTTTTAGGTTGGGGTGGGTGGGGATCTAACTGTTTATGTAAGGAGTTGTCTTTGCTTAGTGTTGGCAACTCTGGTGTGCAGCGTTTGCAATGGATGTCATAAGAGGTCTGCCTCCTTATTCGCTTCATGTAAATAGCCTCCATTCACATAGCTGTGTTACAGAATTGCAAATTCACTCTCTAACACACACACAAACACTCTCTCTCTCTCTCTCTCTCTCTCTCTCTCTCTCTCTCTCTCTCTCTCTCTCTCCCTCTTACTATCCTCTTTCTCCTCTTGTCTCTACCCCTCTTCTCTCTATCTCTCTCTCTCTCCCTCTCTATCTCTCCCTCTTACGATCCTCCTCTTTCTCCCCTTCTCTCTAGCCCTCTTCTCTCTGTCCCTCTCTCTCTCTCTCTCTCTCTCTCTCTCTCTCTCTCTCTCTCTCTCTCTCTCTCTTGCTTCAGGCTATTGCAATCTGGGCTGAAACGCTGTTATTTTTTGTGGCCTTGGAGGCTGCCTCAGTGCCGCAAATCTCCTACCCCCCCAGTCCCCAAGCAGTATTCTATCCCCAAGCATTCTCCTAACCCCCCCCCGCCCCAGTCCCCAAGCAGTATTCTATCCCCAAGCATTCTCCTAACCCCCCCCCCAGTCTCCTACCCCAAGTATTCTCCCACCCCTCAGTCCCCAAGCATCCTCCTACCCTCCCCAGTACCCTATCCCCAAACATCCTCCTACCCCCCCCCAAGCAGTATCCTATCCTCGATCATTCTCCTACCCCCCACCAGCATTCTCTTACCCTCTCCTCAGTCTCCTATCCCAAGGCATTCTCATACCCATCACAGTCTCCTATCCCCAAGCATTTTCCTACCCATCACAGATTCCTACCCCCAAGCATTCTCCTACCCATCACAGACTCCTATCCCCAAGCATTCTCCTACCCATCACAGACTCCTATCCCCAAGCATTCTCCTACCCCCCTGCCACAGTCTCCTATCCCCAAGCATTTTCCTACCCATCACAGACTCCTACCCCCAAGCATTCTCCTACCCATCACAGACTCCTATCCCCAAGCATTCTCCTACCCCCCCGCCACAGTCTCCTATCCCCAAGCATTCTCCTACCCCGCCAGTACCCAAGCATTCTGTTACCGCCCCCCCCCCCCCCAATATCCTATCCCCAAGCATTCTCTTACCCCCCCCCCACCCCCCCCCCCCCCCAGTGTCCTATCCCCAAGCATTCTCCTACCCCAAACATTCAGCCCCCCCAATGTCCCCCCCCCCCCAGACAGGGCTCTTCTCCAGTAGTTCTCCTGGGAGAGGCCATGCCTCTGAAGTGGACCCCAGTTTAGCCAAGTGTGCGGCCAAACCCGTGGGGCCAAAACCACACACGGCCCCTGCAACCCCCCCCCAAACCCTGGCTCCACTCGGGCTGCCCAGTTAGGCGACGTTTGGCGCTGCTGCTGAGGGGAAGACTGTCTGGGGCCTGTTATCCAGTCCTGCCTCCACTTGGGCTGTTTGGGGCTCCATTAGAAAAAGCCCTGGGTGCCATTTTGGTTATGGATATGCAGAAAACGTCATTATCGATTAGAGCAAAACGAATGTCTTCAGCAACATTTGGGTCTGACTCAATTTAGGTCTGACTGTCAACTTCTAGAAACCAACTTTCAGTTCTCAGAGTAGTAACCATATGAGGAGTTGGCCATCATACATTCTGCCAACTCTCCTCTCCTCCTCTCCACTCCTCTCCCTCCTCTTCACCTTTCTTTTCCTCTTCTCTCCTCTCCACATTTCTCTTCTCTTAACTTCTTTTCAATTCCCTTTTCTTCTTTCCTCTCCCCTCTTCTCTTCTCTTTTGCTTTCCTCTACTAGCCTGGTAAACCAGCCCCTCGTACTTCATTTCATTTTGTACAGAGGGTCTGGACCGGAATCTCTTGAGGGTCATTTAGTCGGCCCCAGCAAGACCGATCTTGCTGTGTTCATTAATGTGTTCGTTAGCCGTGACGTTGACCTTGTGTGCTTCATTTGAATTGTAGTGCGTAGGTAGGCTAATTACATACGTGACGACCAGGCGTTAGTGATTGGGTAAAGGCAGAGGCACACAGCCACACCTCCAGCAAATAGTTTCTGACGGTCTCTGTTCCAGACCCTCTGCACGAAATGAAACGAAGTACGAGGGGCGGGTTTACCAGGCTATTCCTCTGCTATCCTCTCCTCCCTTTTCTTCTCTTGTCTTGTCTTCGCTTCTCTTCTCTTCTTTTCTCTTCTCTTCCCTTCTATCCTCTCATACCCTCTCCTCTCTTCTTATCTAATCTTTTTGTCTCCTCTCTTCTTATCTCACATTTTTGTCTCTTCTCTTCCTTTCTATCCTCTCCTGTTCTCTTCTCTTCTCTTCTTATCTCATCTTTTCTTCTCCTCTCTTCTTTTCTCTCTCTCTTCTCTCCTCTCTTCTTATCTCATATTTTCATCTCTTCTCTTCCTTTCTATCCTCTCCTCTCCTCTCCTCTTCTCTTCTCATGTCTTGTCTTGTCTTCTCTTTTCTCCTCTCCTCTCCTCCTGTCTTCTCTTTTTTTTCTAGACTTTTCTTTTCCTCTCTTCTTTTCCTCTTCTCCTCTTCTCTCCAGCTTAACCGCACATCCCTGATACATGACTGGCACCCCCTCTTCATGGGGTCTGACTCATGCTGAGAGGCCCCGGATCAAACTCACATTCCAACATACACACTCCATCTCTGTGTGAAGGGCCTGGCACGAGTCAATGCACACTGGACTCCTCTAACTCCCCAAACATTCTCCTCCCAACTCTACCCCCCCTCCAACCACCAACCATCACCACCTCTCTCTCCTACCCCCTCTCCTCCTCATTCCCCAAACTATACCCCCCTCCAACCATCACCACCTCTCTCTCCTACCCCCCTCTCCTCCTCATTCCCCCCAACTATACCCTCCTCCAACCATCACCACCTCTCTCTCCTACCCCCCTCTCCTCCTCATTCCCCCAACTATACCCCCCCTCCAACCATCACCACCTCTCTCTCCTACCCCCCTCTCCTCCTCATTCCCCCAACTCTACCCCTCCAACCATCACCACCTCTCTCTCTCCTACCCCCTCTCCTCCTCATTCCCCCAACTATACCCCCCTCCAACATCACCACCTCTCTCCTACCCCCTCTCCTCCTCATTCTCCCAACTATACCCCCCCTCCAATGACCACCACCTCCCTCCCTGTCCTTGTCCCTGCTCTGGGAATCCTACCTGAGGCACATGTTCCTCTACACCTCTGTTAGCTGGGCTGTGTCCTCCTTTTTGTAAGTCGCTTTGGATAAAAGCGTCTGCTAAGTGTAAATATAATTTAATAATGTAATAATGTCTTCTTGCCCACACTGCTTTCTTCCTCTTTCTCCCTCTTCTCTTCTTCCCCTCCCTCCACTCACCCCACCCACTGACTCTCCCCACTCCACCCCACCCACTGACTCTCCCCACTCCACCCCACCCACTGACTCTCCCCACTCCTCCCCACCCACTGACTCTCCCCACTCCTCCCCACCCACTGACTCTCCCCCACTCCTCCCCACCCACTGACTCTCCCCACTCCTCCCCACCCACTGACTCTCCCCACTCACCCCACCCACTGACTCTCCCCCACTCCTCCCCACCCACTGACTCTCCCCACTCCACCCACCCACCACTGACTCGCCCCACTCCTCCCCACCCACTGACTCTCCCCCACTCACCCCACCCACTGACTCCCTCCACTTACCCCACCCACTGACTCTCCCCACTCCTCCCCACCCACTGACTCGCCCCACTCTCCGGTTTAGGGGAGGAAGGTCACAGGTTCAGTTCCCCACACCGACAGGGGGACAGTGCTGTCCTCCATCCTCCCCTGTGACTGAGGTACCCAGAGCATGGTTACCGTCCCAGCTCCTCCTGTACCTCCTCACACTGACTCTTCCTCCTCCTCCTCCTCCTCCTCCTCCTCCTCCTCCTCCTGCACCAATGGCAAAATGGGAATCACTATCCTACTGACCCCAGTAACCCACCAGCTCCTCCTGCTCCAGCTCCTCCTTACCTCCTCACACTAACTCTTCCTCCTCCTCCTCCTCCTCCTCCTCCTCCTCTATTCCTGCACCAATGGCAAAATGGGAATCACTATCCTACTGACCCCAGTAACCCCGCCAGCTCCTCCTGCTCCAGCTCTACTGTACCTCCTCACACTGACTCTTCCTCCTCCTCCTCCTCCTCCTCCTCCTCCTTCCTCCTCCTCTATTCCTGCACCAATGGCAAAATGGGAATCACTATCCTACTGAACCCAGTAACCTCGCCAGCTCCTCCTGCTCCAGCTCCTCCTGTACCTCCTCACTCTGACTCTTCCTCCTCCTCCTCCTCCTCCTCCTCCTCCTCATCCTCCTCCTCTATTCCTGCACCAATGGCAAAATGGGAATCACTATCCTACTGACCCCAGTAACCTCGCCAGCTCCTCCTGCTCCAGCTCTACTGTACCTCCTCACACTGACTCTTCCTCCTCATACTCCTCCCATCTTCCCATCAATCCCATAATGCCGCAGGGCGCAGCGCTGAGGCACACAGAGCGCTGAGGCCCACAGACAGACACTGAGTGAGGAGTGATAAGATGATGATGAGCCCACAGGGGCCACTGAGTCACCGGGCCAGCAGCAACAGAGAGGGAGAGAGAGAGGGAAAGAGAGAGAGAGAAAGAGAGAGAGAGGGAGAGAGAGAGGGTGAAAGAGAGAGAGACAGAGAGAGAGGGGGGAGAGAGAGAAAGAGAGGAGAGAGGGAGAGAGAGAGGGTGAAAGAGAGAGAGACAGAGAGAGAGAGGGAGAGAGAGAGGGTGAAAGAGAGAGAGACAAAGAGAGAGGGGGAGAGAGAGGGTGAAAGAGAGAGAGAGAGCGACAGAGAGAGAAAGAGAGAGAGAGAGAGAAGGAAACCAAGAAAAGGGGGTTTGCTTTTCTGACAGGTTATGGTTAGGGATGGGTTTGGTCCAGGCACAGTTTAGTATTCTTTAGTTGTATTTTAATGGGAGTCAATGGGAGGTCCCCACAGGAATAGTGTGTGTGTGTGTGTGTGAGAGAGAGAAAGAGAGAGAGAGAGAGAGAGAGAGAGAGAGAGAGAGAGAGAGAGAGAGAGAGAGAGAGAGAGAAAGAGAAAGAAAGAGGGAAATAAAGAGAGAAAGAGAGAGCGAGAGAGAGAGAAAGAGAGAGAAGGGGGGAGAGAGAGACAGAGAGGGAGAGAGAAGGAGAAAGATAGAGAAAGGGTGAAAAAAGAGAGAGAGCAAAAGAGAAAGGGAGAGAGAGAGAGAGGGAAAAGAGAAGGAGAGAGAGAGAGACAGACAGACAGACAGACAGACAGAGGGAAAAGAGAAGGAGAGAGAGAGAGACAGACAGACAGGCAGAGAGACAGAGAGAGGGAAAAGAGAGGGAGAGAGAGAGACAGACAGACAGACAGACAGACAGGCAGACAGACAGAGGGAAAAGAGAGGGAGAGAGAGAGACAGACAGACAGACAGGCAGGCAGACAGACAGAGGGAAAAGAGAAGGAGGGAGAGAGACAGACAGACAGACAGGCAGACAGACAGACAGAGGGAAAAGAGAGGGAGAGAGAGAGAGAGACAGACAGACAGGCAGACAGACAGAGGGAAAAGAGAAGGAGGGAGAGAGACAGACAGACAGGCAGACAGAGGAAAAGAGAGGGAGGGGGGAAAAGAGAGAGAGAAGGGGGGAGAGAGAGACAGAGACAGAGAGAGAGAGAAAAAAGAAAGAAATCATAAGAGGAACAGGGAGCCAAAGGGAATCAGTCTGAGTCTGAGGTCTGACTGGGATAACAGCCTTTCAGGACACAATAACTGACTCCTGCTGACGATTTATTAATTGCTACTGGCGCAGCTGCGCACATCAGATAGGATCATTGGTTATGGTGGTCTTACCAGTGGGAGACTATACATAGTGATGTTACTATATATTTCAAGCTTATTATGATGAATATATAATAATTTTAAAGATTACTTTTGAATACCAAGCAAAATAGACTCATAGGGACACACTCTCTCTCTCTTTCTCTCTCTCTCTCTCTCTATCTCTCTCTCACACACCACACACACACACACACACGCACACACACACACACACACACACACACACGCACACACACACACACACACACACACACACACACACACACACACTATCCTTGTGGGGACCTCCCATTGACTCCCATTAAAATACAACTAAAGAATGCTAGAACTGGGCCTAGATGAAACCCATCCCTAATCATAACCTATCAGAAAAGCAAACCCATTTTTCTGTTTTCCCGGTCATGTGGGTACATTTGGACCACACATGTATAGCAGTACCCGGTCCCCAGGTACCCACACACACACACACACACATATCAACCCACGATCTATGCTGAATATAATCATGTAGATGATCGGCCATTTGCCTTTCCACAAACTCAACCTTAGATTTTAGTCATTCTCAAAATAAATATTCTATTCTTTTGCCTGTCATTTGCATTTCGATGTCAACATACAGATTCGACTATCTGGCCATAATATCTGGAAACATTCCTTGTTTTTATCAGACTCTTGATCTATGGAGCTACTTTTGTGTAGTTTTAATGCAAATTCAGACAGCAAAAATCTTAGTAAAAAAAAAGAACAAAAATCAATACTCTGAATTTTCTAAGGCAAAATGAAATTGGTTTGATGCATACAAAAAACACCCCAAAACCCAGAACACATCTGAAGGAGTGAAAAAAATATATTTGTGTATCCGTACATTTGGAATGTTTAGGGAGGTGACTAAATCATTTTCTTTTTTCGTTTTTTTCCACTGTCAGTTCCTCCAGCACATAAATATCCTGTGATTTACTCTCCACATAATGCACACTGACTGCCATTTGTCTAACGTCATGACATATCCTATCCACAAATTAACCTACTTCTATTGTGTGTGTGTGTGTGTGTGTGTGTGTGTGTGTGTGTGTGTCCCACCCCCTTTTAGCCTTTGGCCAAACATTTAAGGAAAGAGAACCCTCAGGATTCCTGTTTAAGTCACGAAAGAGCCCTTTGAGTTCTAACATGTATTCAGTCTTTATGCAAATCCCTGATTTTTGCACCCAGAAGCACATTTCTAAAATGCTTCTGTATCACGGCACACACACACACACACACACACACACACACACACACAGAGAAAGACAGGAGCGGAAGGAGGAGGGGAAGTACAGAATGGGCATGAGAGGAGAGGGAGATTATAGGTGTGCCAAATACACACACACACACGCACGCACGCACACACACACAGGTGCATGTCTGCACGCCATCATGTACTTAAAGGAGAACTTCGGTGTAAAATGAAAATTGGCATGTTAAAAACATCATACCGAGTTGGTAATGTGTACTGAGGAGCAAAATTGATTTAGCCTGTTGCATTCAGAGTTTAACTATTTTTTATAGTTTGACCCAGAAGGCTAACAATGGAAGTAGTAGGTGCCCTTAGACGAAGCATGACGACTACGCTATTTTTAAACCATTAAAACAGCTCGAAGAAACTCCACATTCCATTGGTAGTACAACAAAGGCTCTGGCATTCAAAACGAAACCACTGAGAATATTGTAAATGTACACAACGTTTATTTAAAAAGCTGTTCTTACATTGCAGTCGTTTTGCAGTTGTTTCTCGTTTGCCGCCATAATGAAAGTCCAAACAAGTTGATTGTACTACCTCTACTCCTATTCTTCCTGCTGGTTCGTGTTCGTCAATCGACCTGTGCAGACTTTCATCATGGCGGCGATGAGAAACTACAGCAAGGTACTGCTTGTCAAAACTGTTTTATTAATAAATGTTGTGTACACTTACAAAGTTCTCAGTGCCTCGTTTTTAATGTCAGGGCCTTTGTTGTACTACCGATGGAGTGTGGAGTTTCTTCGAGCTGTTTTAATGGTTAAAAAAAATAGCGTAGCCGTCATGCTTTGTCTAAGGGCACCTACCACTTCCATTGTTAGCCTTCTGGGACAAACGATAAAAAATAGTTAAACTCTGAATGCAACAGGCTAAATTAATTTTGCTCCTCCGTACACATACCAACTCGGTATGATGTTTTAACATGCCAATTTTCATTTTACACCGAAGTTCTTCTTTAAGCACACACACACACGGACACACAGATACACACTCCCTCTCTGTCTCTCTCTCTCCCTCACTTTCACACACACACACACATACACACACACATACACACAGATGCATATCCGCACGCTATCATGCACCTAGGGCGCTTTCAGACCTGTAGTTTGATTGCTTTGATCCGCACTAGTCAGAAAAATGTTACAATGTAGCAAACAGACGTGGGTACGGTTTGCTTTCACATACGCATACAAACATACAATACAATACATACATACAAACTAACCAAAATACTCCGCAAAGACCATCGCCACAGGAACCAGACTAAAACATGCCACTTTCGATAATAATAATGCACAAAACTGTATTGTTCTGTCCAATTTGGCTTGGTTGCTTTCACACCTGAGGAACCGTACCAAAGTAGGGCAGATAAAGCGGTCCTAGACCACCCCATTTTATTGGCCTCGGACCGGATGATTTGATGCGCACCAAAGTACCGGGATTGCAGAACTTTTGGTTCGAATGGGACGTTTGGTGCGCACCAAATGCTGTCAGTGTGAAAGCACCCTTAAGCACACACAGACTCACACACACACTCTTTCTCTCTCTCTCTCTCTCTCCCTCTCACACACACACGCACACACATGCACACACACACACACTCGCACACGCACACACACACACACACACACACACACACACACACACACACACAAACACACACACACAGCTCTCTCCCTCCTACAGCATGACTTGTGATTAGTGTGTGCTCATTTTTATGTGCTTTCCTGTTGACCCCCCTCCCTCCCTACCTCCCAAATCCCCCAAACCCCCAAACCCCCCCAACCCCTCCCTCTCTCCCAAACCCCCCCAAACCCCCCAACCCCTCCCTCCCTCCCAAATCCCCCAAACCCCCAAACCCCCCAACCCCTCCCTCCCTCCCTCCCAAACCCCCCCACCCCTCCCTCTTACATCTGTGTATTTAGCCTTGAGGGTCTGACAACAGGTGCGCAGGATCCGCTCCCCCCATCCTACCCCATCTCTCCCGCTGACCTCTCTCTCTCTCTCTCGCTCACCTCTCTCTCTCTCTCTCTCTCTCTCTCTATCTATCTATATTTCTATCCCTCCTTCATCTATCTCTTCCTGTCTGCCTGTCTGTTCGTTTTGTTTTCTTTCTATGTCTCTGTCTGTTGTCCTCCTGCCTTTCTTTCTTTCTATTTGTTTGTCTCTCTCTCTCTCTCTCTCTCTCTCTCTCTCTCTCGTCACAACTGGAACGGCATATTTACCAACGTGTGTGTATGTCAAATATGCTGCCTGTCACAGACTGTCAATCAGCTGTGTATGTGTGTGTGTGTTGTGTGTGTGTGTGTGTGTGTGTGTGTGAGTGTGTGTGTGGGGAGAAATTCGATATATTCAAAGCCTCAACTGATGACTGATCACTGTTTTAGTGACCTGATGCATTTCACAAGTACAGCATTAAATTACATTACATTACA
>CM050198.1:10752261-10757261 GCA_027475355.1 Coilia nasus
GTGCCAATTAGGACGCCTTAGGTGAGAAAAAGAGCACGGTGCTCAGCAGAAAGCTTGGAAATGTTTGGAGATGCCAGCAGCATATGGTTTTCAATTTTGATTTACTCACTGGTTTATTTTATGCAAAGCTCAAGGTCCGATTCTAGTTTTATTTTGTTTTTGTGTTAGACAAGTTACCTTACAAGAGCACTTGATTTATGTTTAAATAAACCGTGGTAAACTTATTCGGAACCCTGTGGCATCAGATGGAGTGACTTATTGGAAGGCACTACATAGTTTGAAAACCTGCTCGCTTGTGGAATTACGGACTTTGCGTTTGGAATTACTGGAAGTATTTCTTTGGATTTATTGACTTTGGCAGAACTGGACTGCGATTTGGTGGACATATTCCTAATTTCGGGATTTATGGACTTAAAGAAAGACTACAATCTTCACTGGTGGTGTGAGTAGAACATTGGACTACGGTGTGGGCCGCCGTGCTCGCACGTTAACTGCTGTTGCGCTTGAGCTTGAACTACTTTGACTTCGTCTTTTGTGTTTTCCAATTTGAAGGTTTTGAACTGATTATGCAAATTTGTGTTGAGTGTATGGATTTCAGTTAAGATTGAAAATGTCTGATTTACACCCCGAAGACCAGAATGTTGAAGAGGAAAAGAAACTTTTTAAGTTAACTGCTACTCGTAGGGGGAAGCTTGGGGTTTTGACACGAAAAAGAAATGAAATTAATAGTCTCATAGAAGCTGGTCAGGATAAGGAAACTGTACTAAAACAAATTCAGTTGTTTGAAGGATTTTTTGTTGAATTTAAGCAGTTACATGAGTCAGTACAGAGTTTGTTAAAAGATGAATATGAACGTGAGGCTGACAACATTGACTGGTACGAGCCAAAATCATTATATTTTAAGCGTTTTCTTGAAGGAGTTCGTAAATGGGCTTATGGCAAAGATGATGAACAGGAGGAAGATGGTGCTGTTAAACCAGTTGATAGTGCATCCCAAACTGGGCAAAATGTAAAGCAGAGCCGTAAAGGCTCAAGCGCACACAGTTCAAGTGGCAGTAGTGGTGCGTCACGCGACTCATACGCGCATTTAAAGGCTAAGGCAGAGTGCGCAGCTCTGAAAGCAAAAGCTAAAGTGCTGACTGATAAACTCGACTTGGATATAGAGGAGGCAAAATTAAAGGCACGAAAAGAGAGAATTGCTATAGAATCCGAGCTGGCCGCTGCAGAGGCGAAAGTTAGAGTGTACAGAGAGTCAGAAGAAAAGCGCTCATGGTTAGGTGCTTCTGGATCTGACACTTCAACTGAGTATAAAATCCCTGCAACATCGCAAAGGCCCACAAGACCACAGAGAGAGGTCATATCCTCTCAAAGTAGACAGCCCTTTGCTCTTGCTCAAGCTGCCGGTTCACATGATAATGAAGGTAATGATCACATTACTGATGTATTAAAAAGACAAACTGAAATAACAGAGTTGTTGGTCAAGCAGCAAACACTTTCCCTTCTGCCTGACAGAGAAATTCCTGTTTTTGATGGTGATGCTCTACAATACAGAACCTTTATTAAGGCTTTTGAGCAGTGTATTGAAAGAAATACCACTAACATGGATGACCGTCTCTATTATTTGCAACAGTATACTAGGGGCCAACCTAGAAGCCTTGTCACTAGTTTTTTGCACATGGATCCAATTGTAGGCTACAAGGAAGCTAAGAAACAGCTTGAGATTCAGTTTGGAAATCGCTTCAAAATAGCATCTGCCTACATGAACAAAGCCCTGAATTGGCCAGTCATAAGGCCAGAGGATGGCAGTGGGCTAAGGTCTTACGCTCTCTTCCTACGCAGCTGCTATCATACCATGCAGGACATTGATGGCCTAAGAGAGCTGGAGAACTCCACTAATCTAAGACACATTACATCTAAACTTCCATTTAGGCTGCGTGACAAATGGCGTGCACACGTGTGTAGCATACAAGACAAAAACCACAGAGTGACATATAAGGATTTGGTTGACTTTATTGAGAGGCATTGTAGAGCCATGCTTGATCCAGTATTTGGAGACCTCAGTAACACAGTTGGAGTTGAAGCTAAAGGAGTCGTAAAACCCAAGGCTCAAACAGTAGTCAGTAAACCCACTGGCAGAACCAGCTTTGCAACTACAGTTGCTCATGTATCTGACGCTAAAGATGGTGAATCACGTGGACAGAACAAAAATTGCCTTTGAAAGGCCTTGTTTATTTTGTGAGAAGAATCACACATTCGAAAACTGTGAGCTGTTTCAGAGGAAACCAAATGCTGACAGAATTGAATTCCTTAAAACATACGGAATGTGTTTTGGATGTCTGATAAGGGGACACATGAGCAAAATGTGCAAGAACAGAATGACATGTGGAAAATGTTCTCTTTCTCATCCAACCATTCTGCATATTCACACAGGCAAACAAAAGGATGACGGGACAGGTGACCATGTCTTACCTGCAAGTAAGCCGCTGAGTAGTGCCATGGTGTCTGTGAGTGAAGATGATCTGCAGGCCGGTGAACTGAAACAGTGCACTCTTGCTATTGTCCCAGTGAAAGTGAAAATGTTCAATTCAGACAAAATCATTCATACTTACGCATTCTTGGACCCTGGTAGTTCTGCAACATTTTGCACAGACTCACTTAAGAGAAAATTAAACACTTGTGGGAAAAACTGCACAATCCTGCTGCGCACAATGGGGCAGGAGAAGCCAGTCAGCAGCAGTGTAGTCTCTGGTCTTGAAATCAGTAACATGGAAGGCCAGAAATTTCATAAGCTCCCAGAGGTTTATACGCAAACAAAACTGCCAGTGTCAAAACATCATATACCAAAACAAGAAACAATACATAAATGGCAATATCTCCATGAGGTAAAAATACCACAATTGGATGCTGACATTGAATTACTAATTGGAACGAATGCTGCCAAACTTATGGAACCATGGAAAATTATTAACAGTAGAGGTACTGGGCCATATGCTGTTAAAACTTCATTAGGATGGGTCATCAATGGGCTCATGCAGGAAACTACATGCGAAACGAAAGGCAGCCATGCATGTACTGTGGTAAATCGCATATCTGTGGCAACTTTAAATGACTTGTTAATGAAACAATATCATCATGATTTTCCAGAGTTGAAGGCTGAGGAAAAAACAGAGATGTCAGTAGCAGACAAACAATTCATGTCAATCATGGAAAGTTCTAAGGAACTGAGAAATGGCCATTATTACTTGCCATTACCCTTCAAATGCAATGATGTAACAATGCCAAACAATTATCAGCAGGCACATCAACGTGTGTTGTCCCTGAAAAGAAAATTGGAAAGAAATGCACAGTATCATAATGAATACACAGCCTTCTTAGAGGGTGTAATTGAAAAGGGCTATGCAGAGATTGTGCCACCTGATGAGCTGGAAGCACAGAGTGGAAAGGTGTGGTATATTCCACATCATGGAGTGCACCATCCAAAAAAGGGAACGCTAAGGGTAGTTTTTGACTGCTCAGCATCCTTTCAAGGAATATCTTTGAATAGTGCACTGATTCAAGGTCCAAACCTCACTAGTAATTTGGTGGGTGTTCTTCTGCGTTTCCGTCAAGAGCCAGTCGCCTTAATGGCGGATATAGAGGGCATGTTCCACCAGGTTAGAGTTGTTGAGAAGCATGTAGACTTCTTGCGATTTTTGTGGTGGCCACATGGTGACACAAACCAGCCTATTAAAGAATACAGAATGACTGTGCACATATTTGGGGCAACATCTTCACCAAGTTGTGCTAATTTTGCCCTTAGACAAACTGCTGAAGACTTCAAAAACATCTTCTCCAGAGAAACAATGGAAACAATTAAGTGCAATTTTTATGTGGATGACTGTTTGAAGTCTGTAATGACTGATGCTGATGCTATAATGATGTGCAAGGAGCTAGAATCTGCATGTTTAATGGGAGGCTTTCGTTTGCACAAATGGATCAGCAACAGTAGAAATGTGCTAGTGTCCATCCCACAGGCAGACAGAGCAAAAGAGGTCAAAGACCTTGACTTAGAATCCAGTGATTTGCCTGTGGAGAGAAGTCTTGGAATTCAGTGGCATGTGGAAAGAGACCAACTTACCTTTGCTGTGAGCCTTAAAGACCAGTCGTATACGAGGAGGGGCTTACTGTCAGTTATATCTTCTGTCTATGACCCTCTTGGCTTTATCTGCCCATTTGTTCTTACAGCTAAAAACATCCTGCAGGACCTATGCAGACAGAATTATGCCTGGGACAAAGAGCTACCAGCGCACTACGTCCAGATGTGGCAGGAATGGCTGAATGGACTAAGTCACATTAGAGAGCTTGCAGTCAGTAGGTGCATGAAGCCCATGAATTTTGGTCAGGTAACATCTGCCCAATTACATCACTTTAGCGATGCTTCGGAGAGTGGATATGGTTGTGTATCATATCTTCGTCTTGAGAATAGAAAACAAGAAGTGCATATTTCCTTTGCAATGGGGAAATCGCGTGTGGCACCCCTGAAGCAAATGACAATGCCAAGATTGGAACTTACTGCAGCAGTGCTTGCAGTGAGAGTAGATGCGCTCATTAAAGCAGAATTGCAGCTCACACTTGATGAGTCTATATTCTGGTCTGACAGTACAACAGTGCTGAAATACGTTAAAAATGAAAACAAAAGATTCAAGACCTTTGTAGCCAATAGGGTGAGCACAATAAGGGAAATGACAAGGGTACAGCAATGGAGACACATTGACACTAGGCTCAACCCAGCAGACTGCGCATCTCGTGGGTTAAAGGCCAGTGCACTTCTTTATTCCACCACTTGGCTTAATGGTCCAGTGTTTCTCAGACTTCAAGAATCTGAGTGGCCATATTCCAACCCTGTCCCACAACAGTGTGGTGATGGCGATGTGGAAGTGAGGAAAGATGTTGTAATCATGGCCACAATATCAAAGGAACAGAATCCTGCTCGTGACTTCATACAGTATCATTCAAAATGG
>CM050198.1:10767261-10769761 GCA_027475355.1 Coilia nasus
TACTTCACGGATTTTGCCTATCGCGGGTCATTTTTAGAACGTAACTCCCGTGAATAACGAGGGCCCACTATATATATATACTTCTTGTTTTGTATTGGACAAAATGTAAAAAGACAGATATGGACAGAAAGGCATAATCTCTTGGGATATAGTTAATTTATAAAATATCCAGCGCACACACACACATACACACACACACACACACACACACACACACACACACACACACACACACACATACTAACACACACATGGGGGATGGAACTGGCAACAGCTAACTGCTGGTAAAATATACATAAGTGGCTGGTAGATTTGACACAAAACACAAAATAATTTTTTATTGTTGAGTGGCTTTATTTGTCACACACACACACACACACACACACACACACACACACACACACACACACACACACACACACACAGACACACACACACACAGACACACACACACACACACACACACACACACACACAAACACACACACACACACACACACACACACACACACACACACACACACACACGATAAATAAGAAACTGTGCCTTGGTAGAGTGGCTGAGTTAAGTGTTGCCTAGAGGAGTATCTGTAGACTATGCCAGAATGGAGGCTAGTGTAAAGTAAGGGCTTGACAATACTGTAGACCCTGTGAGGACACTGAAACTCGGGGACACATGAATGTTTGTAGGCATGTAGCCCAAGAAGTTTGTGAGCGAATAACGCCTTTTGGTCCCCCAGGCCCACCCCTCTCTGTGCCAGTGTCCGATAAAGAGGGGGAGACTGGCAAAAGTTTTTGCTGAATAACTCAATGAACGTTTCACCCAACAACATGGAATTTTTGTGATATGTCGGTGTTACAGAGACGTATCGACCAAGCCCATAAACGCTCACTTGAAGCATAGCGCTACCTAGTGATGTGGGTAAATGCAAAAATTGGGATTTTGAGTTGCCAATATCTTGGACCGAGAAGGTGGGAACTGCACAAAATACGTCATGCACGATCACCACAAAGACCTCTAACACCACAGAACATGCCATAAAATTTGGTCCATAGGGGGCACTGTAATTGTAGAAAATGTAATTTTGCCTATTATCTAGAGAATGCTTACGTTTACAGCTATTTTTTTTTATCGTGAAATCTATTGACCCTCACGCATTGAAAACACTGGTCAACGCCCACTTCCAACGAGAACAATTTCCGTGAAATTTTTAATATTGCGAAACAAATCTGAACGAACTCGACATAGGCCGTTCATGTGAATCTCACCAAATTTGGTATATGTAATCTAAAGACAATGCTGACAAAAAATTATCAAAGGATTTTTCTTGAGATAAGCCGCTTCGAAGTTACACGTCAATGAACATTTAACACGTAGCTTAAAATTCTTCAACTCGGCAACAATTTTGCCCAAGACAACGATTTTGTAATAGTACGCTGGTGTTACAGAGGCGTATCGACCCAGCCCATAAACACTCACTTGAAGCATAGCGCCACCTAGTGATAAGGGTAAATGCAAAAATTAGGATATTGAACTGCCAATATCTTGGACCGAGAAAGTGGGGAACTGCACAAAATACGTCATGCACGATCAGCACAACGACCTTCTATAGGGGGGCCATAGGGGGCGCTGTAATTGTACAAAATCTCATTTTGCCTATTGCTTGCCTTGACAAATCACTCCTACACACTACACAAACACACACAATGTCATTCATTCAAAACCCACATCCATGCCCACTTCCAGGAAATCATTTCCACAGAAATTCTCACCTCACAACACTGCTCTACCACACACTCATCATACAACAGTTCCCACATTTCAATATACTGCGGCGGTCATACCATGGACTGCTATGCGGTACATCTAGTTATTTTAGATATTTTATTCTGGAGCATTTAGGATTTCTTGTGGACCACCACTGGAGAGAACCACTGCTCTAGACACTCACACACTTCTTTCCTTCCCTCTTTCCATCCTTTCTTTCTTTCTTTCTTTCTTTCTTTCTTTCTTTCTTTCTCTCTGTCTCTAGTTTTCTCTCTCTCTCTCTCTCTTGCTCTTTTGCAATATAAAAAATGAAGGACAAGTCACTAATTTAACGGAAATGTTTACATGGATGGTGGAAAAGTAAAGTTGTTGCACATACGTTTCACCATCACCAGCAAACAAACACTGTGACTCAGTCTGTGGAGCTGTGGTGTAGCGGACAGCAATCTTTTCCACTGGTGATCATTTGTTTGTGTTGGTTCTTTAAGAGTGTGGTCCAGTGGTTCTGAAATGGTAAATAATATTAGTCATCTAAGCAGTCAAACAAACAACACGCTTTTCAAATAGCACAGAATAAGCATTAAGCATACAATGTTGTTTTCTCTCTTTGTCTGTCTGTCTCTTTCTTTCATTCTTTCTTTCATTCTTTCTTTCTTTCTCTCTTTCTTTCTCTCTCTCTTTCTTTCTTTCTTTCTTCTTCTTTCTGTGTTGTAAACAGGATTGTTTCATTAA
>CM050198.1:10779761-10782261 GCA_027475355.1 Coilia nasus
GCTCTCCCGTTTTAGCTAAACCACAGAGACCAAACTCACGCCTGCCCATGTGAGACAATCCAACAAGCGCATGGTGGGCCCGAGGGACTTTTGAGCACCCGACACACACACACACACACACACACACACACACACACACACACACACACACACACACACACTGGCTCGCTTTAATTAGGCTAATTGGCGCAAGGCAGGAGGCATTAGCTCCTTGCTTGGTCTTAACCCAGAAGGCATCCCCTGTGCGCTTCGTTTGTAAACGATTCGAGTGAAGTGCGTGGGAATAGAGCAATCTCAACTTAGGGCAGAAAGTTCTAGCACACGGAGTTCCTGAATTACTGCTCCAAACTCCGACCCCGAGGTTGTTTTTGCGCTTTTTCCCCTCTGGATGGCATGGGCTGACAAAGCTGATTGTTCGGCGCGCATTTGTTTACTTTTGCAACCCCGAAAGGGATTAGCCGTCAAGAATGGGTCAATCATACCAGTCTGATATCCCTATTAAGGCCAGTTGCCTAGGCTTTCTGACTCCCAGGCACGCCGTTACGCTCCCCTCGGCACCACAGCCACACACACACACCCTCCTCCCTCCACCTCGCTCGGGGGCGAGCTTTTAGGGACAGCCAGCACCACCACAGCACACACACCCTCTCCTTTTATTTCACACACACACACACACACACACACACACACACACACACACACACGGGGCGGCCAGGGTCGGCCTTTCAGAAAAGAAGAGGAAGGAATCTAATAGCACATTGACATCTTGCATGCTTTCTTTTCCGAGGCTGCCTTACCTAGCAATTCTGAGCTCGAGCCCTTCATAGCGCGCCGTTACGCCAACGGCACACAATAGACTCGACCCAAAGCTCGAGGGGGAGTCCGGGTGAAAGTTGGATAAGTCAACACCGGGACGTGGTCGTCCCGCTGGTGTGTGTTTTTGGTAATTTCTGGTCAATTTGCTGACATTTTTTTGCTGCCTCAGCCAGGGGCGGCATTTTTGGAGGGAACAATGGTGGTGAGCAAGAAAGAGGTGGGAAAGGAGGAGGAGGAGGAGGAGGAGGAGAAGGTGGACTTGCTGACTGGCCATAAAGCTGATGGGTGAAGGGAAAGGGATGTTTGAAGGGGTTGCTAGGAAACAGGCCTCCCACAGTGTGCGTCTGTGTGTGTGTGTGTGTATGTGTGTGTGTGTGTGTAGGGGGGCGGTGCAGCCAGCGCTGTAGGCTAATAGGAGGGAAGGGATGATTCAGGGTCTCCCTCTTTTCTTCTCTCTTATATCCCCTTACCCCCTTTCTCTGTGTGAAAACGAGTGAGCCATGAGTCTATGAATGAACACGGTAAGGTTTTCTATTTTTGTATTGGACACAGAGATCTACTTTAAGGTCGACTTTATAGGAGTATCTCATGAGGATTTTGCCTACGCTCCCCTCCCCTCCCCTCCCCTCCCCTCCCCTCCCCTCCCCTCCCCTCCCCTCCCCTCCCCTCCCCTCCCCTCACCTTTCAGCCCCACCACCACTTTCTCCACTGTCTGTCCCTCTCTCTTTGTTCATTCAATTTCTCTCTCTCTCTCTCTCTCTCTCTCTCTCTCTCTCTCTCTCTCTCTCTCTCTCTCTCTCTCTCCTCTCTCTCCCCAATCACTCATTGACTACAGAGAGATCTCTCATATCATAAAGATTAAAGCATAAACATAACACACGAAGATTCAGCATCTTTGTGCATCATGGTCAGAACAGAGCTCGTGTTTCCCGGACGCCTGACTTCAGTCCAGACACGTACAGTGGTGGCTTCGCATAGCTGGTGCCGAGCTGAGTTGTGTCCACTAACCGACTGTGTAACCAACTAACTAAGGCCCGCAGGCACCATAACCCGGCACCCGGCCACAACCCACTCTTGCCCCCACTGTAACAGTAACAGCCCCCGTGTGTAAGAAAGTGGAATTGGGAGTTGTGCGGTGAACCTATTGGGCTGTCTGCCATTGAGTGGGATGGGATGGAGGGTGACCGTGGTGTGTTTGTGTGTGTGTGTGTGTGTGTGTGTGTGTGTGTGTGTGTGTGTGTGAGTTGAGTGTTGGAGGGGTTAGAGGAAAGCGGTTGAGGCAAATCTCTCCAGGCGCTTGGTGTCTCAGTGTGGGACCCTTTCCCTTTGTTCACCCACACAGCAAAAATTAAAGTGGAGTTTAACTCCCAAAGTGTAATTTCAACTCTTTTGGATTTAAATGGTGTCCAGAGTCGGGGTTAATTGTCATTGTGAAAGTGTTAATTTAACTCTGAAGAGTGTTGAGCTACATAAACCCCCAACAGTGTTAAAATCAACTCTGTGGGAGTCAGTTTAACACTGGACTGTACCTTTTTTGCTGTGCACAGCTATCTGTCCCAGGGCTGCAGGCTCAACAGTGCTTCAGGTTCAGCTTTGACTGGGACTCTCATTGGGGTGTTTGTGTCAGGCGATGTTAGTAGGACAGGTGCCATGTTTGGTTACAAGCAGTTCAAACTGGGCCCTA
>CM050198.1:10784761-10787261 GCA_027475355.1 Coilia nasus
AGAGACTGACAGAGGATGGCATATCTGTAGGTGGGCATTTCCATGTTATGGATGAGACAGAACATGAGCAAATTCAATATTATTTGTGTTTTTGTTATTATAGTTTTACAGTCAAAATGCTCATCACTCATGTCATGAAAATACCATGGCATTTTATTAACGTTATGTATGTGACAAAAAGTCCATGCCCAGGTGTATGTGTATGTATGGGAGGCAATGGCTAATAAGTTTTCTACTAATACAGAGAGAAGTGTTTGCCTGTTGAATATACTATAACAAAGGTTTTTGTTATTCTTCTTACTTGGCCACACTATGGCGAACAAAACACCACCCTATGGAGATTTAGAGAAGTAGGCTTCTCAAAAGGAAATGACAGCAAGTGTGAGACTTGGAAAGCTGTACTTCCTACGAGGGAATAAGGGGGAAGTGGGAAACCTGAAGAAGTAGACTCCTTAAAGCGAACACGGACAAGTGGGTAGCACGGAGAAGTAGACTTCTAACAGGAAGTGACACCTCGTGTAAGACGTAGAGGGGGATATGTCCTAAAAAGATTGAAAACATTTCTGGGTAGGACAAACACTTGGAGAAGTAGACATTGTGAAAGGGACATATGGGTAAAATAGTAGAGAAGTACAGCAGAAGGTCTAAGGTTACGTTACAAGGGCGAATGATATGAGGAGGAACATGGAAATGTAGACTTCCTAAAAGACTGCAAGGGTGAGAAGGATTGGCAGTCACCCGAGTCTGGCGGTCAGTTAGCTATGCCTGATACGACTGCAGGGGGTTTATGTGCCGGCAGGCCCTTAGGGGCTCTTGGCCTGTGTGGGGGCCAGACTCTTAGGGGACCCTGGCCTGTGTGGGAGTTAGACCCTTTGGGGCCTCTGGCCTGTGTGGGCCCTTAGACCCTTAGAGGCCCCTGGCCTGTATGAGGGCAGGCCCTTAAGAGGCCCCTGGTCTGTGTTTAATGAGGCCTTCAGGGGCACCTGGTCTGTGTGGGTTTTAAACCCTTACGGGCCCCTGGCTTGTGTGGGGTATGACTTTTAGGGGCCCTGGCTTGTGTGGGGGTTAGACCATTAGAGGCCTCTGGCGTGTGTGGGGGTTAGACTTTTAGGGGCCCCTGGCTTGTGTGGGGGGCAGACCCTCTCCCCCCGGCCTATGTGGGGATTAGACCCTTAGGGGCCCCTGGCCTGTGTGGGGTAAGGCCCTTAGGGGCCCCTGGCCTGTGTGGGGTTAGGCCCTTAGGGGCCCCTGGCCTGTGTGGGGTAAGGCCCTTGAAAGCCCCAGGCCTGTGTGGGAGGTAGACCCTATGTAGGGATTAGGCCCTTAGGGGCCCCTGGCCTGTGTGGGGTAAGGCCCTTGAAAGCCCCAGGCCTGTGTGGGAGGTAGACCCTATGTAGGGGTTAGGCCCTTAGGGGCCCCTGGCTTGTGTGGGGGGCAGACCCTCTCCCCCCGGCCTATGTGGGGATTAGACCCTTAGGGTCCCCTGGCCTGTGTGGGGTTAGGCCCTTAGGGGCCCCTGGCTTGTGTGGAGGGCAGACCCTTAGGGGCCCCTGGACTTCTACTCATCTAGTCCTGTTCCCCTGTGACAGCACAGTGCCAGGCCGTCTTTGACAGGCAGTCTCTAAAGCAACACTAAGTCGTTTTTTTCAACCATAAAATAATTTGGTTGAAAAAAACAAAACAAAAACAAAATTGTTTCAGCGGTTAACAGGGTGAAAGACACTTCTGAATTCTCTTTTCAGCCCTCCATGGGCTGCAACCGCACTGTGCAAGTTTGCCAAAGCGGGTTTCTGTTCTGTTCTTTTCTTTCCTTTATTTTTTTATTTATCTGATACTCTTCATTACCACGCTGCGTCTGTCCTTGCTGTCGTCAGGGACTCTTTCCATCCTCCATTTTGTCTTCTTTCACTTCTTTGTTTGTCTCTCTTTTCTCATATTTTCTCTCCTTTATCTGTCTGTACGTATGTTGTCATTGATAACTGACTGATTATTGATTGCTTGATTGATTGATTGATTGATTGATGGATTACTCTGTCCCTTGCTTTCTTCACATCTGTCTGTCTTGAAGAAAGAGGAGTCTCTGCGTGTGCTGCTCGAGCCTATTCTGCCTTTCTTTCCTCTCTTTTCCTCTCTCTATCTCTCTTTTCCTCTCTCTATCACTTTCTCACTCTCTCTCTCTATCTCTTTTTCCTCTCTCTTTCCCCTTCTCTCTCTCGCTCTTTCTCTAGCTCTATTTCCTCTCTCTATGCTTTTTCTCTGTCTATCTCTCTTTCCCTCTCTCTAGCTCCCTTTCTCTCTCTCTATCCCTCGTTTTTTCTCTGTGTCTCTTGTGAGGACTGTTGGTTTATTGAATCGCAGTGCCTGTTTAACTTGAGTGTTGGTTTAAGCCCTAATGCTCACGGACACTGAGTGAACGATAGAGCAATGTCCAAACAAAGGTGTTTTAAGTCTCTCTTTCTCTCTCTCCCTCCCTCTTTCACTCTCTCCCTCTCCTTCTTTC
>CM050198.1:10807261-10817261 GCA_027475355.1 Coilia nasus
CAGTACCTTAGCAACCATAATTGGTTGTCTCCCCACCTCGTTTTTCGACCAAACCATGTTCAAGCGAAACAAATGTTTTTAAAAAGGGTAAAACGGGGTTAGTTTTTCTGTCCTTTGTTTGTGTCCTTTGGTTTTATTATTTAGTTAACTTTTGACTTCTTTATTTGTGTTTACTTTTACGTAGCTTGATGTTACCCAGTCATCCCCCAACCCCAAAAGCATGATAATAATTCAATAAAAAGGCATTTGGTTTTGATTCTTTGTGATTCTTTCATTTGCTTTTATCATTTACTTTGTTTAGTTTTCCATAGCCTGACATAGCCTGCCCAGCACAACCCACTCTCCCTCCCCCCAAAAAATGATAATAAATTAATAAAAGGCTTTCTTTTATATGTTTAGTGTGTCTTGTTTTACGTGTTTTATTTGTTTTGACAGTGTGTTAACTGTCTATGAGCCAGACATTCACTAGAATTTTCATGCTACCATACCATTCCATCATTCCAACAAACAAAAAACAAAACTGGTGTGAAGTTATTGTGTTAGTTATGTCCTCCAAAGACCTTTTGTTTTTTTGCCCATTTTTTTGTTTGTTTGCAATTTTATGCAAAAAGAATTTTATATTATTGGGAGATACGTCAGGCAGACCTCATGCCTAGACAGACCTCATGCCTAGACAGACCTCATGCCTGAGGTCTGTGATCTCTGAGTGCTTTCTACAACCCCAATTCCATAAGAGTTGGGACGCTGTGTTAAATGTAAATAGAACATAAATGCTAGAATTTTAAAATCATACAAGCAATATATTTATTTTAGAATAGTCCAAGGACAACATGTCAGTAACTGAAACTGGATTTTTTTTTATTGTTGTATGGGATATTTGTGGTCATTTCAAATGTGAGGCCAGCAACGTGTCTCAAAAAAGTTTGGGACGGTGTCAATAAAAGGCAGGAGAAGTTGACAAACAAACAACAGAGGACACTTGTAGTTATTTGTTTGCTTGTCTGATTTGTTTATTTGTTTGTTGTTTGTTTACTCCTCCTCAGCTGGACATTGACTACTGTGAGCCCAGCCCCTGCCACAACGGAGCCCAGTGTTTCAACCGGGCTAACGACTACTTCTGCAACTGCCCCGAGGACTACGAGGGCAAAAACTGCTCCCACCTCAAGGACCACTGCCGCACCACCCCCTGCCAGGGTAAAAGTCCGCCTCTTTACTCTTTCTTTCTCTCTTTTCTTTCCTCCTCCCCCTCTCTCTTTTCGTCTTTTCACCCTTACATCCAGGGTTCCCACGGTCATGGAAATCCTGGAAAAGTCATGGAAATTGAAAATGTAACTTTCCAGGCCTGGAAAAGTCATGGAACTGACTGAAACTGAAAGTTTCGGAAAAGTCATGGAATTTTAGTTTCTCCCTAACGCAACATCAGCGTTCTGTGAAGTTGACAATAGTTCTGTTATCATTAGGCCTTTATAGTCGACAGTAAATGCATTGACAGTATTTTGAATGCTAAACATTTCATATTTAGCCCTAAAAGTATGCTATATTCTGCACATTTAAGGTACTGTGAAGTCATGGAAAATTCACTTTAGGTCATGAAAAATTCATGGAAAAGTTTTGAAATTTTGTCAGTGACAAAGAGTGGGAACCCTGTCCACATTAAACATTACACATTAATTTCCATTACATTCAGCTGACGCCTTAATCCAAAGTGACTTACAATAGAGGACATGAACAAGCTACAGATACGCAGAGGAGAACAGAGTAAGCAAAGGCGTAATAAAGTTAGTGCAGCCTGGTTACAGGACAGTGATGGTGAGTGGAGGTTAGGTTTGTTAGGAAGGGAAGTCCTCTTAGAAAAGAAGAGTCTTCACCTGTCTTCACCGGTAATTGAACTGCTACCACCCCAAAGGCCACTGCCACACCACCTCCTGCTAGGGTAAATGTCCACCTCTTCACTCTTTCTCTCTCTTTTCTTTCCTCCATCCCTCGCTTTACCTGTCGATTTCCCTCTATTTACCTGTCCTGTTTTTATTCTTTCACTCTTATTTCAGCCTTCATTTTATCTCTTGACGTTCTTTCATGTCTTTTTTTTTTGGGGTTAACGTCTTCCGTTAAAACTGTTTTTTTGTTTTCCTCTCTTTCCCTCCCGTTCCTTGTTTCTCTGTTACTCTGTTACTCTGTTAGTCTGTTACTCTGTTAGTCTGTTACTCTGTTACTCCATTTCTCTGTTACTCTGTTAGTCTGTTAGTCTGTTAGTCTGTTTCTGTCAACATCTCTTGGCTTTTTTTATGCGTCTCTGTTTTCATCCTTCAGACGGTAAGTCAGTAAAATGGTGTCTGGGGACCTACTGTAGGTATGAGAGCCAGCCACCACGCCACCACGTCCCTACCCTACCCCACCCCAACCCACCCCACCCCGTCCCGTCCCTGAGCTTCCTGTCTCGTGGCATTGAATTCTGGGTATTGGGTATGTGGCCTCTAACCCATCAGGCGCCACAGATAAATATGAGGCTTTCCTTGAGCGAGATGGAGATATAGAGGGAGGGAGAGAGAGAGAGAGAGAGAGAGAAAGAGGATGTATGTCTGTAAGAAAGAGGGGCAGACAGACAGAGAGGGAGGGAGATAGAAAGGGTGTGTGTGTGTGTGTGTGTGTGTGTGTTTGTACATGCATATATGCATCTAAGCGTAACATTATACTTTAATGTGAGTGGTATTTAAAGGTGTTAATGGTCAAACAGTAAAGGGAAGGGGGGGGGGAGTCTGCTTGTGTGTGTGTGTGTGTGTGTGTGTGTGTGTGTGTGTGTGTGTGTGTGTGTGTCTGTGTCTGTGTCTGTGTCTGTGTGCACGCATGTTAAGCCCTTTTTGCTCCAGGTGCAGTAAGCCAACCCCAGAGCTGCGAGGCCTGGTCATTGTGTGTGTGTGTGTGTGTGTGTGTGTGTGTGTGTGTGTGTGTGTGTGTGTGTGTGTGTGTGTGTGTGTGTGTGTGTGTGTGTGTGCGCGAGAGGCGTACTGCTGTCTGCGTTAACACACCACGGCTGCCACTAAGCTAACACCCACCCACCCTCCCACACAAACACACACACCCACCCACCCACACACACACACACACACACACACACAAACACACACACACACACACACACACACGGTGGCAAGTTACAGCGGGAATATGTGCCGATAGTGTTACCTTTCAGAGATTATGCCAACTGCCAACCTCCCTCCCTCCTCCTACACCCACACCCACACACATCCCCCCCATATAACCCACACCCTTCTCATACAACCGTGACTGTGTTATGCCACACTCACACCCCCCCCCATATCACCAAATCCCTCTTTCATACAACTGTGTGTGTGTGTTATGCCACACTCACACACCCCCCATATCACCAAATCCCTCTTTCATACAACTGTGTGTGTGTTATGCCTTTTGGTGCCAGCCTCTCGCCTCCTTCCTCCGCCACACCCCCATTCTCTTATTTCCTCTCCATCCGCTCTCTGCCATTCAAAACTCTACTCCCTTCATTCTGGATGACTGCTGCTCTTCTGTTACGTTTTTTTGTGTGTTTTGGCTGGCCCAACATTAGTAACATGTTTCGTTTATGCTTGTTACACTGAAGAGATTATGGAAAATCTATCTGTCTGTCTGTCTGTCTGTCTGTCTGTCTGTCTGTCTGTCTGTCTGTCTGTCTGTCTCTTTGTCTGTCTGTATGCCTGTTTGTCTGTCTGTCTGTGTCTGTCTCTTCATCTGACTTTCTATCTATCTATCTATCTATCTATCTATCTATCTATCTATCTATCTATCTATCTATCTATCTATCTATCTATCTGTCTATCTGTCTGTCTGTCTGTCTGTCTGTCTGTCTGTCTGTCTGTCTGTCTGTCTGTCTGTCCATTCATCCATCTTTCTGTTTTTCTGTCTGTCGTACCAACCAGTCTGTTTATCTGCTTTAATTCTTCTTTCTATCAGTCTTACTATCTGCCCTAATGTTGTCATGTTCTCTTTCCTCCTCCCTCCTCCCCCTCCCTACAGTGATTGACAGCTGCACGGTTGCCGTGGCATCCAACAGCACCCCAGGAGGCGTGCGCTTCATCTCCTCGAACGTGTGTGGCCCCCATGGTCGCTGTCGGAGCCACGCTGGGGGCCACTTCAGCTGCGCCTGCCAGGAGGGCTTCACCGGAACCTACTGCCACGAGAGTAAGCAGCCCCCGTACCAATCCAACAACACTAGTACACTACATAGTGTGCTTACTGACTACTGCCACGACAGTAAGCAGCACCGTCCTAATCCAACAACACTAGTACCCTAGATAGTGTGCTTATCCCTAGTACCCTACTTAGTGTGCTTACTGACTACTGCCACAAGAGTAAGCAGCCCCCATCTCAATCCAACAGCACTAGTACCCTACATAGTGTGCTTTCTGACTACTGCCACGACAGTAAGCAGCACCGTCCTAATCCAACAACACTAGTACCCTACATAGTGTGCTTATCACTAGTACACTACATAGTGTGCTTACTGGCTACTGCCACGAGAGCAAGCAGCCCATGTCCCAAACCAACAACACTAGCACCCTAGATAGTGTGCACTAGTGCCCTACATAGTATGCTTACTGACTACTACCACGAGAGTAAGGCCCCGTTACAAACCAACAACACTAGTAGCCTAGGTAGTGTGCACTAGTACCCTACGTAGTGTGCTTATTGACAACTGCCATGAGAGTAAGGCCCCGTCTCAAACCAACAATAGCACCCTAGATACTGTGCTTATCATTAGTACCCTACGTAGTGTGCTCACTGACAGCTGCTATTAGAGTAAAGCCCCGTCCTAAACCAACAACAAGCTTTTCTGTCAGGACGCAAGCTCTGACATGAACAAAGACCAGAAAGACAGACAGAAACAGAGGTAAAGAGAGATGAAAAGAGAGAGAGAGAAACAGAAGTAGAGAGAGATAAAGAGAGAGAGAGTGAAACAGAGGTATAGAGATAAAGAGAGAGAAAATCAGGTAGAGACAGAAACAGAGGTAGAGAAAGATAGAGTGAGAGAGAAAGAGGTAAAGGGAGAGAGAGGAGCAGAGGTAGAGAAAGATACAAAGGGAGAGAAAAACAGTAGGGGAGAGGTAAAGAGAATGAAAAGACAGAGTAAGGGGTTAGGATGAGGAAGGGAGGGGGTGTGTAGGGGATTTTTTGGGGTGGGGGGGTGTCCGTGGTTGCTGGGGGATTTTTGGGGGGTTCATGGTGCTGTCTACTGCCGTCAGCTTAGCCAGAGGGCTGCAGAGGGGATGGGCAGAGCTGGGCCGTGTGTGTGTGTGTGTGTGTGCTGTAGATCACTTTTAACAGCCTGCAAAAGAGGGGGAGAGAGAGAGAGAGAGAGAAAGAAACAGAGAGAGAGAGAAAGAAACAGAGAGAGAGAGAGAATGAAACAGAGAGAGAGAGAGAAAGGAGAGATGTAGAGCGAGACAGAAGGGGGGGGGGGGTGACAGAGAGACAGAGAGAGAGAGACTGGGAGAGAGAGAGAATGACAGAGAGAGGGGGGGGGGGGGGGGAGATCAGGGGAAAAGGAGAGACAGATTGATAGTGGAAAAAAGTGACAGGCAGACAGACCCTGAAGGTGTTTTTTTTTTTAGAATGGTGGAGTCAGAGAACTGTTTAGAATCAAGACGGAAGGTGGAGAGGTAGAAAGACAGAAACGGAGAAGGAGAGAGAGATTAAGAGAGACAGAGGGCAGGAAACGAAGAGAGAGAGAGAGAGAGAGAGAGAGAGAGAGAGAGAGAGAGAGCAGCAGGAGGGCTTGACATTAGATGACCCCTCCGCCAGTCAAGGAGGTTATCTGGGGCACTGGCAGTAAACTTGAGGCCTACTGTCTCTGAGACCAGGGGCTAAATTAATCACCTGGCCCAGGCCTGTCAGAGCTGTCAGGGGGCCTTGCTGCTTACTGATGGCCGCTACGCCAGGAAGTCTGCCTGATCTCCAGGCCTATCCGCCCTGGAAGCCCACCTACTTTACTGTTATGGGTTACACATGGCAGGTTAAAGAGGGCCCACGTCAGTCTCCGCATGGGTGTGTGTATGTGTGTGTGTGTGTGTGTGTGTGTGTGTGTGTGTGTGTGTGCGTGCACGTACGTGTGAGAACGAGTTTGTTTGTGTATGTGAGTGTGGTCACTTAAGGGGGTGTGGTAGATAAGGAGTCTGAGTGTGTAAGTGAGTGTATGTGTGTGTGTGTGTGTGTGTGTGTGTGTGTGTGTGTGTGTGTGTGTGTGTGTGTGTGTGTGTGTGTGTGTGTCTGTATGTGTTTTTTTGTCTGTGTGTGTGGGTGTGTGTGTGTGCGTGTGTGAGAGAAAGAGAGAGAAAGAGAGACTGTGTGTGTGTGCATGTGTGTGTGCTTGTGTGTGTGTGTGTGCGTGTGCGTGTGTGTGTGTGTGTGCGTGTGTGCAAGCACGCGCGTGTGTGTCCATTTCTCTTTCCCTTTTATGAGCTGAGACATCAGTCAGAGGAAGCAGGAATGTTTGGGTTGCGTTTAGAAATCCTCGGAGAGGTTGGATTGGCAGCAGCGATATTTAACATACTGCTGTCTCTGCTGCCTTATCTGATGAGCTTTAAACATCTGCTGTTTTTCTTTCTTTCTTTCTTTCTTTCTTTCTTTCTTTCTTTCTTTCTTTCTTTCTTTTGTTTCTGTTTCAATGGCCCATATGTTCTCTATTTTGTCTTATTTTTCTTTCTTTTTCTCTTTCTTTCCTTCTCTTGCCATCTCTCCATCTCTCTCTCTCTCTCTCTCTCTGTCTCTCTCTCTCTCTCTCCCCCCTCTCTGTCTCTGTCTCTCTCTCTCCCCTTCTCTGTCTCTCTGTCTGTCTCCCCCTCTCTCTGTCTCTGTCTCTCTCTCTCTTTGTCTCTCCCTCTCTCTCTCTCCCCCTCTCTGTCTCTATCCCCCTCTCTCTGTCTCCGTGTCTCTCTCTTTGTCTCTCCCTCTCTCCCTCTCTCTCTCTCCCCTCTCTCTCTCTCTCTCTCTCTCTCTCTCTCTCTCTCTCTCTCTCTCTCTCTCTCTCTCTCTCTCTCTCTCTCTCTCTCTCTCTCTCTCTCTCTGCTATTTCTGTTCCTTTGTCCTCTCTCTGTCAGACATTAACGACTGTGAGAGTAACCCGTGCCGCAATGGGGGGACTTGCATAGACAAAGTCAGCCGGTACCAGTGCATCTGTGCAGATGGCTGGGAAGGACCCAACTGTGAGACCAGTGAGTTCACGTTCAGCCACACACACAGATTCACACACACACACACACACACACACACACACACACACACACACACACACACACACACACACACACACACACACACACACACACACACATACATACACACACACAAAGCCAAATGCATGCACACACGCACACACACACACTCACACACATACACACACACACACACACCCAAACGCATGCACGCACACACACACACATGCGCACACACATACATGCACGCACACACACGCACATACACACACACTCACAGACACAGATAAGACAATTGCACATGTGCACACACATACATGCACGCACGCACACATGCACTCACACACACACATACACACTGCTGCTTGCATACTTTTGTTCTCACTAACACACACTTACTCACACTGTGTCACGTGCACACTCATAGCCTGACCAAACACACATTTCACTTGCATACTTCTGACTCCTTCTCCAGCTAAAAACACTAACCCTTTAACCCACATACTTGTACTATAACTAAACACACACACACACACACACACACACACACACACTCCCACATGCACACTTATGCTGTCACCAATCACACACACACAGACGCATGCATGAACACACACACACACATACCCACAGTCTCACTTACACATTTACCCTCGAATTAAACTCAGCAGACACACACAACTGCCACTTGCGCTTGCACACATATGCTCTCAATAACCACACACACTCACATGCTGCTCATACACACACTCTGAACTTGCATACTTTTGGTATGTTGTCACTGCATACATTTGAAACTCAGAAGTTACATTGAGTTCTAACAGTACAAAGCTGGTAGGGGCACAAAACTAGTCACCTCGAAGTCCATTATCCCTTTTATCTCACGTTTGTATTTATGATATCATTTTATATGCATTACCTACCGAAATAAATGGTTTATTTGCTACTTTATAGCATACTGTATGTGAGAAAGAAGTAGCAGAAGGAGAGCGTGGAATAGTCATTTAATCATTCATTTGGCTACTAGAGTTGTCATGGTTACTATTCATAAGTGCTTTGATATGGAACACTGATTCAAATTTTTGAGACCTACTTCAAAGGTAGCCAGTTGTACAAGGTTAATTCCCACCTCATCAGCCAATCAGAAAAGAGAATTCCGTTGTCAAGGGAGGATAATATTATTTATATATTATTTATAGACATCGATGACTGCAGTATGAACCCGTGTCGGGACCGAGGCACGTGTCGCGACCTTGTCAACGACTTCTACTGCGAGTGCCACAGCGGCTGGAAGGGAAAGACCTGTCACTCTCGTAAGCCCCGCCCCCTTACTCCTCCTGCACCAATCACAGACAGCCCACCGCTGCCCCGGACACTTGACAGAAAATCTGTTCTGTTTCTTGTTTGTGACACCTCAACTAAGCCAAGGCCCAACCCCAAAGCCCAATCCCTAACCCCAAACCTTAACCATAACCCTAACCCTAAGCCAAGGCCCAACCCCAAAGCCCAATCCTTAACCCCAAACCTTAACCATAACCACATATTGTATTGGAGTTCAACAGAGTTAACAGTTTCAGTAGAGTTCATTTATAATCTAGACAGTCTCTAAGGAATCATCCAATCATGACAAAACAGGTCACAAAATGGTTGACGCTACCAACTTTTGTGAGCTTCATCTTCTAGCTCAGAAGCACAAACATTCAATAATTATTATAATAACTGTTATGTTTAATTTTGAGTGCACTGGGTTTTAAGACTGATTCCTGCTTCTGCGTCCCAAGGTGAGAGCCAGTGTGACGAAGCCACGTGCAACAATGGCGGGACCTGCTACGACGAGGGGGACACCTTCAAGTGCATGTGTGCTCCCGGCTGGGAGGGCACCACCTGCAATATAGGTACAGAACCCAGCAGACTTCAGTCATGGTCAGCAATGACACACATAGAACCTTTAAAACCACCTGTAACATAGGTAAGGAACCTGCAGGACTTCAGCCACTCAGATCAGACACCCAGAACCTTTTGAAGTGTAACTATATACCTGTAAAATAGTTATGGAACCAAGCAGAATTCAGTCATGATCAGCAATCACACACACAGAACCTTTAAAACTACCTGTAATATAGGCAAGGAACCCGGAGGAGTTCAGTCAAGATCTAATGATACCCAAAACTTTTGGGACCATAACCATATATACCTGTAGTATAGGTACAAAACCCAGCAGACTTCAGGCACAGTCAGCAATCACACACATAGAACCTTTAAAACTACCTGTAATTTAGGTATGAATCCCAGAGGGGTTCAGTAACGTTTAGACACTCAGACCCTTAAAACTGTTAGAACCACCTGTGTCATCAGTACGGAACATGGCAGAGTACAGTTATGATCACACACTTAGAACCGTTGAACCACAACTATATTCCTATTATCTTAAATTTGTTGGCCTACCTATATGTCGGCACGCAACCCAGCAGAACTTAATCTGGATCAGCAATGACACACTTAAAAGCAATTTGAACTGTTACTATATTCCTGTTGCCTTAAACTTAGAATCAGTAGGAGAACCCAATGAAACTCAGACACCGATCAGCAATCACACACTTTCAGAGCTGCTAGAACATTCCTGTTGTCTTAAACTCGTTGGCCCCTTGGTTCCAGACAGAAATACATTCGACATTCAGTGTACAGAATCGCTGGAGTCTAGTTCCGTGGCCAAGTATGTCACCTCATACAGGGAGTGTAGTTTTGGCCTGGGCTGGAATACCATCACTACGAGTTGA
>CM050198.1:10822261-10834761 GCA_027475355.1 Coilia nasus
TTACATTTACAAATCTGTTACCAATATAATGTTGTAAATCTATTCTTTTATGAATAAAGACAAACATTGATGATGACTTGTTGTTTAGTTTAATGATGTGTAGGCCTACTGATCCTTGACGCCATCTCTCCTCGTAATGTTTTAGTGACAGGTCGACCCTGTGTGACCAGCTCGCAGGAGGCTGCAGACGGCACCAAGTGGATGGAGGATTGCAACACCTGCCAGTGTCACAATGGCAAGATCACCTGCTCCAAGGTAGTGCTACAGCAAGAACACCAAAGAACATGCTAATAGCTTCTTTAATCAATCAATAAAGTCAATAAAGTACATCTATCTATCTATCTATCTATGTAGCTATCTAGCTATCCATCCACGCAACCATCTATCCATCCATCCATCTATCCGTCCAATTCTGCTAACCAAGTCTGCTGACAGACTTGCTATCTGTGTAACCAACAGTAAACAATGTATTAGGTACTGCTACTGCTACTCCATGCTACTGCTAATTCTCCCTGAGACAATAACCACTTCTTACCTATGTAACTCCATGCTAGTCCTTACCTTGCTAAGGTAGCCATGTGACAAGAGATGCTTTTACACACTCAGAAAACTGCTTATTCATCAGTTATCGTGTTATCCCTTTGAAACAGCACATAAATTCCCTCCACATTCCCCAAATATCCTCTTGTATATCACATGCACAGTATAGGCTGACAAACATTCCCTTACATTACAGTCTTACTTTACCCAGTATCTCTATGCATGTGACAAATAAATACCCTTGTATTCTTAGCTAATACCTCCTCCTCCCTTTGTCCTTCAGATGTACTGTGGGCCGAGGTCCTGTCGCGTCCATGCCAAAGGCCGGTCCGAGTGCCCTGCGGGCCAGACCTGCTTGCCGGTGAGGGACGACCGCTGTTTCGTGAAGCCGTGCTCCAGTCTGGGCGAGTGCTGGTCACACCGCGGGCAGCTGCGCACCAAGTGCCAACCCGAGGGCAACTGTGCCAACGTCACCTTCACCTTCAACAAGGACACCATGCCCAAGGTAAGTGAGCCATGAGAGGCGAGAGGCGACAACAGGCAACATGGGCAATTTAGCTTAGCGCCCCCAAAGGCCATTTAACTCATTCAGTGCCAGCCATTTTCAAAGTTGGTCACGTCCCAGTGCCAGGATTTTTTGAACATTTCAGTGTTTTTTCAAGACCCACAGAAAATTGAGTTCTATGTCTGTGTTAACAAAAAACATACCAAAAGAAAATCCAGACTTTCCTTTATCATCAGAAAAAAAAAATTGTTTGTACCTCTTTCCATTCCTTAGCAATTGTCTGGAGAACATGGGTGGATGTAACTAAAAATGCTGATTTCTGACCAAAATACTGAGAAAAATGGCTTTTTGTAACGAGCAACATTTCAAGCAGAAAATGTCTTTGATTACAATTGTTTTTGCTTCAGAGACATCTCAAACATTATGAAAATTGATCCCATTGTATACTGCACCAAAAATAACGCTGGCAACATTATTTATAAATTAAAAAATACAAATTTATTTATAAAACCATGTAGGCACATTTCATAGATTCTTTGAAGCACAGCTAAAAGCAACACTTCATGGGAAACACTTTGTGCGTAAACATTTCAAAGGCAAAAATTAGACTTTCTAGCAGCTATTTATGTACAGCACACTATGTTATAACTGTAGTGCTTCTAGCTCTGCCCCTCTGTGTGCGCGCGTGTGTATGCATGTGTGTGCATGAGAAGCAGAGCAGAGAAGCAGAGCAGAGAAGACCTATAAACACGATCTAAAATACCGGTCCATACATCTAGTATCGGAGTAAGCTATGCAATTAGACTACTGCTCCATGCTTGTAAATGTAATATTTCTGAACGTCACCAAACACGATATAAAACATTGTAACATTTTAGTGTGGGAACTTGGCTCAGAGAGGAGATAGGCAAACCGAAACCGAACTAAATATACAACGCCTTCAGAGCAAATTAACATCGTATTCCACAGGATCCGCACACAGAACAACTAGATTAACACATGAGAATGATAGCACAGAAAATTATGATGTTGGGAGAGTGCAGTGAATCCGTGCGCTTTACCAAATGTAGAGAGCTGGGTCGTCAGTGACTTGCTGTCGGCGCAGACGGGTCAGTCAAGTGCAGGTGTAGCTATCTATGAAACAGCGCGACAGGCTGCTCATTATGCATTACCTAAAGTGAAATTAATCTATTGGTGGCTTACAGAAGCTAAACGTGAGATGTTGCTAGGAAAACAGTAGCTTCAACATACGTGCTGACAGGATTTATTTTGATCAAGCTAGCAGTGTGCAAAACTGCGAGCAACTGAGCAAGCCAGGTCCAGTGTCTCTTCTTTGAGACAATGTTAGATGATCACATATCCACACTGATACTGGTACTACCCACAGAATGGGTTCCCTTGTGATTACAACTTGTGATTTTTGTACACAAGCTAGATCAGATGATTACCCCACCTCCCCTGTAAAAAAACGCAATTGACGCGATAACGCGTCATTGGCACTGGGCGTTACTATCGTAAAAGACGCGTTTTCGCGTCATTGGCATCGAATGAGTTAAGGGGCTCTGGGAGCAGGCTAACCTTTAAGCTACAGCAGTGGCGATGCAGTTTGTAATGAAATAACAGAATAGAATAGAATACAATAGAATAGAACAGAACAGAACAGAATAGAATAGAATGCCTTTTATTGTCACTATACACATGTACAATGTACATTATTCCCATGTAAAATCAGATTGGAAGTGAAATTGAAAGTGGTGCTTGAAATTGGTGGGTTTGTGATTAGGGCCCCGACTGCGTCTAGAATTGCCTCTGTGCGGTAAGCATGCTGCACAGACTCGACAGTCCCTCCAGTCTAGCTCACTGCTCACTGCATATAAAAAAGCAACACTGTCAGCACTACACATGGCCAGTACTGTAGACTAGAGCCTAGTCTAGGCAACTGTCCCTACAGTTGTAGACGCAACTGTCCCTCTTGTCCAATTCACTGCTCGCTATAAAAAGGCAACATTGTCAGCAGTATGCATGGCCATTTTGCTGCCAGAGAAAGAAAACTTTGGGAAGTTTTCAAAGGTTACTAAGGTTGTTGTGAGTCAGACCCTTATGATCACCACTCATCTGCTCATAAAGAAGCACAGTCGGACATCTTCCCTCAGGAGTATGTGGTTGATTGTATTCACAACTTTATTTTTTCTGCTATTAACAGTTCTGAAGTAGTACACCGCACTCTCAACGAAGGTGCCAGAAGACTATACATCAAATGTTTGGAAAAATATCTCTGCACACTTAGAGCCATGCAAAAAACCTTGTGTTTAATTCTTTCTTATCCCAAGCTTTCGGTCAAGAGACCTTTATCAGGGCATTAAGAGTTAAACATTTCCCCACAGATCTTTGGTTAGGATAGGTATTCAGTACCTGCTTCACTGTGACCTTGTCTCTCCCCTGTCCTGCTGTTTTGTTTTCACTTTGTGTTTGCTGATGAGCAACAGCCGCCTCTCTGCTCGGATACTCAGGACTCACAAATCACTTTTTTTTTTTTTTATTGCCCTCGACTAAGGAAAATTCCTCCTTAGCGTTCATTACAACTGGCGGCTTATGCAATCAACAGACGGCTTTGGGTTTACTTAACTCATAAGTACCACTCAGTAGTAGGGATTCTCTGGAGAGGAAGTATTAAGCTAGTTAAGAAGGCTATACGTGTCCTGGCACAGAAATGACTGACTGTCGTGACTGGTGGCAGAGATTTTCCCCTTTCTTGTCGGAAAGACCGCTTGAAATGACTGGGCACTGTTTTAGCTTACCTTGCTAAAGTGGATGAGACTCATCTCTGCATTTATTTTGTGCGTGTATGTATGTGTGTGTGTGTGTGTGTGTGTGTGTGTCTGTGTGTGTGCATCCTAGGGTGTGACGGTTGAGCAAATCTGCAATGAGCTGAGGAGCCTGTACATTGTGAGGAACCTTTCGTCAGAGTACCCCATTGCCATGAGCTGTGAGCCATCCCTAACTGCCAACAACGAGATCCTTGTGGCCATTGTAAGTACAGTATTTGATATTTCTTCCACAAAATATCAGATATAATAATAATAATAATAATAATAATAATAATAATAATAATAATAATAATAATAATAACAATAGTATATATATATATATATATATATATATATATATATATATATATATATATATATATATATATATATATATATATATAAAATTATAAGTAATATTATAATATAATATAATGCAATATTTTAGTTTTTTCCTATAAGTGTTTATAAGTGGTTTTTGTTTACAATTTGGTGTTTTTTAGTGTAGTACAGTATGTTGCTTTGGAGAAAAGCATCTGTTAAATACTACAACTGTAACTGTATCTTGAGGACCTCACCTCCGAGCTCTCCTAGTTTAGGCAGTAAAATTATAGAGATGTACATAAAACAAAGGCTTGTGGAACCTTTTAGTTCCCAAAAGGTATGTGAGCATTGTTACAGCCCTTTCTTAGTTCCCTCGAGGGGACTTCGAGGCAACACACGAGGACTCCTCCATCTGTTTTAGTTCTTGAGTTGTCTAACAGCTGTCTTGTACTGACACTATGGGGAGTGATTTCTACAAAACAGCATTATCTGTTAGCTGGGCAACTGCACTGCATAAAACTGGAGACAGCATTATTTAAAGCTGAATTCCTATTCCAGACTATGTTTGTGTGTTTATGTAGTCAGGTACCCATGTTTCTACATAAATTCAGGTATCCGGCCTAGAAACTCTAAAATGTTGCTTTGTTACCCATGGTTGAGATGCCCTTGAGCAAGGCATCTAACCCCCACACTGCTCCAGGGACTGTAACTGAAACCCTGTAAATATCTGTAAGTCGCTCTGGATAAGAGCGTCAGCTAAGTGTAATGTAATGTAATGTAAAAACAACTACTTGAGTACTTTTCAGTCCATGTATACATGCAAACCATTTTTTGTAAATATATTTTTTTACATGTATACATACTTTTCTTATTTGTGTACTTAGATATTTCTATTTAATTCTTTTATTTTTACTGTTTTTATTTTTCAATGTGAATCGGTTGTACTCTAAATGCTATCTCACAGTGCTCAAATAGTGTCCTGAAATAGTGACAGTAAAGGCATCTTATCTAATCTAGTGTTTATGTGGTCCAAACTAAACTTAACATCACACTTGATTTGTGTCCTTTCCTTCCAGTCGACAGAAGACCCAAGGAGCAGCCACGGTCCTATCAAAGAGATCACGGACAAAATCATCGACCTCGTGAGCAAGCGCAATGGCAACAGCACCATCATCACCGCCATCGCGGAGGTCCGCGTGCAACGCCGACAGGCCCACAGCCCCACCGGTAAGAGAACACACCTCCAGGTCTGACTCCATAGTGATGACTCTGGAACTGAGATGAAAGAAACATACATTTAAACTATGAACACAAGTCTGTTTTATAAAGTACAAGCAGGCTCACCCTGGCAATGAAAAGGAGAAACAAAATAGAATAACAAAATAAAAAGGTTAAAAGGAGTTGCTATGAACTGTGAAATTTAGAAGCTGTGTTCTCCTGATAGGAACATCCTGAAATGTTTGCATTGAAGCTGAGGCTTCATGTAGTCAGTACTGTTAAATGTGTGGTGGGTAATCCCCTTTTAACTGTTAAAGAGGTTCTTAAGATGTATATTAAACACATATTATATATACTAAATCTATTTAATGAAATAATACAAATTCTAAAGCATTTGTTTTGACACTAAAACGTTTTCACACAAGGACACCATGACTATAGGACAACATAAAAACCCAGAGATGACCTGACGGTAGATGACTAATACAACAAAATAATATGTTTGCAAAATAAGATCATATTATAATATTATATATACTATGATATATATAATATCATACTATAGATATGAAATGATATTATACATATACTAAATCTATTTAATGAATTAATACAAATTCTAAAGCATTTGTTTTGACACTGAAATGTTTTCAGAAAGGGCGTAAGAGGTTAATTTTACTTAATTTCTTCGTCGTGTCTCAGCAGATTACCTGGTGCCCCTGCTGGTTTCCGTGGTGATCGTGATCTGGGTGCTGGTCCTGGCCTCTGCGTTCCTGTGGTGCATCCGACGACGACGCAAGCAGAGCAGCCACACCGGAGGCTCCCCCGCCAACCCCGTCTCGTCGTCCGGTTCCGGCTCCTCCGCATCGTCCTCCCTGGCCATGTCCGAGGAGAACAACGCCGTCAACAACGCTCGTGAGCAGCTGCACCAGATCCGCAACCCCATCGAGAAGAACGCCAACGCTAACGCCCTGGCCATCGCGGTCGCCGCGGCAACCGCCGCCTCCGGCACCGCGCTGCCTCCCGGCAACAGCGACAAGAACGCCGCGAAGAACGCCCAAAAAATCAGGACAGCACACAGCAAGCCAAGCGAGCCCAACGTGGGCGACCTGTCCGACGACGAGGAGTCATCGTCGCCGGTGGCAACCGGAGACAAGCGCTTGCAGAAGGCGCGGTTCCCGCTGCAGCCGGCGTACACGCTGGTGGACCGCGACGAGAAAAGCCCCAACGGGGCGGCCACCAATGCTGCCGCCGCCGCTGCCGCTGCCACCAAACACGCCCACTGGACCAGCAAGAGGGACAACAGGGACCTGGAATCCCAGCAGAGCTTAAATCGCATGGAGTACATTGTATAGCCAACCACAACCCACCTTCCCCCATCCCACCTCCAAAATCCCACACCCCACACCACCTTTGTTCTCCCTTCAAAATATAACAACGGTTGTAAAATACCCTGTTCAAATATGACAGCGGGTCTAGAATACCCCGTTCAACTATCACAACGGGTGTAGAATACACCATTCAGATATAAGAACGGGTGTAAACTGGTGAAAAACATTTTGGTTGTATGCAGGGGCTGAGGGTGAGAGGCTCAGTTCAAAGATGGCGTGGAGGGTCCTGTTGCATTCTGGGAAAAAAAGCTACAGAAAAAATAGTGTGTTACATTCGAGAGAGTTGAGGTGATAATTTGAATGAGCTGAAAATGACAGCTAAACAAATAGAAACATAATTATCGAAAAGAAACGAACAATTTTAAACAACGAACAAAGCAAAGTAGAAAACGAACAAAGTGAAGCGTTAAAGCTGTAAAGTATATCAAGACAAGCTGGGTCACCCCGGCAAACGAAAAAGGAGAAGCAAAATAGAACAAAAAATAACAAATAAAAAGGTTAAAAGGGGTCGCTGTGAACTGTCAGGCCTGCAATGCTGGTTCGGTGAGGTCTGGATCTGTTTATGGGCACAAACACATGATGCTGAGGGAGCGTCGCGATACAACTAACGCTGGGGCCTTTTCTACAAAGGTCAAAGGTCAAACATCAATCAGGTTATTCGTGTCAGACAAACCGTCAACAAAGTGCCTTCACTACACCCTACATGCCACAGCAACCATCGGATAGAGTTTATTATTATTTATTGTTATTGTTTTTATTATATTATTTTCCGAGTTTTCGCTTTCCTTTTGAGTCCTTCTTGTTTCGCTTTTGTTTTTTTTGTTTTTTTTTCTTTCTTTAGGCGGGCAGGCCGGTCGATCAGATGGAGTCAAGGTCAGCTGTTGCTGGCAATATGAAGAATTTACATGTCAAATTTAGAATGTTTGTGTAGATATGTACATATTTTTTAAAAATTAATCATTGTGTATATTTGATTTATTAACTTAATAATCAAGAGCCTTAAAAATATCATTCCCTTCTGTTGTTTTTTTTTCTTTATTTATATGCTTTGTTTAGATTTGAAGGTTTGACAGCTTTGTAAGCTCGCAACTTCTTATTTTTTTGACAGAAAATATTGTTTCAACATTTCGTAAATGCCAAAAGTGTTCTTGAGATAATAGTTTATTTTTAGATTGGGCATTTGTTTGCCTGGAATTTTAAAAGCAACAACATATACACATTTCTCTCTCTGTAAAACATACACACATAAACACACACATGCACACCAAAAGTTTGTACAGTGACTGTTTCAAATGATTTGAATGGATTGTATTTTTGCCAGGACTGTTTTGTAATTATGTATATGTTAATGAAGATTTAGAAAGGGTAAGATAATAATTTGGGTCAGATTTGGGGGAGGAGGTGAAGTTGACCCTACTGTGGGATAATGTGGTTGCTCTGGTCATGGAGATCTGTAGAATGATATTCTCAACTAGACAGGAGATACATGCACAATTTTAAGGGAACAACAAAAAAGTACCTGGAATAAAGCAAATTCATGAATATGTGTAAAATTGATCACTGACATTATTTTACAGACATAAATACGACAACAGCAATACAATAGAACCTTATTAGGCAATGGACTATGACAAATAAAACAAATAAGCATAAAAAGTCAAACAACAGTAAGTTCACTTTAAATTATGTGTAGATAAATCCACTTCTGTCCTGTAGGAGTAATTGCGTTTAGCAATTTAACAATTTAAATACTCGACACGAGATGTACCGAATGAAATAGCAAGAAAGAAAAAGTTCCCATTGGAACTGCCCCCCCGGCCCCTTAGGAACTGAATTGTAGATGCGCTTTGCTCTGCCAAGCGGTTTCAACCCCCCCCCCCCCCCCTCTTGGTGGGGTTGTTGTGATCCCAGCCAGCTGAACTATTGGCCCGAGCAAGTTGGTGAGCTTGTGCATAACATTACCCAAATGTTAAAAAAAATCGCCCGAACGTTGCCAAAACGTTTGAGACGGGTCGTCCCATTACTTTCCAGCATCGTGGAAAATGTTAAAAGGTTGTTTGTCAAGACAAGTTTGGCAAACAGTCCATATTGGGATATTATGCTATTACACTATTGTGTTGGGGGTTACTTACAAAAATAATCTAAATAAATGCCCTAAACCGTACCTCTGGCCGACATTCTGGAATTTGTCGCCCATGATGTGGATCCGCTGTGGTTTTGGCTGTTAAGGCCGATATCACTTTACATTTCAACTTTAAAGTCCATGTTGTTTCTTAGAGAAGCATTCCTGGCAATAATTTGTGTATTCTTTATGATTTCTGTTTTTTTTTTTTTTCGTTGTCATGGAAAGTAATATTTATTAAATATTTTGTATAAAACGAGAAGTTCGGTCTCCGATTGTCAATGATTTCGTGTGTGTGTGTCGTCCAGTTTGTAAAGGTGTGTGTGAGTGTATGCACATGTGAGTGTGTGTGTGCGTTTGTTTGTTGTTGTTTGTTTCTGTTCCTATGTGAGTGTGTGTGAGTATGTGCAGGGGCAAGTGCATACACATATTATTCCTGTGTAAATATTTGTGTGTGTGTGTGTGTGTGTGTGTGATTGTGTGTGCACGTGAGTGTACATTTGTGTAGGGGGGAAAAGTCGCCCGTCCCTTTGTGAGTGTGTGTCAGCGTGTGTATGTGCAAGTGCATACGCATGTTCCTGTGTGAATATTTGTGTGTGTGTGTGTGTGTGGGTGTGACCTGCCGTGGCTGCAGAAGAGAGGAGCTGTGCCCACACCCGCATGTGGCCGTAACAGTGGCGACTTTGTCCTCAGGCCACGCAGGCATCGCGGCCGACATGTGAGAGCGTTTAAGAGATACACTGAGGCTTTGCTCTCTCTCTTTCTCTCTCTCGCTCTCTCTCTCCCTCTCTTCCTCCCTCTCTCCCTCTTTCTATCTCTCTCTCAGTCTCCCCCTCTATCTCTCCTCTTCTCTCTCTCTCTCTCTCCCTCTCTTCCTCTCCCTCGCCCTCTTTCTATCTGTCTCTCTCTCTGTCACTTCCTCTCACTCTCTCTCTGCCTGCCTCTCCCTCTCTTCCTCTCTCTCTCTCTTTTTCTATCTCTCTCTCAGTCTCCCCCTCTCTCTCTCCTCCTCTCTCTCTGTCTCCCTCTCCCTCTCTCCCTTTCTATCTGTCTCTCTCTCTGTCTCCCCCCTCTCTCCCCTCCTCTCTCTCTCTTTCTCTCTCTCTCTGTCTATCTCTCTCTCTCTCTCTCTCTCTCTCAGTCTCCCTCTCTTTCTCTTTCCCTCTTTCTATCTGTCTCTCTGTCTCCCCTTCTCTCTCTCCTCTCTCTCTCTCTCTCTTTCTATCTGTCTCTCTTTCCCAGTCTCTTTCTGTTTCTCTCTCTCCTCTCTGTCATTCTCTCTTTCTATCTGTCTGTCTCTCCTCCTCTCTCATTTTCTTTATTTCTGTCTTTCACTCATTCTCTCTCTCTCTCTCTCTCTCTCTCTCTCTCTCTCTCTCTCTCTCTCTCTCTCTCTCTCTCTCTCTCTCTCTATCAGTCATCTCTGCCTGTCCCATTCTATCTCTCTGCCTGCGTCTCAGTGTCTCTATCTCCTATCTCAATTCAAAGACTCGAAACCTTTCGACTCGCATACCAGTTTGGACGGAGTGTTGCCCAGTCTCGTGCTGAGAACAACAGGATCATACTGTTAGAATGCTGAGGAAAATAAAATTACAGTCATGTGAACGTAAACTGTAATTTGAACATAAATTGAATTTAAATAGCAACAGTGGTAAGACTAGAAAGACGTCTTGGACTCTGAGGATATCTACCTCTTTGTCTCGCCCTAATTCCTCCTATCAAGCCTCTCTTTCTGCATTTCCCTCTCTCTTTGCTGCATCTATCTATTTTCTCTCTCTATCACTCTCTCCATCCCTGTCTCCCCCTCTCTCTCTCTCTTTCCCTGCATCTGTTTTCTCTCTTTCTCTCTACATCTCTCTCTCTCTTATTCTTTCTCTCAATTCAATTCAATTCAATTCCATTCAATAGCTTTATTGGCATGAATGTAAATGCGATATTGCCAAAGCAGTAATCAAGTAATGATAGTAGTTGAATGATATATAATACTGAATAGCACAGAAATAAATAAATGAAAAGAAAACATATACCATTCACTTGTGTAAATAATATTCTCATATTCTCTCATTCTCTATTTTTCCTTTCCTCTCTCTCCTCTCTCTCACTCTCTCCTTCTCTCTCTCTCTCTCCCCATGGTCTGCGTGGGAACAGTTGAGCCAGTCTCCCAAGTAAACAGCATGAGCTGTGCTCACAAATGCAGGAGGCAGAAACAAACAAGCCTCAGGAACATGCCTTCCAGAACTCTCTCTCTCTCCTTCTCTCGCTCTCTCTCCTTCTCTCCATCTCTCCAACAATACTCTCTCTCTCCTTCTCTCCATCTCTACCACGATACTGTCTCTCTTTCCTTCTCTCCATCTCTTGTTCTCTCCATCTGTGCCACAGACGAAGACACTCTCTCCCTGACTATAAAACCAACTAACGATACCTCTCTCTCTCTCTTTCTCTCTCTTTCTCTCTCTCTCCTTCTCTCTGTCTCTCCATCTGTCATTCTCTCCATCTGTGCCACAGACGAAGACACTCTCTCCCTGACTATAAAACCAACTAACGATACCCCTCTCTCTCTCTCTCTTTCTCTTTCTGTCTCTCTCTCTCCTTCTCTCCATCTCTCCTATCCATCTGTGCCACAGACGAAGACACTTTCTCCCCGACTATAAAACCAACTAACGATACCCTCTCTCTCTCTCTCTCTCTCTCTCTCTCTCTCTCTCTCTCTCTCTCTCTCTCTCTCTCTCTCTCTCTCTCTTTTGCTCTCTCTCTTTCTCTCTCTGTCTCTCTTTTTTGTTTGTCTTTTCTGTAAAATTGTTGATGTGACTTGACCTCGCAGTCAGTGTTTGTTTATTTATCTGAGTTGTTAAAATGTCCGTCACGGTCAGCCAGACAGTGTGGCTTTTCAAGCCTGTTCTCCCATAATCCTGTATGCATTTGTCTCTGAGCCGCACTCAAGATAATCACACAGAGGCATAGTGCTCAGGTTTTTCTTAAATGCTCTGAGAGAACAAGAATCTTTTTTTTTTTTCAAGTTGCTTTTTTTTTAGTTGTTTTTTTCTGTTCGTTTTTCTCTTCTTCTTGTGTGTTGCTGAGTGTGTCTGTGAGTGAGTTTTCTTCCTATGTGTTATTGTATATTTCCCATAACCCTGTCTGCTTTTGTATCGGAGCCGCATTCAAGATAATCACACAGAGGTATAATGCTCAGGTCTTTCTTAAATGCTCTGAGAGAATCAGAGAATTAGTTGCTTTTTTACTGTTCGTTTCGTCGTCTTTTTTTTCTCTGTGTGTGTTCTTATCTTCTTGTGACTCATCCACAATCCAGTAAGTAAAAAACCTCTGCACACTTCAAATCCTTTTTTTATTTTTTTATTTTTTTTCTTTTATGGCACAAACCAGAATGACGTTTCGACCTTGTCTGGTCTTCCTCAGATCCTGAGTCCTCAGATTAAGTTTTTGCCCTGCACCTTGTTGTGGAATGTGCCCAACCTTACTGTTACACAGTAAGACAAATGTGACTAAGACATCAGATGCTATCCCATGTGTTGTTGGAACTCTTTACCTAGGCGCCTCGTGCTTGTATGAGTCTGTGTGTGGACGGGGTGTGTGTG
>CM050198.1:10844761-10847261 GCA_027475355.1 Coilia nasus
ACTAGGCTAGGAAGTAACTAGCTTTCACAGCTATATTTGAGCTAAACGCATGAATAAACAAAGCAAAAACAGTACCCAAAAAAAAGGTAACTGACTGCAGACATCCCAAGTCTCCCATGACCTCTGGGAGTCACCCGCATTTGAAGTGACTCCCGGACGCCCGTGATTAATACAAAATCTCCTGCAACTCATCCTAATTTTCTTTAGCTAATTAGGACAGATGCAGCAGGTGACAGAGAGGCAGGGGTAGTGAGGGAGAGTGAGAGTGACAGTCCCATGTAGTGGACATGTGTGAAGGGGTGGGCGTTGGTGACCTACCTCTCTGAGTGACAGATGCAGCAGGTGACAGGGAGGCAGGCGAAAGCCAGTGTGACAGTGACAGTCCCATAGTAGTGGACATGTGTGAAGGGGTGGGGCGTTGGTGACCTACCTCTCTGAGTGACAGATGCAGCAGGTGACAGGGAGGCAGGCGAAAGCCAGTGTGACAGTGACAGTCCCATAGTAGTGGACATGTGGGAAGGGGTGGGGGGATGGAGGTGGGCATTGGTGACCTACCTCTCTGAGGAGTTTCTGCAGGTTTGGATGTCTCTGACTGAAACTAACCAAATAGCTGATCTTAGCAAGAGATGTTACGTTACATTAACCTGACACGCTTTTCAGAGTGACTTACAGGGCTTCAGTTACAGTCCCTGGAGCAATGTAGGGTTACATGCCTTGCTCAAGGGCACTTCAGCCATGGATGAGGGTGCAGGAGAGCACTAGTCATTCTGCCCCCAAACCACATTCTTCCTACTGGCCCAGGATTTGAACCGTGACCCTCTGATCCCAAGACTAAAACTCTAACCACTAGGCCACAGCCACCCTCTAGCTCAGTAGCTAATGACTTGGAAAAAGTGGATAATGTAGCAACGAACAACTAACTCAGACACGCCATGTAAATAAGGACAGAGATGATAACTTTAGTAGCTAAAGCTCATACTGTATGAGCCTCCAAAACTTGAATACAGCATTGGTGGTGGCCACTCTGCAAGTCTCTCTCTCTCTCTCTCTCTCTCTCTCTCTCTCTGTCTCTCTCTGTCTCTCTCCAGGTTCTTGGTGGTGGCCACTCTGCAAGTCTCTCTCTCTCTCTCTCTCTCTCTGTTCTCTCCCAGGTTCTTGGGTGGTGGCCACTCTGCAAGTCTCTCTCTCTCTCTGTCTCTCTCTGTCCTCTCTCCCAGGTTCTTGGTGGTGGCCACTCTGCAAGTCTCTCTCTCTCTCTCTCTCTCTCTGTCTCTCTCCCAGGTTCTTGGTGGTGGCCACTCTGCAAGTCTCTCTCTCTCTCTCTCTCTCTCTCTGTCTCTCTCCCAGGTTTCTGGTGGTGGCCACTCTGCAAGTCTCTCTCTCTCTCTGTCTCTCTCCCAGGTTCCCCCCACTCTTCCAATTCAAAGTCTAGCCTCCCCCCCTTTCATCTGCCTTGTTTTGTTTGCCATGAGTCAGCTAGCACACAAGTACACACAGTAGCTGCCTGCATAGGCTCTTAAGTGTAGCCTACGCAAGCACATCTTGTTGTATCCGGAATAATCCCAGTGTTCCAGAGTACTCCCAGCATTCCGGTGAATTCTGAGCCCTCCTGTCCCGTCATGTCCGTGTGCAGGGCGAAGATCTGGGGAAGGTGCCGCGGAGAGTTCTAAGTAACACTCTGAAGCAACAAGGGTGTGTGTGTGTGTGGTATCTGTGTGTGTGTATGTGTGTGTATGTGTGGTGTGTGTGTATCTGTGTGTGTATGTGTGTGTGTGTGTGTGTGTGTGTGTGTGTGTGTGTGTGTGTGGGTGCCGCGGAGAGATCTAAGCAACACTCTGAAGCACCAAGGGGTGTGTGTGAGAAATCTATTACCTCATGTAGGTGTGTGTGTGTGTGTGTATCTGTGTGTGTGTGGTTTGTGTGGTGTGTGTGTATCTGTGTGTGTGTATGTGTGTGTATGTGTGTGTGTGTGTGTGTATGTGTGTGTGTGTGGGTGCCGCGGAGAGTTCTAAGTAACACTCTGAAGCAACAAGGGTGTGTGTGTGTGAAATCTATTACCTCATGTAGTGTGTGTGAGAACCCAAATCAAACCATTGATCAACATGGGAGTGTGGGCTTGCCTGTGAGTGAGTGTGTGTGTGTGTGTGCGTGTGTGTGTGTGTGTGTGTGTGTGTGTGTGTGTGTGTGTGTATGACCTCTTAACCTATGAAGGTGTGTCTATCTATCTGTGTGTGTGTGTGTGTGTTTGTGTGTGTGTGACTTCTTAACTTATGAAGGTGTGTCTATCTATCTCTGTGTGTGTGTGTGTGTGTGTTTGTTTGTGTGTGGTGTGTGTGTGGTGTGTGTGTGTGTGTGTGTTTGTGTGTGTGTGACTTCTTAACTTATGAAGGTGTGTCTATCTATCTGTGTGTGTGTGTGTGTGTGTGTGTGTGTGTGTGTGTGTGTTTGTGTGTGTGTGTGTGTGGTGTGTGTGTATCTGTGTGTGTGTGCGTGTGTGTGT
>CM050198.1:10854761-10857261 GCA_027475355.1 Coilia nasus
AGAAAGAAAGAAAGAAAGAAAGAAAGAGAGAGAGATAGAAAGAGAATGAAAGGGGGATATGGCAAGGAGGAGAAGGGAGGGAGATAAAGAAAGAGAGACAGAGATAGAAAGAGGAAGGGACTCAGAGAGGAAGGGAGGGGGGCAGAGGTGGAGAGACAGAGATGGAGGGAGAGACAAAGAGAGAAGGAAGAAAAGAGAGGAAAGAGGAGGATGGAAATTGAGGAATGGAGAGAGAGAGAGAAAGGAGGGAGAGGAGTGTTATGTGTGAATCTCCAGAAAATCAGATTTGTCAGAGGTCTCTCTGTGTTCCATTGTAGCTGTCTGTCTGTCCGTCCGTCCATCTGTCTGTCTGTCTGTCTGTCTGTCTCCCTTTTGTGGTGGGTGTATGGGTGTGGGTGTGTCTGTGTATGAGAGAGAGAGAGAATGAGAGATACAGAGACAGACAGACAGACAGACAGACAGACAACCACATTTTCTCTCTCTCTCCTCTCTCTCTCTCTCTCTCTATCTCTTTCTGTTGTGTGTGTGTGTCTGTGTATGAGAGAGAGAGACATAGACAGACAGACAGACAGACAGACAGACAGACAGACAACCACAAAATGTCTCTCTCTCTCTCTCTCTCTCTCTCTCTCTCTTTCTGGTGTGTGTGTGTGTCTGTGTATGAGAGAGAGAGAGACAGAGACAGAGAGAAGCAGACACAAACAAAGACACAGACACACACAGAGACAGACACACACAGAGACACAGACACACAGACAAACAAAACAAACGGCACGGACTTGTCATTGCGATTACACGCCACACCACAACTCAGCTCAGCACTATGGAATGAATTCCCTGCCAGAACGTCTGTACTCGTAGAAATATCTTGTGCTCATGAAAAGAATTTGTGTACACGTGGAAATATTTTGTGCTTGTGAAAAGAATTTGTGTACACGTGGAAATATTTTGTGCTTGTAAAAACAATGTGTCCTTGTGTGAAAAACTGTCATGTCTCTATAACAAAGTTTTGTGCTTGTAAAAAAAAAATGTGTCTCTGCGTGAAAATCTGTTTTGTCTCTGTAACAAAGTTTTGTGCTTGTAATAAAAATTTGTCTCTGCGTGAAAATCTGTTTTGTCTCTGTAACAAAGTTTTGTGCTTGTAATAAAAATTTTGCCGCCTTTATTTAGAGCAATGAGCGAGAGCAATGGTACGTGAATTCTATATGTAGCCATGTACAATAAAGTAGCCAGGTTAACGACGAACTTGCTGCAGTTGTCTGGTGTTTTTAATCGGGGGTTTTAAGACAAGTTCTAAATTACATTATGAACAGGCGTGCTTGAAGTGGGCCGCGGTGTTCTGGCACCTCTTTTCATTTCAGGGGACGTGAATATGAAGGCACTGTTATACAGCGCTGAAAATTTATTTTACAATCCATTTGAGTCCCAACCCTATTGCAGGGCAAAAGTCTATCCTTATTATATACTTAATATGGTGATCTGGTGCTTACTGATTATTATATTTTTGTTAAATGAGGCTCAAAAACGAAATTTCAGTAGTCTGGTCTCCTCGTCAGCATTTGCTAGCGTGACAGTGGGGAGTGTAGTCCTATGTACCTGCCTTTTCCAGACGCATGTTGCGTAGGGCAATAATCAATGATAAACCGTTAGACAGGGCTGTTTTGAGAATGCAGTGCCTTCATATTCACGTCCCCTGAAATGAAAAGAGGTGCCAGAACACCGCGGCCCACTTCAAGCACGCCTGTTCATAATGTAATTTAGAACTTGTCTTAAAACCCCCGATTAAAAACACCAGACAACTGCAGCAAGTTCGTCGTTAACCTGGCTACTTTATTGTACATGGCTACATATAGAATTCACGTACCATTGCTCTCGCTCATTGCTCTAAATAAAGGCGGCAACTTGATTGGCCGGTGAGTAAGACGTTTGGTGATTGGGTGAGAAGTTTTGGCAGAGATTTCACTGACTGGTTTTGTGTTCGTAAAAAGAGTCTGTGCTTGTGAATACGATTTGTGCCTGTGGGAGATTTGTTTTTTTCTCAAAAACAAAGTATTTTTACATGTACAAAAAATCTATTTACAAGCACAATTTTTTTTTACAAGCACAAAACTTTGTTATAGAGACATGACAGTTTTTCACACAAGGACACATTGTTTTTACAAGCACAAAAAATTATTTCCACGTGTACACAAATTCTTTTCACAAGCACAAAATATTTCCACGTGTACACAAATTCTTTTCATGAGCACAAGATATTTCTACGAGTACAGACGTTCCGGCAGGGAATTCATTCCATACAGCACACACAACAACACTGACTCTGCGTTTAACCCATCACACACATGTGAGCAGGGAGCAGCCATGACATCGGTACCACCGGGGCAGTGTGTGGGGACGGTACCATGCTCAGGGTACCTCAGTGACACTACTGGCAGTTGGTGGATTCAAACCTGCAATCCTGAAAGTCCATTGTGGTTGTCTGTCTGTCTGTCTGTCTGTT
>CM050198.1:10864761-10867261 GCA_027475355.1 Coilia nasus
TATGTGGCTGAAAATGTGTAAATTATTTTGGCTGAAGTAGTCCTGACTGAAGTACAGTATGTGCCTTAAAGCAACACTAAGTAGTTTTCAACCTTAACATAATGTTTCAAATCGTTTTCAGTGGTTCATCAACTTGTAACTGGGTGAAAAGGCACTTCTGAATTCGCTTTCCCACGCTCCATGGGCTATAACCACACTAAGTACGTTTGGAGGAACGGACCGTCTCTCTGTAGTTCTCTATGAGAGACAATTCTGCTTCCAGAATTAAGGCGACCGCAGACGAAAACGTTGAAATTCCAGGTCAGTTCTCCTGAATCAGCAGCTTGCTTGTCTCTTCACATGTCTTTCACCAGTCTGACAGGGAGGCTACACCGGATGCACTACAGATGCATTAAGTCAAAGACGTACCAATTAGCTTCCACTATAATCAATGGAACTGGCTACACCAGTTGCGACATCATTATGTGCAGATGCACCGAAGATGTAGAAATAGACTTGTCTTTCCTTTTTTTTTGATGCAAGGTTTGCACTTTTTTATAGAAAACCGTTGTGTCTGAAGATGTTTTGAAGTGCATTGTATTTAAGCATGTGGGCTATGTGTGTAGGCTAATTCAATAAATGCAGTCTGGAGACCTGTTACCATGGAGATACAACGTTCGCCTATTATCTAGTAAAAGAAATTATTAAACAGGTGTATGGGGAATGGATAACTAGAAACAGATACTTGAAGGTGAACAAAACAGACTTTTATATGATCCTGTTGAAACCCTCTACAAGGACAATGTGAGAAGGAAAAAAATCCCACTGGTGATTCAGGACCTGGCAAATACTCTAATTCATGTTCCCACCGGTCATTCAGAACCTGGCAAATACTCTAATTCATGTTCCCACCGCCATTCAGAACCTGGCAAATACTCTAATTCATGTTCCCACAGGCAACACAGGACCTGGCAAATACTCTAATTCATGTTCCCACCGGTCATTCAGAACCTGGTAAATACTCAAATTCATGTTCCCACTGGCCATTCAGAACCTGGCAAATACTCTAATTCATGTTCCCACCGGGCCATTCAGAACCTGGCAAATATTGTAATTCATGTTCCCACCGGCCATTCAGAACCTGGCAAATTACTCTAATTCATGTTCCCACCGGCCATTCAGAACCTGCCAAATACTCTAATTCATGTTCCCACAGGCGACTCAGGACCTGGCAGATTTATGTTCGCAGTGTGCTAATTGGACTTTCGCCTCCTGGCAGCACAGGTGGATACAATTAATTAATCTCTGCCGTGTAGACACCACACACACACGCGCACACACACAAATCCTTTCCCCCAACACACGCGCACACACACACACACACAAACACACACGCAGATGGTGCCCCATTAACCTCTGTTACCTGTTTAGCACCTTGACCCTGACAAACTGGATATGTCCTTGGGCTAGGTTGCTCACTCTGGAGAGCTTACATAACATACATGCTAGCTGTCAATGGCCCCACCTGGATACATTCTAGCTGTGTCAGCAACCCTACCTGGACAGCTTACCTGCTAGCCCTATCTGACACCCTACCTGGACTGCTCACCTAACATACAGTACATGCTAGCTGTGTTAGCAACCGTACCTGGACAGCTTACTTGCTAGCCCTATCTATCACACCACCTGGACCCTTTGCTTAACATACACGCTTGCTAGCTGTGTTAGCAATCCTACCTGAACTGCTTATGAACTAACATGCTAGTCGTGTCCGTGAACCCCACCTGAACTGCTTACCTGACTTTTACCTAAGTTTTTTTATGTGCTCAGCACTTTCCCATTTGTTTTTTTTAGTGGGAGGTTTAATTGTGGCAGCACACGCTACATGAATAGAACACTTGCATTCCACGCCCCGTGTAGCCCACAGCGAAACACGCTGCCCTATCTGTACCTGTGACCTTCACAAACGTCAAGACTTTAGGACCTTTATTGTCATTAAACAGTAGCCTGTACAACTAAATTAGACAGGCAAGGCCACAAAGGTGGAAGATAAAGTGTTAAGCATAATAAATAATAATTAGTAAAAGGAAAATGGGTTATGTACAGAGGTAGTGAATAATACCATTGCACAGTGTGTGTGTGTGTACAACTGTTAAGACCTGGTGAAGTGGAGTATTATGTTTATCTGTATATTTTTATTTCAAATACAGTGGATTGTTTGTTGTGGTCAATCAGCTGACATCTGTCATTTTAGAAGTTGAAATGAATGTGTTGGTGAGGAAATTTACTTACTTTCAGTATTTCATGGTCAACATTAAATAAACACTGTATTACAAAAAATAACTAGAAAAGCACCCACAGAGTGCAGACCTCCGCCAGGGCAGCTCAGATCATCACCAAAATCTAATCACTTTTAGGTTAGCCCAACAAACAAAAAATGTAGACAATTACTTAATCTGCGCTGCGCTCCGAGGTAACAACAAGAAGTGGTGTTTGTGTGTGTTTGTGTATACCTGCTAAC
>CM050198.1:10887261-10892261 GCA_027475355.1 Coilia nasus
ATACACACATTTATACACATACACATGTGCACACATACACACATTTATACACATACACACATGTGCACACATACACACATACACACATTTATACACATACACACACACATACACACATACACACATTTATACACATACACATGTGCACACATACACACATTTATACACATACACACATGTGCACACATACACACATACACACATTTATACACAACATACACACACACATACACACATACACACATTTATACACATACACATGTGCACACATACACACATTTATACACATACACGTGCACACATACACACATACACACACATACACACATGTGCACACATACACACATTTATACACATAAACACACACATACACACATACACACATTTATACACATACACATGTGGCTCACACAACATTCATACACACACACACACACACAGACTCAAACACACACCCACACACACACACACACACACTCGAACATGCACAAACACACACACACACACGTGCACACCCACACGAAACACCACACACACACACACACACACACACAAACATACATCACTTGGTAACTGTCTCTGTATTTGTCTCTCTCTCACTCTGTCTCTTCTCTCCCTCTTTTTTCTTTTCTCTGTCCCTCTCTTACACATTCTGTCATTCTTTTCTTTCTTCTTTTCTTTCTTCTGTCGTTCTTTTTCCCTTCTTTTGTGACTGATATGCAATCACAAGATCTTATTGCTTCAGTTCCCCCCCCTCTGCATTTCTGTCCTCTCTCTCTCCCTCTCTCACCCCTCTTTCTCTCTCTGTCTCTTCCTCTCTCCTTCTTTCTCTCTCACTATCTCTCTCTCTCTCTCTCTCTCTCTCTCACCCTCTCTTTCTCGCTCTGTCTCTTCCTCTCTTCTTCTTTCTCTCTCTCTTCTCTTTCTGTCTCTCTCCCTCTCTTTCTCTCTCACCCTCTTTCTCTCTCTTTCTCTTCTGTCTCTTCCTCTCTTCTTCTTTCTGTCTTTCTCTCTCTCCTTCTCTCTCTCTCTCTCCCTCTCTCACCCCTCTTTCCCTCTCTCTCACCCTCTTTTGTGTGTGTGTGTGTGTGTGTGTGTACAGTTAGTCTTGTGCGTGTGTGTGCATATAATATACATAATAGTGTTTGTGTGTGTGTGTGTGTGTGTGTGCGCGTGCGTGTGTTTGTGTGCATGCATGTTGTGTGTGTGCATATAATATATATATTTGTGTGTGTGTGTGTGTGTGCGTGTGTTGGTGCTCATATATATGTGTGTGTGTGTGTGTGTGTGGGTGTGTGTGTGTGTTTGTGCTCATAAGTATGTTTGTGTGTGTGTGTGTGTGTGTGTGTGTGTGTGTTCGTGCTCACATGTATGTGTGTGTGTGTGTGTGTGTGTGTGTGTGTGTATGTGTGTGTGTGTGTTCGTGCTCACATGTATGTTTGTGTGTGTGTGTGTGTGTGTGTGTGTGTGTGTGTGTGTCCGTGCTCATATGTATGTGTGTGTGTGTGTGTGTGTGTGTGTGTGTGTGTGTGTGTTCGTGCTCATATGTATGTGTGTGTGTGTGTGTGTGTGTGTGTGTGTGTGTGTGTGTGTGTTCGTGCTCATATGTATGTTTGTGTGTGTGTGTGTGTGTGTGTGGTGTGTTCGTGCTCACATGTATGTGTGTGTGTTGTGTGTGTGTGTGTTCGTGCTCACATGTATGTTTGTGTGTGTGTGTGTGTGTGTGTGTGTGTGTGTGTGTGTGTGTTCGTGCTCACATGTATGTTTGGTGTGTGTGTGTGTGTGTGTGTGTGTGTGTGTGTGTGTGTGTGTGTGTTCGTGCTCACATGTATGTTTGTGTGTGTGTGTGTGTGTGTGTGTGTGTTGTGTGTGTGTGTGTGTTCGTGCTCACATGTATGTTTGTGTGTGTGTGTTGTGTGTGTGTGTGTGTGTGTCCGTGCTCATATTATGTGTGTTTCCCTCTTCTCTTTCGCTCCTCTCATTTCCTCTCCTCTCCTCCTCTCTTCTTCTATTCTCTTTTCCTTCACATCCACTTAAAGGGCGTGTTGCAGGGTTCAATACATAACAAATTTACACCACTTTCTTGTTGATAATACACATTTAAACTGTTATCCATTGTATTTTTTGATGGGTATCACAAAACAAAATATAATATGAAAAAGTGTTGCAATTCGCAGCCCCTCAAAACATTCCGTGACGTCACATTGGGGGAGACGACCTGTAGATGACAGACCGAAAGCCATAGAGACAGACGAGAGCAAGAGACAAGCCACCATGTTTAGCAGCAGTAGATACATACATAGATAAATCCATATATATATGTAGATAGATATACAGATAGACAGTTAGCCTAGACAGACTGATATATATTTGTATAGAGAGAGGGAGGGCGATAGGAGACCGCTAGATAGCATAGTATAGATAGTTAGCCAGATAGCTAAGATACACATTTTTATAGGCAGGTGGGTTGGTAGGATTCATATAAAATGTTCAACTATTGAGTTTATTCTGGCTGTAAACACACAAATCTAACAGGGCACAGTGTCCATGACTCTCTACCAGCGATCAAAACGCACTCACTTTCCTACAACACAAGCTTTCCACAGCAGTTTCCATGGCGCAGCACCGCCCACACAAAACGTGAAACACAGCAACACGGACGCTTATTCTCTTGTTGTCGGTGAGCGGTGTTGATGATAGGTGATGAGTAGTGTATGAAACATGTGCTATATAGATAAACTTGTCTTGCCTTACGAAATTAATCATACTGAAGACACATGGTGAAGATATGAACAGCCTATTCGGCGGCGGCAAAGTTTGCAACATTTAGCTAAACTCTATTAGATGAAGATGTTGGAGCTAGTAGGCTGTCACTGCAAAGTGAGACAACTAATCGGATCTTTCAAATAGAGTATACCGGCACTTATCTGAACTAACAACATAACCACTGTCACTAGACAACTTGTTACTCACTCAGTAAAACATTTTATTGTATGCACTGCTGATCGTGCACTAGATCCAGCGTTCATTGCTGCGTTGCTAAATGATAGCAACTCACCAGGAGCTTCACCAACTCTCCACCTCATTCTCTGACCACGAACTGAATTGGCTTTGATGACCATCAGTTCTTGCAACCTCTTCCTCATCCCAGCTAGTCGCAGTTCTTGCAAAGATCGTATAGATTAGAACCCCTCTGTGCTGAGGCTACCTTCTCAAGTCCCAACGTGACGTCATCACCAAATTCTTTAAAAAACAAAAAGGACAATAAATGGTCTTAAACAGATTTTAGAGACATTTTTGAAATGGTATACATATCTTGAGTGCTTTCAGTACCTACTAATCGACAGTGGTAGTTAACCTGCAACATGCCCTTTAACTCTTTCACTTCATCTATCTACCACTCGCTTTCTCTCTCTTTCCTCACCTTCTCTATCTCTGTCACCTTCTCTCCCTCCTTCTTTCTGGCTCTCGCTCTCTACCCTCCTCTCCTCTCTACCCTCCTTTTCCTCTCTTCATCTCCTTTTCCTCTCTCTTTTCTCTCTCTCTTCTCTCTATCTCTCTGTCTCTTTTTCTCTCTCTTACTGCCTCTCTCTCTCTCTCTCTCTCTCTCTCTCTCTTTCTCTCTCTCTCTTTTTCTCTCTCCTCTCCTCTCTTCCTCTGTTCTCTACCCTCTCGTCCCTCTCTTTTATGCTCTCTCTCTGTTCCCTCTCTTCCTCTTTCTTTCTCTCTCTCTTTCTCTCTCTTACCACTCTCACTCTTTTCTCTCTGTGTGTTTATATCTGTCCACAGCAACACAACTGTGTGCCTGGTAGTGTATTGTGTGTGTGTGTGTGTGTGTGTGTGTGTGTGTGTGTGCTTTCACATCTGTTTCTTTCTCAGCAACGTGTGTGTGTGTGTGTGTGTGTGTATGTGCACACTGTACATGTGTGTGTGTGTGCGTGTGTATGTGTGTGTGTGTGTGTGTGTGTGTGTGTGTGTGTGTGTGTGTGTGTGTGTGTGTGTGTGTGGCTTGTGTGTGCTTTCTCATCTGTTTCTTTCTCAGCAACGTGTGTGTGTGTGTATGTGCACACTGTACGTGTGTGTGTGTGTATGTGTGTGTATGTGTGTGTGTGTGCGTGCTTGTGTGTGCTTTGTCATCTGTTTCTTTCTCAGCAACGCTGCCATATGTCTGGCAGTGTGTGTGTGTGTGTGTGTGTGTGTGTGTGTGTGTGTGCTGGGGTATGCAGAGGCGGATGTGGTTATGTTTAAGGATCAGTGTAAATAGAAGACAAATGAGAGCCGATGGAGAGCACTTTGGCTCTGGGTTTTAATCGGAGGCACACGCGCACACACACACACACAAATACACACACACACACACCACATACACACACACAAAAACACATTCAAACACACACACACACACACACACACACACACAAACACACGTAAATACACACACACACTCACACACACATTCAAAAGCACACACACACATACACACACACACACACACACACACACACACACTCACAATCACTGAAGTGCACGTACACACATTCTAAGTAAATATTACTGGGAATATAAAACAGATGCACGTTTGCCCGGACATGCTCATAACAGACCTCTGGAGAATCTTACATTTGCTTCAAGTACGTAATTACAGCATTTGATCACAGGTTTTTACAGTGCACGCACATTCTCACACACACACACACACACACACACACACACACACGCACACACACACACACACATGCCTGCATGTATACATACACACACATACAGATGTGCGCACACACACACACACACACACACACAGACACACAGACACACACTCACACAGACACACACACCCATGCATGCAGGCATGCACACACACAAACACACACACGCACACATACACACTCACACACACACACAAAACACACAAACACACACACAGATATCCAAACACTAACACAAAAAAGCAAGCCTCCATTGCTGTCTTGTGTGTGTTAGGACAGGATGACTCATATAAT
>CM050198.1:10914761-10919761 GCA_027475355.1 Coilia nasus
ATCACCCACAAACACACACACAGACATGCATGCCCACACCCCCCCCCACACACACACACACAGACATACGCAACACACACACAGACACACACACAGTCGGGCGGCCACCATGCAGTGTGAGAGAACCCATTTTAGACCACGAGGCAAGACAGCTAAAAGTGCCAGATGCTGAAAAATTGTATTTATATTGTACGTATGAACGAAAAAACATCTCTTTGCAATGTCTGAGTAAGTGGCAATGATTTCATGCACTTATGTGATTGAAAGCAGTAAACACATTTTTATGTCTAACAACATTGTGAAATTCACCAGAGTCATAAAAGCAAAGAGGCCTACAAATAATAAAAATAAATAAATAAATAAATAAATAAAAACAGACTTAGGGTTTCCTGGCACTGGGGCACGCACGGAAACTTTAGGCCAAGTGGAGAACAAAAGGAAGTAAGAAAAAAAAATGAACAGGACAATTTTATTTCTTTCTCTTTTCTTCTTTTTTTTTTTTCGTTCGTTGGGTTTGAGCTGAGCAGACCCACCACAGCAAACAGAGTTTTCTACACTCGCTCGTTTTCGGCCGATGGTTCACAGGCCTGTGACAAAAATACACTTCAATCTAGCAGAACAAACTTGTCGTTTTTACTTAAGAAAAAAAAAAACCCTCCTCTTCAACTGAGGCCAAACTCCTCAAATAAAGTTAAAGTTCCTCAAATATTGTCAAGGTGGTGAGAAAAAAAAATCATCACTAGCCAATCACTGGCCAAAGACATTAGAAATGTGTTTTTTTTCAGAATGCTGTACGTCACGCTTAACATAATACATTTTAAAAAACAAAACTCTACAAAAAATGAGTACAACTGAACAGCAGCCCCTCACGTTATATTCATGTTCATACATTTAACAAACACTTTATTTTACTGTCCCTCATACATCAATTATGTACATGTAACAGAGTGTGTAAGAGTACAGTATATAACGTTATGTACTTACACTGTACCATAGGGTTAGGGTTAGAGCTAGTGTTGGGTATATAAACTATAAGTACATAATATTACATGATTAGATTTATTTTTATTTTATGATAAATCAAGCGTTACCCACTCTTTTCACAAGAAAGGAGACATAGCACACTACTACGTTTTCAAAAAAGTATTCAAGAGTTTGCCATGACTTTTGTCTTGTGTTTTGGTTTAAATTTTAGTCAGTGTGCGCCTCAGTGGATGTGCGTTTACTTTTCACCTTAAAGCAATGTTGAGCAGTTTTCGTCTTCGGTTGCCCTACCGGTTTGAAATGAAATCGTTTCTAATAGAAAGCTACAAACTTCCTTACAAGCACAGGTATAGCCCATGGAGGGCAGCAAAGTGAATTCAGAAGTGCCTCTCACCCTCTTACAAGTTGATGAACCACTGAAACGATTTTGGAAACATTATTGTAAGGTTGGAAAAACTGCTTAGTGTTGCTTTAAGACTCTTTTATAGAACCCAGTAGCATGAACATCAGATTAAAGACCTCCACACACTGGCTTCCACTCGACAATTTCATTTACCCCTGGCACACTGGCTGCGTTGCAAACACTGTAGTCTTTCATCTAATAATAATAATAATAATAATAAACTTTACTTGTATAGCAGATGAATACAGTAGCAAACTGACATTTGCAGCTGTTATGATAAACAATCGATTTCAATGACCGCCGTCAACAGAAATATACTCTAATCGTAATCCACATTCTGTCAGCAGAGTTCGACACTGGTGTGCAGGGCTGTATTGACAACGATGGAATCTACACTAATAGATTGCCTGATTACATTACACTTAGCTGACGCTCTTATCCACAGCAACTTACAGCTATTTTACAGGGTTTCAATTACAGTCCCTGGAGCAGTATGGGGTTAGATGTCTTGCTCAAGGGCATTGCAGCCATGGATAGGACAGGATTTGAACCTGCAACTCCCAGATCCCAAGATCAACTCCATAACCACTAGACCACAGCTGCCCAATACTAATATGCATATGTTACGTGATACTATATCATGCGATATGCCACACTTTGTTGAAGCCGGTATGCGGAGGATTAAGTTAAGTCAGATCAACAAGTTGTCTTGTTTCTACATATGTGCCCCTGTTGTATAATCTCTTCTGCACTGAACCACAGTAAAGAATAGAATTGCAGTATGCGACCAAGCGTGGCGCTGGAGAATGCATCACTGAACAGCTAAGCAACTGTTGCACGGCAGCACAGAACCTCAGTTCCAGGAAATTTAAATAACAAGACCACGGAGCGGACACAAACACACACACACACACACACACACACACGACAAACACGAGTGCAGAAGTTACGGCGGCCAGATTAATCAGCGTCTTCAGTGCCGTCTCCCCAGGAGGGCTTTTGGTGGCCGTTGATCGACAGAGGGGGTTACTGGGGGGGGGGGGGGGGTCGCATTATAAACCTATTAGTAGACCTGTGAGTGAGTGTGTGTGTGTGTGTGTGTGTGTGCGAGGGGGGTTGAATATATGTATTTATATGTATGTGTGTGTGTGGGTGATTGTATATGTGTATGTGTATATGCCTATGTGAGTATGTATGTGTGTCTTGGTGTGTATGTGTTTCTGTGTGTGTGTGTGTGTGTGTGTGTGTGTGTGTGTGTGTGTGTGTGTGTGTGTGTGTGTGTGTGTGTGTGAGAGCAGTGATGGACTGCTTAGTTGGACAGGCTTTTGGTAGCTGCTGATCGGCAGAGTGGGTGGGGGGCTGGGGGGTGTCGTATCATAAACCTATTAGTAGACAGGTCGCAGTGTGAAAAAGGGGCGCCCCATTCACACTGGCTGTACCCTAGCTTGGCGCGGTGGGGGGGGGGGGGGTTCCCAAACGACAAAACAACCATCAAATGACTACTTCCAAAAAGCAAGAACGAGAACCAACAGAAATTAACTATGCTCCATACACACACGCGCACACACACACGCATACACACTCTCTCTCTTTCAAACACACACACCCACACACACACACACACACACACACACACACACACACACATGCATACACACACTCTCTCTCTCTCAAACACACACACACACACACACACTGTGTCTCTCACACACACACACACATGCATACACACACTCTCTCTCAAACACACACACACACACACACACACACACACACACACACATACACACTGTGTCTCTCTCTCTCTCTCTCTCTCTCTCTCTCTCTCTCTCTCACACACACACCACACACACACACACACACACACACACACACACACACACACACACACACACTAAGGCCCCGTCCACACGACAACGTTCCTGGATTTTTTTCTTGCCGGGTTAAAAAAAAAGTCGCGTCCACACGACATCGGAGCAGTAAATATTTCCGTCCACACGGGAACGTTTTCATTGCGTTTTCATTGCAGAAGGTGCGCTGTCCCAGCTTGAGGGGCATGATCAGAAGCCAATGATTCACTTTAAACATGTAATGTATGTTGATTTTAGCAATGTGGGTTCTAGTTTAGATGGGTCGGATGCAGCGACAGTTGCCCTATTTAAAAAGAATAACGTGAAAAGCGTTTGTTGGGCTGAACTAGCGATGTATACAAAAACATCCTGTAGTTCAATGTCAGAAGGTAGAAACAGTTGCATTACACATACACTGCAGACGATTTTTACCCCAAAGTATCTCACAACAACCTGTTTGTAAAAGTTTGACGCTGTTGTGAGATGTCACGTCGTTAAATTGACCCATTTAAGCGATACGGAGCAGAGCATGAAAAAATAGAAGGAGCTGCAAATAAACTTGAGACAACTGCGCAATTATTCGCTTAAAACATGCCATATGTTGATTTTAGCAATGCGTGTTGTTACTGAGGGGAGCTGAAAGCAGCGACAGTTGCTCTTTAATTAATTAAGAATAATGAAAGCCTACAAGAAGTATTTGTTATAGCCTACTAGCCATACAGACAGTTTAATGGCAAAGGATAGAAACAATTGCACAACAGCCAGCCTACAGTACAAGCTAATCAAATCACAATTTATTCGACAGCAACCAGTTTGGAAAAGTTTGAAGTTGTTGTTATATGTGCAGCGCAAGGTGAATGGGCGACGACGTCATCGTTTTCAAAAGGTTGCGTTTTGCCTGTCTACACGAAAACGAAACGGCGGCGTTGTCAGACTTTCTCACTTTGGAACCCGTTCTCAAAAGTTATCGTTTTCGGTCACCCAAAACGCCGGCGCCGTGTGGACGGAAGGCCAAAACGCAAACAAACTTTACCGTTTTCACCCGAAAACGTTGTCGTGTGGACGGGCCCTTACTCAAACACAATAGCCCCAGTCTATTGAAAAGCACTTGACAGTCTCCCCTTTCAAATATAGTGCAATGGCCACAAATTGATTGTAGGACTTTTCAAACACATGGGTAACAGGGAGGATCAGAGTGTTGGGGGTGATATGTGTGTGTGTGTGTGTGTGTGTGTGTGGGGGGGGGGGGTTATAGGGGGGCTTTATGGGGGGGTATTTATGGTGTTGGGGGTGATATGTGTGTGTGTGTGGGGGGGTTATAGGGGGGCTTTATGGGGGGGTATTTATGGTGTTGGGGGGCCAAACAATGAGGGACAAATAGGAGCAAGCCCAAAAGCAGCCGGCATACAAACCTCAGCCAGATTAGCAACAGCTGTCGAAGGCAGTGGGTGTGTGTGTGGGTGTGTGTGTGTGTGGGGGTGTGTGTGTGTGTGGGTGTGTGTGTGTGTGTGGGTGGGTGTATGTGTGTGTGGGTGTGTGTGTGTTTGTGTGGTTGTGTGTGTGTGGGTGTGTGTGTGTGGGTGGGTGTGTGTGTGTGGGTGTGTGGGTGTGTGTGGGTGTGTGTGTGGGTGTGTGTGTGTGTGTGGGTGTGGATGGGTGTGTGTATGTGTGTGTGTGGGTGTGTGTATGTGTGGGTGGGGGTGTGTGTGTGTGTTTTGGGGGAAATGGGGGTGGGGTGCTTGCATATGTGTGTGCAAGCGTGT
>CM050198.1:10929761-10932261 GCA_027475355.1 Coilia nasus
CACACACATTTTAGCAGTCTCTGCCTGTCTATTCCCTTTTTCCTTATTTTCTTCACACCAGTAGGAAACATATGGTTAACAGGAGACATTTCTCTCCCTTTTAAAAGAAATCTCCCTTTTAACCTTATACATGATCTACATCTTTATGCAGAGATTTGACAAAGCTCTTTTAAACAGCGTTAATATACACCTCTTACTACAGTGACAGCTAGATTGGGTGAGGTCACAGTGCGTCCATTTACTTGGTGTGACACACACTGAAACACCAACACCACTTGCTTTATATGTGTTCCTCTCTGATACACTGAGCCAAATAGCCCAGGTTAATCAATTCAAAAACAGGCTATTTGACTCAGCTTTAACGGCTTTAAGGGCATTTTTTCCTCTGTTTTAATGTTACTGTTACACGTAGTTACTGCACTTTGACTTTTGTAGGGCAGAACATTTACCTGCTGTTTAAGGTGCTCACTGACAGGAATTAAAAACCCTCACTTGCCAGGCATTGTTAAGACTATTCCATAATTGAACAGCACAACTAAAGTTTTTTTTTTCTCATTTGTCTGTTTTCTTTGTTTGATTTAAGATAAACTGAATCCTGGCTTGACCAAAGATGATAGGCTAGGAAAGGAAACTGTTTTCATAAAAAAGGTTTGCATACATTGCATACATACTTTGTTTTGTCATGACTATGTGGGCTTGCCAGAGATCAACATAATCTATGCCACTTCAGTGTGGTCACCTATAACGTAGACAAAGCAAGTAGGCCTAATAGCAAAATTTAAAAAGATAGATAGAAGCAGCCTATGTTTATTATGTTTTCCATATCAATTTTGGATTTTAACTCGGATTCATCATGACCCCAGGCCACTTGATCACGTTGAACTGGGTCGTACTTGTGGCAGCCTGCAGTGCCCCCCTGAGTCTAGAACGTGCAACCCTCATCAACAATAGTAGGAGTGTCTCTGTGTTTTGCCCAGCCTTTTTCACACGGTGACGGAGACTGACGGTACACGTCAAACTTTTTTCAGACTCTGTTTTGAAGAAACCATATTTGCTCCTATCTTCTATTAATCGAAAACTGCCATTGTTAGTAGCTTTGGAAATGAAAACGAGAACATATTGCATCGGTGTATTACGTTCTGCGCCTTTTTGTATCCACAATAAACTACAAAGCTAGCCTAGCTGTACCCAGTTAGCTAATTGCAGAGTGGAAACAGCGCTCTTTTTTGGGTCAGACTTCCTGTTGCATGAATCCATTGATGTAAGTTTCTGTGAGCTGGGTCGTCGCTACGCCCATGGTGAGTCATGTATACCTGTATACTTTATGCTGATGGTTATGATTACAGTGTTACACATCTAATGAATGTGTTGATAATTCCCAAGCATTTCGCTGCTCTTGCTGAACCAGATGTTATGCTAGCTTGTTAGTTCTTCGGCCAGTATACACAGAACAGAACTAACAATGCTTTGCAATTTGGAAAAGGGATTGCATCCATTTTAAAGAGAGCCTATGTTAACTGTACCTTTGCACGATGGTCATCCCGACAGTGTTGCTCAGCAATCCGAAATGACTTGCTTTAACAGAATCAGTGCAGTTATGATTAGCTTGGGAGAGTGGAGTTAGCAGAGGATAACAGCGGGCTAGACAATTACTCCGCCGATTCTGGTCAAGTTGTAAGTCAAGGTAGCTTTATTACATTGGTCTGTGTTGGTCAGGATGTTGAACAAAATATGTTCCTAGCGCTACCTGATACGGGTTGTGCTTATCCGTAGTGTTACTGTCACATTGCGTTTACTCCCTTAGTGGCTGATTTGGTTATGGGCAATTTGTGGGCGGCTGTTGCCAGAAGTTTATGGCTAGCGGTGTGCATCTGGCAATGCGGTCTTGTTGTTGTCACTGATCGTTACGGTTGCCTGCGTCTTCATGTTTGTCTCTGCTATCTTTCACTCACCCACACCACAGCTCTAAGCACCACTGTCGCAAAATTGATACAAACAGTGATGGTGAATGAACGCGATAATTTGTAACAAATGTAGACTGTACTCCCTACCGCTAGCTGTCACACATGCCTTCACTTTGGTTGTGTGCCCAAATTACGTCATCGTCCTATTCAAATTAGTGTAGTTTACATTTAACTGCTTTTCTGCTTATTTATTATGTGGATAACATTACAAAAATACTGTTGAAAAAAAAACTTAAATATCTATTAAGCTACTTACGAAAAATTGTGTAATTCAAGATGGCCACTGTCCAATGACATGGACATCAGTTAAGAAAAAAAAATACCCTCATAACCTTTGGGTCATACTCAACGTGTTTGCCCCATGCACCGTAGCCATAACTTTACACAACTTCCAGGCCACCGCCTTTTGAAATTTGGCTGCCTAAAAATCCAGCCCATTCATGAAGAATCCCCAACACTAAGATAATGTTTTTGTCTTTGTTTATTATTATTATTGTTATTGTTATTATTATTATTATGTTTTTGTTTGTTTTTAA